>ONZQ02000007.1:1067232-1097011 GCA_900312665.1 Cephalotrichum gorgonifer | reverse complement strand
CGGGTACTCGGCGCTGACGGCGGCGGAGGTGGCGCGCGCGAAGCACCAGCTCCGCTCGAGCCTGCTCATGAACCTCGAGAGCAGGATGGTCGAGCTCGAGGACCTGGGGAGGCAGGTGCAGATCCACGGGAGGAAGATCCCCGTCGCGGACATGTGCGCGCGCATCGACGCGCTGACGGTGCAGGACCTGCGGCGGGTGGCGAAGATGGTGCTGGGCGGCATGGTGGAGGGGGGCGGGTCCGGCGCGCCGACGGTGGTGCTGCAGGAGGCGCACCCCGCCGGGCTGGCGAGCTGGAACCAGATACAGGAGATGGTGTACGGGTGGGGGCTCGGGAGGAGGTGAGAGTTCTGAGCGGGGCTTGGGGTATTGTAATGCGGATAGAAGAGAGAGAGAGAGAGGGCTATCGGTACATACGGGGTGAAGGTGGGGTTGGGCTTGTAAGAACAATGGATGGTGGCGGACTGGCGGTGGGGTATTATTGTGATAAACCAACTCTACGACAAGAGTATGTTTGAGGGAAGGGAAAGAAGAAGAAACGCTGTATAGATACTCCCCTTCAACTGTAACTCATAGAAAAAACGGATACGCGCTACGGCGGCATCTTTTTTTTGGGAAATGGAAAGTACAATTCATCTCTTTCACGCGCTTGGTTCGGTCCTAGGTTCTCGGGGGATAGATATCCATATATACCTGCCGTGGTATAAGATGAGAAGGCAAACACATCAGCCAGCATCGTACTCAACTTCACGCAGTAGAAGAAAAGGCCAGCAGAAGCTCGTGTGGCTGGTTTTGGTCTAGAAGAGACCGATTTGTTTCTATGCAACTAGGTAGTAGTAACGCCCAAAAGAAGTCTCACAACGGCCCCTATTCTAGCTAGCCCCTTCTCAGTCTTACCGGAAGTCCAAGAAAACAACAAAGTCCGCGAAGATGCAGCGCCCTGGTAGTAGTATATCACCCAAATCAACCCCACCCCATTAACTATGCAAACACGCAAAAATCCCAGAAAAAAAAGCCTCCCAGACTCCAAATATTAAGAACAATACGCCCCGAGGGCAAGAACGAGTAAAGATCCTTTCCCTACTACATCTCAAACCCTCCCCACTACAGCTTCGACCGCACGGCCTCCAGCCGATACTTGACGTCCTTAAGGGCCTTCGTGGTCGGCTTCCACGCGTCAAACTGCCTCAGCAGCTCATCCGTCTCGGACAACAGCTCCGTCTTGACGAAGTCCTCCTCTAATAGGCCCCGCATGACCCAGGGGAGATGATAAGGGTTCGGCGAGGAGACACCGCCGTGCTTCTCGAACGTGGGCGCCGTCTTGGCTGGCACGTCTGTCGTCTCGAGGGCGTGGGACACCGCGAGGCTGGAAATGAAACGAGTTAATATGACGACTTGAGGAGGGGAGTGGGCAAGTAAAATAGGGACAGACGTACTCATATACCCGGTCGTCAAAGTAGATACGGGAGTGGCCTTCACCGCCGTATAGACTACCGGCCAGCGGGATCGAGAGCTCACGGATAAGGCCGTGATCTGAAACGCCTAGGTTCCTGAGTTTCAACGCAAATCCAACGAGGTGCGCAATACTAGGACATGTCAGTAACGCCTCCAATCATTCTCACGAGGTGGGAAACTCACAAGTCGGGCGCGTGGATGCGGCCGTCGATGAAGACGGCGCGGTATATGTAGGGATGGGTCGCGGGGGAGCAAACAGCAGACTATAGACCACACGGGTTAGCAGGCAAATATCCCAGACAATCGATCCCAAAACTACATACCTCCATCGGAACAAGCTGGTCGTCTATGCTGCCGATAAAGGTGATGCGGGCGCCGTAGTCCAGCACTTCCTTCAGCGCTGCCTCGTAACGCTGAGACACCTCGCTCGCAGGGTTGGCGAGCTCCCATAGCTCGGCGGCCGCTCCCATAAACATTCCCATACTGGATTTGTAGTCCGGAAAGGGACCCAACGTGACTCCGGCTGTGATATGTTAGCGGTTGGCTTATGCGAGCTGTAAGGCGGCAAGCCCGACTTACCCATTGCGCAGACACCGATCTTTGCGTTCTTGATAATGCCAAAATCAATGAGCTTGGCAAGTAGAATAACGCTCACCGGCACTCCCTGCGAATGACACGCTATAATAATTAGATCTGCGTGGCGGATGTCTTCGATCCAGTTGAGCAACAACGTCCAGAGGTTATTCACTCGATCGAAAATCTTCCCCTCTCCCTCCAGCGCAATCTTTTCAATCTCACAGTCCTCGTGTCCGTTACTGTCGGCCCACCGCCGGATGGCCTCGGCACTGAGATTCGCGAATCGAAGCGACGTGCCGGTCGGCTGTCCAATGATCGGCTTGAGGTAAGAGGCAGGAAACAGCCCGTGGATACCGATGGCAAGGGCCTTCTTGATCTTCGGTGGCTCTTTGACGCGATATACGTGGTTGGCGGGTGGCTGCTTAGTTCGTAAGAGAAAGTCGGTGATCTGGCGCATGATGGACGGATTGTCCTTCATCCGGTACGTGCTCTTGAATGATGGTAAGAGCAAGTTTGGTGGCGACGCTGTCACGGCCGTGTCCTTGGCCGGCGGCTTAGCTTTCGTCGGGGTCTCGACGGCTGTAGCATCCGGCGCGGATACCGTGTCCTGTTTGGACCCCTTCGTCGGCTTGCCCTGTTTCTGGTCGGACTTTGGGGTCGAGGGTGTCGGGATGTCAATTTCCATAGACTGCGGGCGAGCCCGCTTGCTGTTCTTTGCGCCAGCCGATACAGGGGTTGCTGGCTGCTGTTGCTTCGTTTGCTTGCCGGACTTTAAGTCCTGGTCGCTAACGTCCAAGCTATTGGCAGGTAGGGGATGAGACTCGGATCCTTCGCCGAACACAGCTAGCTCCCCGGGAACAACCGGCTCCTTGGATGTCCCGGTGTCTGACGTGCGAGTATCCCTGGACCAAAAGGCCCAAGTTGAGCCTGCCGACGGGGGCTTAACAGGCTCAGGCTTCGACTGTGCGGCTGGAGCATCCGTCATATCCACGTCGGTGTCAGGTTTTGATACCGAGGGAGGCTCGGCTGGTTGAGAAGTCTCCGGCGCCTCAGCTGTTTCGGCAACAGGATATACCGGTACTTTCACTCCCGATGGCCAAAGACCAAACCAGGAGCCCCCGGATACAGTTTGCTGAGTAGGAGCCGTTGCTTTAGCCGACTTCGACTGCGCTTGATCTGTTTCGGGCGATTCATGTGTTGACTCCGATGCACTCGGCTCGTTTGGGGTTGAAGGTTGGTCTGATGGTCTCGATACATCCTCATCCTTCGATGTTCCCTCCTCTGTGATCCCCGTGTTGTGACCGGCCGAATGGGCATCTTGGGCCTCGCCAGCTGGCGCCGAGCTCTTTGGAGCAACAGATGCAGGTGCGGCTGTCGCACCAAGCCAGGCGAGCCAGCTTGATGAAGTGGGTGGTCGTTGTGGGCATGTTTGCTCTGTTACCGGTGGGGCCTCCGCCGCGACCTCGCTAGTTCCACTGTCGGGGGGAGGAGCCTCGACAGTAGTCGTGGGTTCGTCTGGTCGACTTAGGGCCACATCCACCTTCACATCCGGGTCCACGTCCATACGTGTTTCCTCTGCCGTATTCTGCGCGCCCCCTTGTACTCCTTTTCGAACTTCCCCTTTCTCCCTCTTGACTCCTTCTCCCGGCATAAGATTCGTTGTAGACTGGGAGAATTTGTTGAGGGAAGCCGTCGAACTCGATCTTGAGAGGCTCCGGGTGGGTGTTTTGCGAGGATCGAATCGGGATAGATCGGGAGTAGTAGACGGCTTTATCGTATCACCGAGAATATCTGCCGTCGCGACTTGCGTTGACGCCGCCGATTTGGGAACCCTAGGCCATGATCCGTACCAGCTTCTAGTTTTGTGGACCTAGGAGAGACATGAGCAAATCCAGAAGCTACGACTTAGTGGTGGTGTTACAAACATGTTTCTCAAGGTGTTTCGGTATCGATATAGGTGTACTGGGGCTCGTTTCCTCCCTTCGCGGAGGCGGGGGGGGCATCCCGCGGGTTGGCGAGGCTAGGTCTGGCTCTGAAGCGCCTCGGGGATCACTCGGCCGTGGTTGGGAGGGAGGAGTTGAGGGGAGGTCATCGACGGGGTTTGGCTTCGCCCGCTTCCGTGGCATATTGTAAAGCTGAAGAATTAATGCTACATCTATGTAGGATGTTTGGTTGGGGAATACAGATCGGGGTGGGAGCTCAACGAGAACTACCCTGGTGTCCTGGTTGCCTTGAGGACCGGGCCAATGTCGTCACGTCACGCTCAACTACGACAATCCACCCCTCCAAAGAAGCCTAGGCTCACACGCTACCTGTTGATTGGGTGGATACTCTGAAAAGGCAGATCTTCGGCACATAGCCTTATCTTATCGGGGTGGTGGGGGGTATCCACTCTCTTGCATTGTAGAGGAAGAATTAAAAAAAAAAATCTTGGGAGGCTTCAAGAGACGGTCTCCAGCATTTTACGAGGTCTTTCTGCAGCCCTCTACTCAAATCAACCCACTATGAGCGCCTTAAAGCGGAAGAACGGCCCCGAGGCGCCTAAGGCCGGAAAAGACAATCCCGCCAAGCGAACGAAGACCGATACTCCGGAAAAGAAAAGGGCGAAGGCCGCGAAGGGCGACAAGTCTCAGAAGCAGAATGGAGAGAAGCCAAGCTCGACCACAACTACGACAACGGCCCCCCAAACCGCCAAGTCTTCGGTCCTCTCCTTCCTCAAGGATGAGGAACCCATGTTCCCCCGAGGGGGCGGGAGTGTCCTCACCCCTCTCGAGCAGAAGCAGATCCAAATGGAGGCGAAGGCGGATGCTATAGACGAAGATGAGCTCGAAGAGGCGTCCAAGCCAAAGACCAAGACGGTGAAGGAGAGGAGGTCTTCGAAGAAGTCGGAGAAGCAAAAGTCTCACCCCGTGCGCTCGGAGGACTCTGTCAGGGTGGAGAGCTTGAACCCGAAGGTAGGAGGGGATACACCACAACTGGCAGCACGCACGACCTATTCTAACCTGACTACTTCTTTTTGCAGAGACTTGTGAAGGGATCGCTTGTCCTAGGACAAATCGTTTCGATCAATGCGCTCGATATTGATGTTGCCCTACCGAATAATCTTACCGGCCACATTGCCATCACTGCAATTTCTGATGCCCTTACCGCCCGCCTCCAAAATCTGGAAGGCAGCGACAACGAAGACGACGACAACGAGGACTCCGCCGACCAAGATGTAGATCTCGCCTCTCTTTTCGTCATCGGACAATACGTCCGCGCCTGTGTCTTGTCGACTTCCGAGGAGACCGTGTCCGGGAAGCACACCAAGTCCAAGCGACGGATAGAGCTCTCCCTCCGCCCATCGGATACCAACCCAGGCTTGTCGAGCGACGATATAGTCACAAGCACTTCTCTTATGGCAACCGTGCTTAGTGTCGAAGACCACGGATGTGTCATGGACATTGGGCAGCAGGGTGTGGAAATTAGGGGTTTCATGCCTACCAAGGAGATCGACCCGAGCATCGAGAAGGGTCGGCTACAAGCAGGAAACGCCTTCCTTTGCCTCGTCACCGGGAGGAGCCCCAACAAGAGGGTTGTCCAACTCACCACGCTCTCCAGCAAGCTTGGATCGCTCAAGGCGCTGCCCTATGATGCGACCACCATCAACACGTTCCTTCCTGGAAGTGCTGTCGAGGTCCTAGTGACGGAGGTCACCTGGGGAGGCGTGGTTGGTAAGGTCCTCGGGCATCTGGACGTCACGGCAGATCTCGTACACTCCGGTGTAGCAACCGACTCCGTTGATCTAGAGTCAGTCTACAAGGTTGGCTCTAAGATCAAAGCCAGGGTGATCTGCAACTTTGCCACCGCCCAGGAGCCCAAGCTCGGCATCTCGCTACTTCCGCACGTCCTCCATCTCACGGAAAAGAGCACCAACCTCAAGAGAATTGTGAAGAACCCGCTTGAGACGTATCCTATCTCTAAGATTGTCGAGAAGTGCGTCGTTAAGAAGGTGGAAACCGGGATTGGTCTCTTCGTCGATATTGGATTGAAGGGCTTCCGTGGATTTGTGCACATCTCCCGTGTCAAGGACGGCAAGGTCGATTCGCTCTATGAGAGTAGTGGCCCCTACAAGGTTGATACCGAGCACCGTGGCCGGATCTTGGGGTACAACCCCGTCGATGGACTCTTCCACCTGTCGTTCGAGCAGAGCGTTCTCGACAAGAAATACCTGCGGCTCGAAGATATCCCCATCGGTGCGGTCGTCAGCTGCACTGTCGAGGCTGTGGTTATCGGGCCGGAGGGCGTCAAGGGCCTCGTCGTGAAGCTGCCGGATGGGATGACGGGATTCATCACCGACAGGCACCTCTCTGACGTCCAGCTACAGAACCCCGAGAAGAAGTTCCGTGAGGGTATGACCGTCAAGGCTAGGGTGCTCTCGATCGACCTCGTCCGGCGGCAAATGCGTCTCACCCTCAAGAAGACCCTGGTTAACTCGGACGCACCTGTCATCAAGTCTTTCGACGACGTCTCACTCAACATGCAGGTGCCGGGAACCATCACCAAGGTTATGCCCAATGGCGCTTCGATCCAATTCTACGGATCCCTCAGGGGCTTCTTGCCGCGCTCGGAGATGAGCGAGGCATTCATCCGAAACCCCGAGGAGCACTTCCGCGCCGGCCAAGTCGTCAACCTCCACGTCATCGAGGTTGATGCGGAGGCGAACCGACTCGTTGTCTCCTGCAAGGACCCTTCTTCCTTTGGCGTTGAGAAGCAGACGGCCCTGAAGGAGATCGAAATAGGTGAGCTCGTGTCCGGCAAGATTATGGAGAAGACTGAGGACATCATTCTCGAGCTTGAGGGCAGCGGCCTCAAGGCAACGCTCCCTGTCGGACACCTAACGGACAAGTCGATCGCCAAGTGCAAGTCCGAGGCGAAGCGTCTCCGCGTCGGCCAGACCCTCAGCGGGTTGATGGTCATTGACAAGCACGACCGCCGGAGGGCGATAGCCTTGACTCGGAAGCCCAGTTTGATCGAGGCTCAAAAACAGGGCAAGCTTCTTCAGGACGCAAGCTCTGCCAAGGTGGGCGACGTTCTTGCCGGTTATGTCAGGGACGTGATCCCGGCCGGTGTGCTCGTTCAGTTCGGTGGCAGCGCGCGAGCCCTGCTTCCCAAATCACGTATCCCAGCCGATGCCCAGGAGGAACCAGACTTTGGAATGACCAAGCTTCAGTCGCTCTCCGTCAAGCTTGTGTCTGTCATCCAGGACCAGGGTCGCCTGGTGGCCGCCCTTCCCAGCCCGGAGGATGCTGCGAACGCGAAGACTGAACTCACGGTCGGCACGGTGACGACGGCGACTATCGCCTCCATCCGCGGCACGCAGTTGAACGTCAGGCTCGGCGAGGGGCAGCAGCAGCACGGCCGTGTTGACATGTCTGAGTTGTTTGATAAGTTCGAGGACATCCCCGATCCGAAAGAGCCTCTGGCCAGTTATAAGCAGGGAGACGTCCTCACCGTCCGTGTTCTCGGCACTCACGACGCCCGGAACCACCGATTCCTTCCCATTTCTCACCGGGGCTCCAGCCACCAAGTCCTGGAGCTAACAGCGAGGCCGAGCGCCATGAAGGCCGAGCCTCTAGAGCGCTTGACCATCGACAAGGTCAAGGTCGGGTCTGAGCATGTCGCCTTTGTCAACACGGCGGCGGAGAAGTACATCTGGGTCAACCTCTCGCCATTTGTGCGAAGTCGCATTAACGGCATCGATATCTCGGATGACGTGTCGGCCCTCGCAGACATCCCAAACAACTTCCCCGTCGGATCCGCTATCAAGGTCCATATTCTGAGCGTGAATGCGGAGACCGGACGAGTAGATGTCTCGGCGAACCGACTCACGTCCACGTCGTCTCTCACCTGGGATGATATCAAGGCCAACGCCATCGTTGCAGGGCGGGTAACAAAGGCCAATGAGCGCCAGGTCCTAGTCCAGCTGAGCGACAGCCTCGCCGGCCCCGTCCATCTCCCCGATCTTGCGGACGACTATGCCGAGGCAAAGCCTCTGAACTATAAGAAGAACGACATCGTGAAGGTCTCCGTAGTGGAGGTCGACAAGGCGAACAAGCGCCTTCGACTGTCCACTCGGCCTTCTCGCATCCTCAACTCGGCTGCGGCTGTGGCGGATCGGGAGATCACCAGCGTATCGCAGATTTCCACGGGAGACATCGTCCGCGGCTTCGTCAAGTCCGTCTCGGACGTTGGCCTGTTCATCCTTCTGGGTGGTAACGTCGTGGCCCATGTCAAGATCGCTAATCTGTCGGACAAGTTCCTGCAGAAGTGGAAGGACAGCTTCCAGGTCGATCAGCTCGTCAAGGGGCGAGTGTTGTCGGTCGACGAAGGAAGCGGGCGTATCGAGATGAGCCTGAAGGAGTCGGCGGTGGAGAAGGACTTCGTGCCGCTCAAGACGTTCCACGACCTCAAGGCCGGTCAGATCCTGACGGGTACGGTGCGCAAGGTCGAGTCTTTCGGCGCCTTTATCGAGATCGACCACTCGGCCAACGTCCGGGGTCTGTGCCATAAGAGCGAGATGGCGGAGACGCCCGTCGCGGATCCCCAGAAGCTGTACAGTGAAGGGGATGCGGTCAAGGTTTACGTTGTATCAGTGGACATTGAGAAGAAGCGTGTCAACTTCGGGCTAAAGCCCTCGTACTTTGACTCAGAGTCCGAGTCCGAGGATGCCGCGGACTCCGACTCGGAGATGGAGGATGTGCCGGATGACCGCGAGCCCGTCGACCACGAGATGGAAGATGTGTCCGCGACTGTTGTGCCTACTGTAAACGACGACGATAGCGACGACAGCGACGACGAGGGCGGCGCGAAGCTTGGCGGCCTCGAGCCTAAGCACGACTGGATGGCCGACGCCTTTGGCGACTCGGCCCCCGCCGATGACGACGACCCCGCGTCAAGTGCCAAGGACGCGCGCAAGACGCGCAAGAGGGCCCGCATCGAGGTTGACAAGACCGCTGACATGGACGTCAACGGGCCGCAAAGCGCCAGCGACTACGAGCGACTCCTCATGGGCCAGCCGGACTCGTCGGATCTGTGGATCGCGTACATGGCGCTGCAGATGCAGGTCAGCGAGCTAACCAAGGCGCGGGAGATCGCGGAGCGGGCACTGCGGACGATCAACGTTCGGGAGGAGACGGAGAAGCTGAACGTCTGGATCGCCTATCTCAACCTGGAGATGGCGTACGGAAGCAAGGATACGCTGGAGGAGGTGTTCAAGAGGGCTTGCCAGTACAACGACGAGCAGGAGGTCCACGAGAGGCTCGCGAGCATTTACATCCGGACTGGGAAGCACAAGGTACGACCTCTCCTCCACCCCCCATCCCCCGACTTCTCCCCACTTTGCTACGGTTGCTAACATAATGAATTACAGGAGGCCGACGAGCTCTTCCAGAAGACGGTGAAGAAGTTCGGCGCGAAGGCGCCCCAGCTTTGGGTGAACTACGCGCACTTCCTCTCCACGACTCTCTCGGACCCAGCGCGCGCGCGGGCGCTGCTGCCACGGGCGCACCAGTCCCTGGACGCGAAGCACCACGTGGCCACGTCGGTCCGGTTCGCGGCGCTGGAGTGGCGCTCGCCGAAGGGCGACCCGGAGAAGGGGCGGACGCTCTTCGAGGGGATCCTCGCCAAGTTCCCCAAGAAGGGCGACGTCTGGCGGCAGCTCCTCGACCTTGAGATCGGGGCGGGGGCCGACGAGGGCGTCATCAGGGACGTGTTCGAGAGGAGGGCGAAGGTGGGCGGGCTGAAGCCCGTGCAGGCGATGAAGTGGTTCGAGACGTGGGGAGACTGGGAGGGCGAGAGGGACGAGGCGAAGAAGGAGGACGTCAAGAAGAAGGCGGCCGACTGGGTTAGGGCGTACAAGGCCAGGCAGGCGGCGAAGCAGGCGGAGGAAGAGTGATGTGAATACAGGGGGAGGGCCTGAAGGGAGAGAGGGGTCTGGGTGGTGAGATTTTTATGTATATCTCTATTTCATTTATAGTTACTTGTCGTAAGTTTTGGCGCAAAAAAATGCATTTTGTTCAAGACAGAATTGGTCGTGGTCGCTCGTGATGGAGATTCGGTGGGTCATGGTCGGTCGTGGTTCCCATCACGATGCGTCATGATGGAGATGAGGTTAGTCCGTGCGCGTACGGACGCTTGTACCGTAATCCGCACTGTACTAGTCGTACCCACCCAGCAAAAACAGGAAAGCATGATGGGATGGGGTAAATTTTCCTTTTTTTTCCTCATCCCAAACATTAATTTCCCTTCACACCTTCTGCCTCGTGTCATGTTTGAGTCTTCCCTCCCCCAAACTCTTGCTTTTACACCTTGTTGTCTTGCTTTGCCAGGGTACAGGTAATGAGTTGATTCGGAATGACGACTGCGGCAGGAGACTGTCTCAATTGGCACCTGCCATTCGTTTCTTGAGTCCTTGACCGCTGGAGTTCTTTTCCTCTACATTTCTAGCCATTGGGAACTGTTTTTTTTTCCTGTCTGGTTAACCAGGACCGCACGCAGAGCGCAGAGCCAACGCTCAACAGGATCGATCAAGTTCTTCGCGGCCAAACGAATGCCCTCGCCGGTCGGGTTTCCTCTGGTGGTCACGTCGACATGTTTACGACTAGACTTAAGAGCGGTGACCCTGGTGCGAAGCCCGCCCATCGAGGGCGCGCACTCCACTTGATAGGTCAAGGGAGCGGCATGGGATCATGCTGAGGAGCGTCTAGTCGATCCCGTAAACTGGGCCAAGCTCGATATGAGCTAGAAGCAGCGTCGAAAAGACTTGCGCTGACGACCTCGAAACTCTCATCCATCTCCCCCAGCGTCCTCCTCGGCCCGCTGAGCCGTCCCTTCCGCAGAACTTCTATCCCCAAGCGGTGTTTTCTCGTCCCGGTACACTCCAGGGCCAAGGCATACCCGTCCATGTCCCGCCATCTGCGTAGACACGCCCCTAAACTTTCTACTGGACCACTATAGATAACTATCAATATCTTTCAGCGGTTTCTATTGGGGGCAGATGAAGTTTTTTATAATCCCGATGGACTCTCTAGCTCGCTGGTAGTTTTGCTTATACCAGTTGTGGCTCCTGAGACTGGGAACATGTTTAAAGCTGGTTTATATATTCGCGTCGAAGCTGTGGAAAGTGTCATTCCGGCGCCTAGTTCCTGCGTCTAGGACAGAAGGAGTCCCACACAACATAATACCCTCTCTGGGGAAAGAGTTTACTCCCAATGTACTGGGGGTACAGGTAACGTTGTGAGTGAAAAGTCGAGGTAGTGCCAACCACGGGGTCGAGTCCGGCGAGTGGGAAGGGAACCGGCTCCCGATTCCGATTCCGATGCCCCTTTGGAGCATATTAGCATTTCTCAACATCGGCTCCTTGGAGCAACATTCACTTCACATCGGTGCCGGGCAAGGCTACTTCCTAGTTCTCCGTGGCGACAGACCATAGATGCGCTGTGCTGTGAGGGAAGAGATAAGAGATCTGAATAGATTACGTAGCTTCCTGAGACTTTCCCACCACCCCCCAAGTCAAAACGATACTAGAAACACAAGCGCGCGCGCGACGTCCCGCGCCACGCCCCTCTATCACACACGAGGAAACCATGAACGCAAGTACACCCAGATCCTCTCTGGATCTGATGCCGCCAAACATCCCCGTAACTCCCTCCTCCCGCGGCCGAAATCTACCCTTTTATATCCTGGCGAAATTTGGCGAGCTAAATCATTGCCCCCGTCTCTAGAGAGGGAGGCCGAGCCCCCCGATAAGGTCGTTGAGTGGGCCAAGAGGGCTGTCGGGCTTTTCCGGCTTTTCCGACTCCGTCGGGGTGGGCTTCCCGGTGCCGCTCGCGCTGGGGGCGTCTCCCTTGATGGGGGTCGGTTCTTCTTCCCGGCCCTTGAGGGGCAGGGCGGGGGCGCCGGGAAGGGGGTCGCTCAACGGGCGCCCGGGTACGCCTGGCACAACGGAGGGAACGACTTCGGACGGGATGAGGTGAACGGGGTCAACAGGGACGCCGGGGGCCGCCCTCCGCTCCCCCATGGCGGCGGCCTGGGCGGTGGCGAGGAGGGCGAAGGTTGCGAGGATGAACTTCATTTTGACAGAGGTTGTGTTTTTGGCTTGGCGAGCTGTGGGAGGACGTCGAAGTTTTGCCGATGGTTCTTTAAAAGATTGTGTCTTGGGGTGTGTATATAAAAGAGTGTGATTTCTTGGCTTGTTCTTGGCTTGGTGAACTGATGTCAGAACACAATAGGGAGGAGGGGAGGTCTTGCTCTCTTATATAGACCAGGTGTCTTCACTGCAGGTATATGCAGTACGCAGTACGGGCCCGCGTTTCCCCCTTTTTTTCTCCCAGCCCCTGATGATCTCGGAGGTGATCGTCCTCGCTCACTGCAAGCTCCTATGTGCGTTCCCTGCTTTTCAGCGCCTACCTACGAGTACTCGATCTCCCGTCGTCTTACTCGTATCACCCGGGAATAGGAGAAGCAGGTATTCACTAGGCCCACTCTCTCCGGGCGAAACTGTTCCGGAGCAATCCCCACCTGGAGCCCCAAGGAGAAACGATCATCGTTGCGCGGGAGAGCCTACCCGTCGGATGCAAGACAGGGCTGGGTGATGGTCCCCCGTCCCATCGTCATCCTGTCTTGCACGAAGTCGATGATCGTCCACGCCTCGTGCCGGAAAGCAGGTACCTGGATAAGCACCACCCATGGTTGCGATCGGCAGGCGAGCGTGGGCGGATGAGCCCTAGATAGTTTCTATCTAGGGATCATACTCACGATAGCTAGGGTCATACGGGAGGAGACGCAAAGGGCGGAGGGCCGGTGGGGAAAGGGGGCATGTTAGCTGAAACGACGAGTCTTGGATCCCTTGGGCGAGTCCTCTTAACTGCAGATCGAGATCTTGATGCCACTTCTGCTTACTTGTTCGCCCGTTCGTTCTGTTTACCTTTTCACCTCTTCTTATTAGGGTTTCTCAGTCTCCCGTATCTTACTATCTTACTACCTTGTTTGTATATACGGCGGTTAGCGGGGTAGAGAGGGAGAACTTTGGGGCATAGAGAGGAGTGATGCGCGAAGGTGTGCGTCTCAGCCCGCGTTGGCCTCCCCCCCTTTCGAAATGGGACGCGTAGATGTGGAAGAGGCGCAAGGGTGGGCGGATCTTGGGAGGCGAGCTGCGAGGAGCTCGTGTTACGGGAAGTTAGGAGGTTCTGAAGGGATGGGAACGAGCTGGTCCGGGTATGAGCTAGGTTCTACGTGGGGGAAGACCGGACGGCGTCGCGGTTAAGGCGCCAGTTCCCTCCGGCTGATCCGTTCAACTTCGTGTTAGTGCCAGTGTCGATACTTGTCACTCCTTACTCCATACAAGTCCTCCTAGAGCGTCATTCATTATGTTGTCTCGTCAGTGATAGGACCACAGACATTCTTGACTCAGACATCTGCCAGAGATGTCTCTGGACTCGACCGGAAGTGACATGATTGATGTCCAAGGGAAAGAAGGATCCCCGGTGCCAGGGTAAGCCGGGTATGATAGTTCAGACAAGTTGTCTTCCGTGTAATTGCAATGCTCTGCTCGCAATCTATAGTAGTAGAAGCTTATAACTTGTATGAGTAAGTGAACCCCTTGACGGAGCACCTACACATACCAGCATGTTTTCGGGTAATATAAGAGCATAGACTACTAACATACACCCAGCACATATACCATCATCCACTCACGTCTACACTACACACCCACATCCATCCGGATCAAGTCATCCTCTGTCTCGGGCAATTCTTGCATGTGTACCTGCAGGTTGCCAGCGGGACAAACCGTTTCCGAAAGAAAACCCGGAAAAAAAAGAAAGAAAGAGAAAAGAAAAGATAGACAGAAAAACAAGCATTTTTTTTATCTCCCATCTCCCAGTTTTCCCCCTCGCCCCGGGCCCCCATGTGCCGAGCACGCGCCGATGATGACGGAGGTCTAACGATCTACCAGAACAAGAACGACCATTATATTATTACTCGAGGCAAGAAACAAAGAGTTCAGCTCAGGTCCCCTTGTCGATCGATCCCCAGTGCCCAGAAATGCGAGAACATTCTCTTTTCTGGGCATTATGATAATAAAACAAAAAAAAAAGAATCTAGCTTTGTTTCTTCTTTTCATATAATATGACGTGCTGACGATGTGGCTTTCCCCCCAGCCCGAGAATCCCAATTTCAACGACATGGGAGAATGACGACATGGGGTAAAAATGCATTCATCCTTCTACTCCAGCTGATGTTCTGTTTAATCCCTTGTATTCGGCCGGAGAAACGGCCATTCAGAGTTCTATATACTATTTCTCTACTCCGCCTTGGTGGCAGCCCCCCAGTAGTATGTCCAGATGTCGACGCCCAAGAAGTCGTCCTTGTACGCCCCGGCCGTCTCGTTCCCCGCCGCGCCCGCGCACACCAGCAGCGGCATGAAGTGCTCCCCGCCTCCGCGCGGGTGCATCTCGTCCGCGGCCGGGAACGCCCTCCACCCGGCCAGGTCCTCCGCCCTCTCCGCGGCGTCCGCCTTGTTGACCGCCTCGCCCAGCCGGTCGTTCCAGGCGTCGGACCGCTGCTTGAAGGCGGTGAAGGCGGCGCCCCTTCCGCCCATGAGCTGCCTCATGAGGCCCAGGTTGTGGAATGACGCGAAGCCGGAGCCGACGATGGCCACGCCGTCGTCGCGGAGGGACTCGAGCGCCTTGCCCATGGCGAAGTGCTGGCGTGGGTCCTCGGAGCCGAGCACGGAGACCTGCACGACGGGGATGTCGGCCGCGGGGTTGACGAGGAGCAGCGGCACGAAGACGCCGTGGTCCCACTCCCGCTTCGGGTCCAGCGAGGGCCGGAGGCCCTGGGCCTCCATGGCCCGCTTGACCTCGTCCGCCACGGAGGGGGAGCCGGGAGCCGGGTACTTGAGCTTGTAGGTCTCCGGGGGGAAGCCGTAGTAGTCGTAGAGGAGGGAGGGCGAGGAGGACGACGTGATGGTGGGGTTGCCGGTCGACCAGTGCGCCGTGACGAGGACGATGGCGCGAGGGGCCGAGGGCGTGTTTAGGCCTAGGAGACGGGGGACTCGATTGCGCAGGGACGCCGTGATGTCCTTGTGGTTGGGGTCGTTCATGAGGGGCATGGGGCCTGGTTGTAACGGTGAGTTAGTACAGGCCTGGCTAGCTGGGGTATGTATGTAAGGAGAGAGGAGAGAGGAGGAAGGGAGTGCAGTGAACGGCAGTGGTCCGTACCTCCCCCGTGAGATAGAGCAATGACTGGAGCGCGCGGCATCTTGGC
This sequence comes from Cephalotrichum gorgonifer, assembly GCA_900312665.1. NCBI lineage: Eukaryota > Fungi > Ascomycota > Sordariomycetes > Microascales > Microascaceae > Cephalotrichum > Cephalotrichum gorgonifer. The sequence continues at coordinate 1,081,674 of ONZQ02000007.1, read as the reverse complement.
GGCAGTCCTGGCGGCGGTCCTGAGCAGATCCAGGTCGTTGTTCTCGACGGTAGTCCCCTTGTACTGATACTGGTATGCGATGGCGAGTAAGATGCAGAGCGCGGCACCAATTAAGCCTCGTCGGAGATAGCTAGCCGACATGTACAGGGAGGTTCCTCTCTCGTTTCTTCGGCCTTTCCGTCTCGCGGTCTTCTCTTTCTTGTTCGCTGTAGGGCGTGTCGGTCAGTCTAATTTGGTCTAGGTATGTCGACGTAGGTCGTCCGCTCCAGGATTATAAGGCTCTTTCGTCCGATAGAAGTGGCAGTGGCAGCGACAGTGGTAAGTGGGGCAAGAGGCGTCTGGTCCAAGATCGCAGATAACACCAAACTCTTATACGCAGGAACAAAGCAAAAGAAAGCTTGGACTTAATCGCCGCCCGCCCCTCCCTCGGGACCAAAAAACTTCCGGGACCAAACCCGAAGGCCAGGTCCATGACACGGACGGACGAATCACGGACGAAATTTGGTGGGGGCGGGCCCCGCGCGGGTAAGGGATCCATATTGTCGGAAGTGGGCTGAGAAGCGGGGTGCACATGGTTGCAAATGCGTTCATATGTGGGACATGGAGGATCGCTATTATCTCGGGATGGAGGACCTGCTAATAATGCAACGTACGAGTACGGCGGAGAAGGTGACAGCTCGCATTACTAAGTCTTGGTCATCCATCGCCTTCAAATCGACCTACCTCACTAGCGCTCGGATGTTAGTAAAAACGGAAGTCGGAATGGAACCCTTCATTACCAGAAGTGCAATGTGTGTATTATTCGCATATCCGAATATCCAACCAGACAACCAGACAAACATACAAACTCACTTCGTCGAGAACTTACTCATACCATACATACTATAGAAGAAAGGACAAGACAACATCGTAACTATGTGAAGGCACGGCAATGCGCCGTGATACGACAGGGCAAAGTATATACCAAACCCACAGCATCTAGCCCATCTCATCTACACCACATCAACAAACCTGCTCCCACCAACGCCCCTCACCCGCCCCGTAATCTCCAGCGGGTTCCCCTCGAAGACGAGGAACTCGCCCTCCGGCTCCTCCACCCCCAAAATCTTATACAGGTTCCCCGAAATCATCTCGAGCGCCTCCTCATCCGTCACCTTGCCCCCGCCGTTCCTGAGCGCGATCCCCGCATGCAGCGCCAGGTCCCTGATGACCCAGTCCTCGTACAGCCCGATGCCCACCACCACGCCCGCCGCGACCAGCGCGTCCACCGCCGTGCCGTTCGTGAGCGGCGCGCCCGTGAGCGCCCTACGCTCCTCCCACGACGTCCCGTACGAGAGCAGCGGCGCGAGCACGACCCCCACCTCCGCGTCCGCAAGCTGCTCCGCCACGAGGTGAGACTCGGCGCCGCCGAGGATCGCCACGCGGAGCTTGGTGGCCGCCGCGGCCTCGACCTCCTTCTTCACCCTCAGCAGCGCGGCGATGGTGTCGGCGCTGTGGACAGACACCACCAGCGCCGTCTCGCCCCTGACGACCTTTCGGAGGAACGCCTTCTCGGAGAACCGGTCCGTGATCTTCTTCTCCTCCTCCGAGGTGACCGCCTCAAGGAGCGCCGACCTCAGGGCACCGACGGCGCTCGAGATGGAGGGCGTCGTGTCGCCCTTGGCCGCCAGTGAGAGCGTGTAATGGACAGCCACATCCTCGCCCCACACGGCCCCGTCCTCCAGGCTATTCGCGGCGCCCGTCCGGAATCCCACGCTCGTGCCGTGGCGCGAGATGCCGTAGCGGTACTTCGGCGCCGTGATGGCCTTCGTGACGCCGTACCGGTGCGCCACACCAAGCTTCTTGGTATCCAGCGCCAGCCCGTCCACGCCGCGGCTGAAGGCCTTGCCGCGGCTGGGCCCGTTGTCCGTGTCCGCCTCCATGTCGATCTCGTTCAGCCCGAGCAGGGACCCGAAGGCCGTGAAGCCCTTGGTTACGTACCCGTTTGCGAGGCTGATCACCTCAACCTTGGCATCGGACGCCTGTCGTAGCTCGGCCTCGCAGGAACCGAAGCATTGGATTTTGCCGTCCAGGACTACGAGGGTGAGCGAGCCCTCCTCCGTCGTAGCCGGAGCTTCCATCCCGGGGAGTAGAGAGCGGGTGATTCCAGTATATACGATGTCCTTCACCCTGACGGGCTCGCCCGGAATGACGCCCAGGCTCGGGTCCGGAACGATGGGCGACGACACGGACTTGTTGAGCTCGACCGGGTCCTTGAACTGGGCCGTGCCGTCAATCCACACCTGGACCGGCGCGGCGCCCACGCTGAGCGGGTCGCTATCCCAGACGGCGATATCCGCGTCGAATCCGGGCTTGATCTTACCTATCCTCTCTCCCAAGCCAAGATAGTGCGCGGGGAGCGACGTTACGCTGGCAAGCGCCGCATGGTAGGGCAGACCGTACTTATAGCCCCTTGCGGCCTCAAAGAGGACATGCTGGGCGTTGATCACGGGGTTGTCGCTGACGTAGATGGTGTCGAAGCCGTTGTCAAACAAGATCTTACCTGCGTACTCGCTGCCGACGTAGGCCTCGGCCTTGTAGTACATGTTATCGGCGAATATGGCGGAAGCCGGCGTTTGGTCGCCATAGGCGCGTTTGAGTATCTACGGTCCCGTTAGCTTTGGTCTCTTTCGTGAGGAATATATAGTAATGGGCGGTCGAAATGAACATACCTCGGGCACGAGATAAGTGCTGTGGGCGTGGTGGAACGCCCTGACGGGGAACTTGAACTCGTTCGTATGGTCAACAAAGGCTTCCAGATCAGGGATCGTATAGCAGTGGGTGTTAATGTGCACCTGGCCGCGGAGCACGGCGCCCAGGGACTCCCACTCAAGGTCTTCCGGCAGGTAGTGCGACATGTGCTCGATACCCACCGCGTCCGCCTCGGCGCACCAGTCGTCCTGCTCGCGGACGAGTTTCTGCGCATGCTCGAACGCCTGCCTGAAGGCCCACGACTCGCCCATACGGCTGTACGGGCCCCTCTCGCCGGCCTTCCCGTAGACCCGCTTGGCGTTCTCGCCGCAGGCCATCTTCATGTACCGCCAGTTCCTGTCCGGGTCGGCGAGCATGTCCTCGGCACTCAGCTCGCTGCGGCCGTCGGCCTGGCCGATGGCGTGCTTGACCACGTAGGCCTCGCCGCCGATGTTGTTGCCGGAGCCGGGGAGGACGAGGCTCGTCGTGACGCCGCCCGACTTGATGACCTGGAACTGCGGGTCCAGGGGCTGTATGGCGTCGATGGAGCGCACATACGGGGTGATGTCGGACGACATTTCGTTGGTGTCGTCATTCCCGACCAGGTTCGGGAGGGAGTCGACGCCCGAATGGCTGTGCATATCAATGATGCCGCTCGTCAGCTGGCGGCCCTTGGCGTCCCAGATCAGGGTGTCCTCGGGCAGCGAGGCGAGCGATATGTCGGCCTCGACGGTCTGGATGAGGCCGCGCTGGATGAAGACATCGGCCTTGATCCAGGCGAATCCGTGCCCGGCGCGCGCGTCCTCCTCGCTTGTGGCCCCCACCGCCTCGCCGACCCAGACGGTCGCGTTGCGGATGAGGGTCGGCTTCTGGCCGTCCACGTACCGCGCGTTCCGCTCCCTACCAAGACCAGTCGGGTTCTTGGGCTTATGCCTGAGCTTCGCGCACGTCGCGAGGTTCTCCTGGAGGCGGTCGATGGAGAGTCCATGGTTCTTGCGGGGGTGGTGAGGCCCGGGCAGCCCTCTGGATTGCTTCCATTGGGCGAAGGCGATGAAGAGGAGGCAGGCGAGCGTGACGAATCGGACGGCCCGCGATCTTCTCATCGACCGGCGCTTATTTTTGAGTTGCGGCGCCTGCTTTGTCCCCCCGATTTTGACTTCGGGCAACGCCGAGTACGAGTAAGGCGGGAGCCCGTCCTTTTCTAAGTCCATCATGTTGTTCTGTTGATACGCCACCTGGGCGAAAGTTGTGTTCCCGGTTATAGGTCACACATGGATGAAGTGCTGGCTAGGGGAGAGATAACAAAGATAGCTGGCGCCTTAAGTAATGCTTCATACGAGTGAGCACCTCACAAATGTGGTTGCGTGCTTGTGGATGGAAAAGGAAGGTGATGGCGTCTTGCCAATTAGGGGCATGACCCCGCCATGCCTACCAAGTAACTACCCGCTAATAAGGTAATACCCGCCAAAATATTACACTGCTTCCAGTGCCACTCGCTGCCCTGTCCCTGTGCCTACTGAGTAGGAAGTCATTCAAGCAGCGGTTTGACTCAATCCACGCGCTACAAAAGACCCTGTGGAACCCCGCCGGGATAGTCCATGGTAGTACGAATAGATAGCTTCGGCGAATAGGAGACTCATCCGCAGCAGCTCGGTGCCGAGATCCCGGAGATTCCTTGTACCAGCTTGGCCCATCACCTCCATTGGAACCTAACAAGTAGGATGTCCTGTCCTCTGGGTATAGATAATAGCAGCAACCCATCTGCATCAGCGAGCTTTGTTTTCCGTTGCGTATTGCGTACAAGTTCTTGCCCCAACCGGCAATAGCAATGGGATCACAGCAACCGCTCACTGGCCTTATTCAACCTCCAATACCTCGGAATAGAGTTGCGAAACTCAAGCTCCGTCCAATGACATCATGTCGCGGTACCACAAGCACCATCTGGCCGCGCCTGCCCGCCGTAGACCATCCCACGTTGGTTCTGTATGTGTAACTAACTGTTTTGTCCGAGAATGCAATGCATGTCTGACATGACATGCCATGCCACGAACCGAACCCCGCTCCATCGTCGTCTTCATCACCCGCTGCGGAGCAACCCAATATCCCACCGGGAGGGGTATTTTTAGTTCCAGACCATACTTATACAAACAAAGCTGTCTCCCATACTTGCCCAGTCTCAATTCGTATCGTGCAATCTCATCTACTCCGGCCAACATGCCTCACGCCTACGAACTGATCTACTGGCCTGGCATCCCCGGCCGTGGCGAATTCATCCGCCTCGTCCTCGAGCAAGCCGGCGTGCCCTATACCGACCAGGGCGTCACGTCCCCCGACGATGGCGTCCAGGCGGTCCTGGGTCAGATCAGCGCCACCAACATCGGAGACGCGGCCAACCCGCCCCCGTTCGCCCCGCCCATCCTCCGCCACGGCGACCTCCTCATCAGCCAGACGCCCAACATACTCCAGTACCTCGCCACACGCCATGGGCTCGCCCCTGCCGATGGCCCGGGCCTCTACCACATCAACGGCCTAGCGCTGGTGGCCCTCGACGGGCTCTCGAACGAGGCGCACGACACGCACCACCCCGTCGCGACGGAGCTCTACTATGAGGATCAGAAGGAGGAGAGCAAGAAGCGGGCGAAGAGTTACATAGATAATCGGTTGCCCAAGTTCCTCGGCTACTTTGAGAGGGTGCTCCAGGGCCCGAAGAGTGGGGAGGGGCCGTGGCTCTACGGGGGGAGCCTGACTTATGCCGACCTGGTGCTCTTTCAGGTGAGTTGTTGTCCGGCCTTTACCCCGCACTCATCATTACTTGCAGAGGCGACGACGTGGAGCTAACATTGGGAAGGGCCTCGACGGGGTCAAGCATGCTTTCCCAAAGGCTGTTGAGAAGTTGGAAAAGTCGGGCAAGTATGACCGGGTGTTTAAGCTGTACAACGCTGTCAAGGAACAGCCCAACATCAAAAAGTATCTGGAGAGCGACCGCCGCCAGAAGTATGGCCTGGGCATATGGAGACAATACCCTGAGTTGGATGCCGAGTGAGGCTTGAGGCAGCGTCGGATATGGACTGTTGGTGCCAATAGTGCATTCAGGCTTTCCGGATATCAACTATTCTTACCACAGCAGCTCTCTGTGGGCTCATGGTTGAAAACGGTGTTGGTAAAACATTCAATTGAAAATAATGCAATTCGGATATCGATGCAGTATCTGCAGTAAATGGTTGGAGGAAAATTTTCGTGCGTGTACAGTGAGTGGCCTGGCTGTTCATGGTCATGAGAGTAGATGAGAGGTGTGTGGTGTCTGAGGAATGAAGAGCTGTGAGCACTGTTGCCTAGCGGACTCGGGCGCGCACATGGAGTCGCGTCACGAGATTTGGAAGGACATGAAGGATTCCATGATGTATGAGACTCCTCACGAACGAGTTTCACCTAACATAAAAAATTGAAGGCCCGGGGACCAGGAAAATGGACCAACTTCCCTAAAGACTCTATTTCCCAATTGACTGTGTAAACCCATGGTCACTCCAGGTTTCCTCGGCCATAACCTTACACCTTTCCCAAGTCTGATCGGCTTGCCTCCCTCACCTAATCTCACCTCACCTTACCTCAACATATCTCCAAACAACTCCCCGTTTTCATCCACTCCCTCGAAATAAACCCCTCCACAATGAGTCAAAGAATAAAACGGCCTAGCTCACCGGATCCTGAGGCCCAAGATGAGGATGAACGCATGTACGGCGAGGCAGCCAGCGAGGAACTTGCCCAGGAGTATGTTCGCACTCTCAGCCAGTACCAAATCCCGCGCCGAGACTCGCCGCTCACTTCAAACATAGGTTCGCCGACCGGCCAAGGAATTTCCACAAGACCCTTCTATTCTCCGAGCTCTTCAAGACCTTATTCAACCCGCTGCTCGAGCTGAGGAAGAACCCGTCCGGCCCCGTCCAGGGCCGTGCTAAGACGCGCTCCGGCGGCGGCGGCCTCCTCTCGGTGCAGGAACAGAAGCGGCACATTATCGACAAGTTCGTCACCAGATGGCGCGCTGAAGTCGGCGACGACTTCTACCCCGCCATGCGGCTCATCCTCCCGGACAAGGACAGGGATCGCGCCGTGTACGGGCTCAAGGAGAGCAACATCGGCAAGCTCCTGGTCAAGCTGCTCAAGGTCGACAAGAACTCCGAGGACGGCTATAACCTCCTGCACTGGAAGCTCCCCGGCCAGTCCATGGCGGCGCGGATGGCGGGCGACTTCCCTGGCCGGTGTTACGACATAATCTCGAAGCGGCCCATGAGGACCGAGGTCGGCGACCTTACTGTCGCCGACGTAAACGAGCTGCTGGACAAGCTCGCCGCGTCCTCGAGCGAGACCGAGAACCTCGCCGTCTTCCAAATGTTCTATCTGCGAATGAACGCCGAGGAGATGCTCTGGGTCATCCGCATCATCCTCAAGCAGATGCGGATCGGCGCGTCCGAGAACACCATCTTTTACCGCTGGCACCCCGACGCCGAGGCCCTATTCAGCGTGTCCTCGAGTCTGAGGCAGGTCTGCTGGAACCTGCGCGACCCCAGCGTCCGCATCCAGCAGGAGGACACGGGTCTGAAGCTGGGCCAGCCGTTCCAGCCCCAGCTCGCCCAGTTCCAGGTGACCACGACCCTGTCGAAGATGGTCTCGCGTCTCGGCGTAACCGAGGACGACCCGGAGTACTGGATCGAGGTAAAGCTCGACGGCGAGAGGATGCAGCTCCACATGATGGACGATCCCGACAAGCCCGGTGGGAAGGCCTTCTACTTCTGCTCCCGAAAGGCCAAGGTCTACACGGACCTGTACGGGTCCGGCTACGAGGAGGTGTCCGCGCTCACACGCTTCCTGAAGGGCGCCTTCTCCCCAAAGGTTCGGAACCTGATCCTCGACGGCGAGATGGTCGCCTGGAACATGAAGGAGGACAAGCCGGATGACTTCGGGAGCCTCAAGACCGCAGCGAACAAGGAGAAGCTCGGGACGGCCGAGGACAACGTGGTGAAAGACTTGCGGCCGGTCTTCTTCGTCTTCGACATCCTCCTACTAAACGACGCGCAGCTCGGGCAGTACACGCTCCGCGACCGCTACCGCGCCCTCGAGGCCGTCGTCCCCGGCGTCCACCGCCGCCTGGAGCTGCACCCGCACGTCGTCGCCTCCTCCCCCGACGATATAGAGACGCAGCTCCGCACGGTCATAGCGGAAGGGGGTGAGGGCCTCGTCCTCAAGAACCCGCGCTCCATGTACCGCCTCAACAGCCGCAACGACGACTGGATGAAGGTGAAGCCCGAGTACATGGACGAGTTCGGCGAGTCGCTGGACTGCGTCATCATCGGCGGCTACTACGGCTCCGGCAGCCGCGGCGGGCGCTTATCCTCCTTCCTCTGCGGGCTGCGGGTCGGGGAGAACGAGATCGCGACGGGGGCGAGCCCGGAGAAGTGCAAGAGCTTCTTCAAGGTCGGCGGCGGCTTCAAGGCCGAGGACTACGCCGAGATCCGCCACCACACCGAGGGCAAGTGGACCAAGTGGGACGTGAGGAGCCCGCCGACGGAGTACATGTCCCTCGCGGGCGGCGAGAAGCTCGAGAGGCCCGACGTCTGGATACGGCCGCGGGATTCGGTCGTGGTGTCCGTCAAGGCCGCCAGCGTCACGGAATCGCGGTCCTTCGCCGCCGGCGTGACGCTGAGGTTCCCGCGGTTCCGGCGGCTCAGGCTCGACAGGAGCTGGGACTCGGCCCTTAGCGAGGACGAGTTCGAGGCCCTGCACCGGCGGGCCAGGGCCGAGCAGGAGAGCAAGGACATGAAGGTCGAGGACCGCGCGCGGCGGCCCGCGAAGCGCGCGAGACGCGAGCTCGTCATTGCGGGCGTCGACTCGTCCTCCTCTTCCACTGCCCCCCGCGCGGGGGTAGTTCCGGCAGTCACCAGCAAGAAGACGAAGAAGATCTTTGAGGGGCTGGAGTTCTGCGTGCTGAGCGACGCCGCTCGGCCGCTCAAGATGACAAAGACACAGCTGGAGGGGGTGATCAAGGAGGGTGGGGGCGCCATCAGCCAGCGGCCTGAGCCCGGGACGGGCATGGTCCTCGTGGCGGACAAGAAGCTCGTCTCCGTCGCGAGCCTGATCAAGAAGGGGGGCGCGGACATTGTGCGGCCCAGGTGGCTCCTGGACTGCGTCGCGCAGCCCGGGGGCGGGTACCTCCTCCCCTACGAGGACGGCCACCTGTTCCACGCGACGGAGGCGGCCAGGGCCGCGGCGAGGGATAGCACGGACCGCTTCGGCGACAGCTACGCCAGGGACGTGGACGTGGCGGAGCTGGCGGGGCTGCTGGCGGACATGCCGAAGCTCGAGAGCCGTACGAACCCCTTCGACAAGGGCCTCTTCCTCCAGCAGCTGGAGGAGCACGGGCGCCCCCTGGAGAACCTCAGGGGCTACATCTTCAGCCGGTGCGTTGTGTACTTCCACGGCGGGGACGCGGAGGGCACGGAGAGTTTTAAGCTGGGGAACTACGTGGAGTTCGGCGACGGGACGGTGGTGGGGTATCTGGGTAGCCCGGACCTGACGCATGTTGTGGTACTCGGGGACGACGACAGGGAGGGCGTTGCCGGCTTACGGAAGGAGATCTCATCCAGGACGAGGATCCCCCGGTTGGTTACGAGGAGGTGGATCGAGGAGAGCTGGGAGGAGAGTACGCTGCTAGATGAGGAAAAGTACGCTCTCCCGTAGGTACTACGTAGCACAGATGCGGAAAATAAAGTTAAGCGAATATTAGAATGGAAGGTCACCCCAAAGTCCCTTGTCTATGCCCTTTGTCTATCCTCATGACATAAGAACACACTCGTGAGATACACAAAGCTCTTGTCTCGTCGGTTACTTTCCAAGGGTCAAGAACAACCTATCCCCGATATCCCCCAGCCCAGGCTTTAGCATCCCATCCTTAGTGATCTCCGGGTCTACGCCGGCGACCCAGATCTCCGTACCCTCCGCCCACGCCCCCGCCGCCCTTTGTATGCCCTCGCTGGCGCCCAGTAGGGAGATGACGAGGACCTTCTGCACGCCCCACTCCTTGAGTGTCTGGATTGCCGCCGCGCAAGTCCCACCGGTCGCGATGATCGGGTCGACGATGATGGCTAGGCTGGAGGGGGCGGAGGATGGGTCGGAGGTGGAGGAGACGTGGTGGGGGAGGTTGTTGTAGTATTCGACAGGTTCGAGCGTCAGGGGCTCACGGTAGAGGCCGAGGTGATGGACGGGGACGGCGCGGGGGAGGATAGATTGGATTCCTAGAAAGTGTGTCAGATAATGAGCTTCGCCCAGGGGTCAAAAGGTCGTCTGTGAGGAGATGCCCTTACCTTCTACCATTGCGAGGCCAGAGCGGAGGATGGGCACGATGCTCACTGTTCCCGGACTAACATCCGCACCCGTATACTCGAACCCCAGTGGCGATTTATCCTGTAGGAAACTCCGTCGTTAGCATTCTCCTTCTCACCCTAGCTTCCCCACACCGCCTTCTAGCTAGAAAGTGAGGCGTCTCTCTCTCTCCTTCTCTCCCCGGTGTATTTACTTTTGAGCCGGGAGTGGAGGTCAGGGCGGATGCCAGAGCCTCGCAGCCCAGGATCAGAGAAATCTCGTGCACGAGGGCTTTCACCTCTCGCGGCGTCGCGGAGGCGGACCGGAGCTGGCCGAGCTTCGCTATGAGGCAAGGGTGCGATGACACGCGAACATTGGAGGGGAGATCGGCAGGGGGCGCCATAGTTTTTTTCTTCTTGACTTCGAATCTGGGAGAGTATCTTGGGAGCTTGCTTGTATTTTTCAGGCTATGAACCGAGGAAAGTCGGCCTTGAGTTGGGCGGCGACGACGATATATGTATATAAGGGGTTTATCTTGAACGGACGGTTGAAAGGGCGGTTTCCTATCGTCGGAGTTGGCGGTGGGTACCTACTTGTATGGATGCGGGGCTTCGTTGTGGGGATATTACCAGCGGGGTCCGAGATAAGCATTGGTAGGGGCGCTATGTCGCCGGGGTTGGCGCGGACAGGGGTGCTTGGACACAGCCTTGATTGATGACTGCGTGTGATTCTTCAGGTGGGGCGGGGCGGCGCGCGTGGTGGCCAGAGCGAATCTCCCAAGGAGAAAAAAAAGGAGCCCACATTCAACCACCAAACCCACCCTGGAGTGAGAGTGTGAGAGAGCCCGATTGCAGACATCAAGGGCATACAGAAAGCCTGCGAGAGGCGCGAGAAAGAAATCAAGGTCCGGGGGCCTTGATTTAATGTCATTGCTTTGAAAGAGCCCCATTTTCACCCTGCAAACAATGACTACGCTACCTAAATCCGGTCAATAACCCTCCCTTCCTCCTTCCCCCTTCCCCAGCCTTCGCTCCCGTCCTCGTTCCTCCTTCCCCCTCTCACCTTGCTCCTTCCTCCTTAACCTCACTCCTTATCTGTTTGCTTATCTCCTTCCTTCCGGCGCCCCCTCCACCGCCCCGCCCCGCCCACACCCACGAGGTGCATCGTCGCCATCGCCCCATCGCCCCCGCATAAAGGCATGGCAGAACCAGAACCCGAGCCACAATCCCCATCCTCACCACGGTCACAGCTCGCCCCCGTGCCAGAACACCCGGAGACGACCCCGCGCAGATCTTCCGCCCCGACAAGCGGCGCCTCCCGGGATGTAGCGCAATCGCGGCGCTCACGGGGAAGCTCGGAGCTCCTCCGGAGGGCCTCCACGCGTAGCGGCGGGGCCCACGACTCCGCGGGGGAGCAGCGGCGGGCTAGCCACGACTTACCGAATGATTATGCCAATCTCAACGAGCTCGCAGCTCCACTGCCTCTTTGGGAATACGAACAACAGCAGCTCCACAGAGTTCAGTCCCTCGAGGATTCCAGGGGGACGACAGAGCCAAGACCGCCCGGACCCGGACCCGGCACCGGCACCGGCACCGGCGCGGGATCGGTGCTCCACCGGAGAGCGTCCACGCGTAGTCGACGCCACGAACGAGCCGCACCGCCCGGCGACGACTTGCCCAACGATTATGCCAACCTCAACGAGCTTTCGGCGCCCTCGCCCCTCCTAGAGCATGACCTACGTCCTCCCTATAGGCTACCATCCCTCGAAGATTCCCGGGAGGTAGAGCCGGGCCTCTCGGGCCCGCCCGAGGACGGGACTCGAGTCATGGTCCCGGGCACCCCCGGCCAACCCCTCGAAATCGACGAGGAGGCCGCAAAGCGGGACATGAAATCTCGCTTCGCAACGCAACTCTACACCCACTCGTACCTGATCTTCTTCTCCATGCTCGGCACCTGGGCCAGGCTCGGCCTGTCTGAGCTGACGACGTTTCCCGGCGCGCCGGTCACGTTCAACATCGTGTGGTCCAACTTCGGCGGCTGTATAATCATAGGGTTCCTGGCGGAGGACCAGATGCTGTTCCGGCAGGGGTACGGCCCCAGCATGGACAGCCGGGATGCCGCGGACGCGATGAACGCGAACAGCGACGACGACCTGGATCTAACCTCGACCAGGACGGCCCGTCAAAAGATCAAGAAGACGATACCACTCTACATCGGCCTCGCGACTGGGTTCTGCGGCTCGTTCACGTCGTTCTCATCCTTCATCCGGGACGCCTTCCTGGCCCTGTCGAACGATATCGCGTCACCTGATATCGGATACCCGCCCCACAGAAGACGCGGCGGCGACTCGTTCATGGCGTTCCTTGCCGTCGTCATCACGAGCATAGCCATCGCCTTTTGCGGGCTCTTCCTCGGTCTGCACCTCGCCTCAGAGCTGGAGAGGATAACGCCGACCCTCCCTTACAAGTTCACCCGCAAGGTCCTAGACCGGTTAATCGTACCACTGGGCTTGGGATCCTGGATAGTAATTCTCTTCCTGACACTGTTCCCGCCCCACGAGTCTTGGAGAAGCACGCCCCTCCTCGACCTAGTCTTCTCCCCGCTGGGATGTCTCGCGCGGTTCTACCTCTCGATACTGCTCAACGGGAAGATCGCTTCGTTCCCCCTGGGCACGTTCACGGCCAACGTGCTAGGAACCACCCTACTCGGGGTGTTTTGGAGCCTAAATCACGCAGGCATCGTCGGCATTTCCGGGTGCCAGGTCCTCTCGAGCATCCAGGACGGCTTCTGTGGGTGCCTGACAACCGTGTCTACGTGGGTGTTGGAGCTCGCTACGCTAAGGAGGGCCCATGCGTACATATACGGCTCGGCCAGCGTCCTGACGTCTCTAGCCATGCTGATAGCAATTATGGGTGGATTGCGGTGGACTCATGGGTTCACGATGCCCATCTGCTGAAACCGGGAGGAACCTGTCTCGGCCGCTAGCCGGTCGTACCCAGTCCCTACCGCGCCCACATGGAGAAATCGTCTCTCGTAAGGCTCCTGAGGTCGAGCCGAGGCGTCGGTTTGAGGCTGTTTGTGTGGAGACGTGCTGTTCGCTGGTAGCATGCGCCCTATGTGTGCTCCGCCAGCTGGAACTGGCAACGGGGATCATACGCAAACATTCCATGAGGTCGAGCCGAGGCGTCGCTTTGCGGCTGTTTGTGTGGGCACCTGCTGTTCGCTGGTACCATGCGCCGTACGTGTGCTCGGCCAGCTAGAACTGGCAACGGGGATTATCCGCCAACATTCCTCGAGGAATGAGCTCGATAGACCAAAATTAAGAGTCGAGACCCAGCATCGCGCTTGCATCATCGTCTCGTTGTTGTCAGACCTATGAGGCCGAGTAGTAAACCCACAATGACGTCATAATTGATGCATAGATCGGCGGCTTCTCTCGATCGGCTCTCCCCGGCTCACCGTATTTGTACGTCATTCATGACAGGGATCATCCACCACTCCAGCTCCAGCCAGCAGGTCAAGAAGCAACGAGCTGAAAGGTCCTCACATCTGCACGCGCTTTGCAAGGATGAGGGCATACACTTGCAAGGATAAGGTGAGGAGGTGGTATGATTAACAGCTGCTTTCTGTTGTAGGTGCCGTAGCTGTACACAAATCGATGATGTTGTGCCGGCTGTATCACATTCACACACCACCAATAAGACTGGCGGGAGAAGTACGAAGGGAAGAGAGGGGGGGGGGTGAACTGGGGAGATTGCAGTTTGATGGCTCAAGAGTCTTTCTTCTGCTCTATGAATATATGTAAATCTAGAACACGTTAAAAGATTGTTTACAACGATGAAGTGAAGAGGTGAGTGAGAGCTGCCCGGTCTCCACCTTCTGGGTCACTTCCCCGTTTTCATTCATGCGGTAGAAACACCCCAACGGACCACCGCCCGCTCCATCTCCCCCAACCTCCTGTCTCAAATGCCCTGGTTGCCACAGGCCTGGGCCTTAAATTCCACACCCCCCCTAGGTAAATTAGATTCGAGAGATGCCCGCTATTGATGCACCATGCACCATGCACACGACCATGCCGTCGATAAAGGCGAGTACTTGTTCTAAAGTAGCTCTCGACACGATAGGGTATTACAGGGGGGCGCCTGCCTCGGCTTCCGAAACCCTAATTCAAGGCTAGGGAAGCTACGACCTTGGATGGATACCTTGCAATTAACTTTTGGGTAGCTTGCAAGGTCAGTCCACGCGTCTCGGCCCAGGGAGCGCCCTCAAGAGGCAGGAGCGAGCTTACAACAAGCCTGTGCTGGTATACCTCTCCCTAAACAAGTACCAGGCGGAAGCCAAAACCCCCCCCCCCTCCCC
>ONZQ02000007.1:1011738-1066838 GCA_900312665.1 Cephalotrichum gorgonifer | reverse complement strand
CCGGAAGCGAAAACCCCCCCCCCCCCTTCCCCACTTTCTATCATTCCGGCTTCAACGAGAGAGGAAACACTCCCTTCAACCGTTCCAATCTTGGAGCAGCTCAGGTTCGCCAGTTTCCTTGCACTTTGTATTGGGCAATCAGGTCCGCACGCGCAGGCGTAGCATCTCTGATACACGACTAGATTCCACGGACCCCCCAATAAGCAAATCAGACACTCTCTGCAGAGCACTCGTACTTGAAAGCAAGTAGCAGGTGCCCATGGAACATGGAACATGCCCCAACCACGTCAATATGTCACCATCACCTTGAGGGGCCCCGCTCTAAGTAAGTTCTCGCCCTCATCTGGCTGCCCACGTTGTGGCCCACCCACTTCACCTCCTGCTTTAGGTCATTTATATGTACTAGCATGCCATGTCCGACAAATGCTAAACTAGCCAACCCTGGGAATATCAGGGCAGATCAGGTCGGGAACTCTGGGGCCACTCACTTCTCATCCTTGGATGCAGGCATTTGTTGTGCAAGGAAGAGCCGCCAATATGGACAATACATAGAAATGACGTATTCGAAGCTCTCAAGCAGAGCTCTCCCCAGCTACCAAGTACAAGTACACCCATCGATCGGATTGACCAACCGAACCTGCGGGGTTATTATTGTGTCACTCACTCACCGTGGTCGGACACGCCTGAGCTAGTCGTACTTGCTACAAGTACATTCGTTCGCCCGCGTTCGGATCTGATCCCTGCCCACCTGGGTCGGACCTGACCAAGTCCGGGTGTGACGTTTTGATTCACCTCATCAGATACGTCAAGTTATAACCTCGCCGCCCCTCGTCCGTGTTCTTCATGACTTTCATTGTTTCTGCTACCCTACGACTCTACGTTAGAATACCCTCACTTCATTTTACCCAACATCCCAGGACGGCCCAGTTCAGGTTTCCGTAAATTTCCTCCTCCACTCCTACTCTTACACCAGATAATACCCAAGAGCATTATCCTGTACGGCCGCTCCCCCTTCCCCTTAACGAAGAGGAGCCTGCCCTCGTTTCTGCTCTCATAATATCTCCTTCCAAATACCCTTGTTTTCTCGGCTTAGGCCACCAGCATCATGGCAGCCGTTAATAGGCCGACCAACGTCAAAGCGCGAGACGCCAATATTGACGGCAAGCTCCAACTCTTCGGCATCTACCATGGCTTCAAGTCCAGGAAGCTCCCAACCGTATGCATACCTCCCGTCTTTAAGCCTTGAGGAGGGGTGTATGGGCCATGAAGCTAACACAGTCTATAGAATGAGCAAGTTGATGTTGCCCTAAACAGCTTCCTCGAGTCCAAGGCTCTCAGGTCGCCACACGCCAACCTTTCAGATGATGGAAAGGAGCTCGTTGCCGATACCCGAGAGGTCATCCGGCTAATGAAGTACCTCTTCCTGTCCAAGAACGAGGACAACCTACTTCAGGACTTCATCTGGCAGACAGGCCAGTTCGATACCAAGTCCGTGAGCGGCCCCGGTGCCCCGGTGGACAAGAAGACTGCCCAGCAGCAGGGTGACGAGGCTCTTGAGGGCATCCGCACTCTCGGAAAGCTTCTCGTCACGAACGGCCAGTTCCGTAAGCTACGTAAGTATTCTATGCTGCGCCCAAGTTTTCTAGCCATGTGCAAGAGCATACCGTTGCTAACTTTCGTCCCAGTCACGGACTTCACCATCATCCTCCGAGATATAGCTGGAGATGCTGCATCCAACGCCGCCGGCCGCGTCCGGCCTTCCCAAGGCCAGCTCAACCAGATCGACTTGCCTGCGGAGGACAACACGTGGCACGAGTCACCCAAATTTGCCAAGGGCAATTGGAAGGAGCAGATGAAGGGAGTGTACGGCGGGAAGCCTAAGCAAGACGCCAAGGAAGCCGCCGAGGCTGCTGTCGCCGGTGCGCAGCCTGAAGACTCGTCTAAGCCCACCGGCCAAAAGGCAAAGGCCGGGGCTGGCAATGCCAAGAGCAAACTCCAGGACAAGTTCGACAAGAACGTGAGCCCCGAGGCCAAGGAGAAGATGAGGGCTCGCAATGAGGACTATAAGAACCGTGCGAAGGATTATTACAACAAGAAGATGCCCCAGGAGCGCAGGGACCAGACCATCTGGCGACTCAAGGTAAACTTAACACCCCCCCTTTCCGCTTTTTCTTAATCCACCTATCCGAGATTGAATCTCACGTATCAATGCTAACATTGTCCTTCCATAGAAAATGATTCTTGAATGTCAGGATCATCCCGACTACAAGCGTGCCATTGAGACTCTTCTCAATCTTGCGGAAGAGTACGGCCGCCACGGTAGCTCCTTCGCCAAGGGTAGCGGCGGAACCATCAAGCAGACTCGCTCAAACCTCCAAAAGGCCCAAGATGACCTTAAGGTACGACTCATTCCCTGCACTCTTATTTTAAATATCCGGGAAGTAAACACATTGCTGACACGCGACGCAACATATAGCTCATCATCGAGCGATTTGCGAATGGTACATCCACCGATCCGCTGTGGAACCAGATCGGAAACCTAGCCAAGTCGGCGCGGGAAGACAAAGAGCTCAGTGACTGGTTCAGGGCCGTGGATGACTACATCCGACGCTGCCTTCTGGAGAAGGGATACGTCCTTGATGAGGCTTCCAACGCAGAGTGGGATCAGCTCTATGATCATGGCCGGTATCTGCTCCGCAACAAGTATCGAGGCAACACCAACAAGATCATCGACGAGACGAGGTTCATCATTGATCAGTTCGACCAGGATCCCCAGAACAAGGAGTTTGGCCTGGCTGTGCAACGGTTGTTCACCCATCTCGGACAAGACTCCAGCGGCAAGGCCGTATTCAAGCCCCACCTAGTCAGGGATCTGACCGATGTCATCATTCCCGGATTCATCGAGAATGTCGAGTACATCCCGGTTCCTCGAATTGAGTACCAGGACCCCCAGTTCGACCTGGTCATCGAGAACCTCATCTTCGAGGCCGACAACTTGTTCCCCAACGTAGTTGAGATCACCAGCAACAACTACTTCAAGATGGGCAGGAAGAAGATCCCCAACCACAACAACCAGGTGTTCGACGTCAGGCTCGCCGGTATCCAGATGGATCTTCGAGATGTCAACTACTACTTCAGGAAGAAGGCGGGCTTCCCCTCGCTCGCCGACACCGGCATAGCGAACGTGTCCCTCTCCGGGAACGGGCTGTCGTTTGAATTGGAGGTGGCCACTGCCCAGAAAGGCGACAAGGAGCACCTCTTCAAGGTCGGCAAGGTCGACTGTGACATCAGGCATCTCAGGGTCAAACTGGTCAAGTCCAAGTTCAAGACCCCCTTCAACCTCATCCAGGGGATTATGATCAAGGTGCTGCGACCTGTCATCCAGAAGGTTGTGGAGAAGGTTCTCAAGAAACAGTTCGCCGAGTGGGACCAGACCGCGTGGGATATCAAGCAGGACGCCAACCGGACGCTCATGGCGTCTCGCCAGGACAAGGAGGCAAAGAAGCCCAGCATGTACAGCCGCTATTTCGACTCGACGAAGAAGTACATGAATGCCAAGAAAGAGGAGCAGAAGAAGAAGAAGGCCGGCAAGACGTCCGAGAGCAAGGTTAACATCGCCTACACGATGCACGACAGCATCTTCCCCGACGTGATCCTCCCCGGGGCCACCAGTGAGAAGGCCACCAAGTACAAGGACCTCGCCTCTCAGGGCGACAGGTGGCAGAGTCCTGTCTTCTCCATCGGCAAGGCGGGCAGGAGTACCGACATTCCCCGGGCGCCCAAGATCACGGAGAAGACTGAGCAGAAGAGGATGTTTGAGGAGACCCTCAGGCGCAACGAGGAGGCCAAGCGCAGTGAAGGGACCCGGCGCAACGAAGGGACCAAGTGGGCCGAGGGCGGCATCGGCGACCCGAACACGATGGCGCCGGGCGGCCAGTACAACACCGCTGGCGGCCTCAAGCAGGCTGGCCACGGGAATGGTGCCGGTGCGGTGCCACAGTTCCAGGGCGCGGACGGCGGCGCGCCGAAGGCCCAGTTCGGCAACAGCCATTACTCGGACGTGAAGCCCGTACACGGCGGCGGCGAACCCGTACTCGGCGGCGAACCCGTACTCAGTGGTGATCCCGTGATCGGCCAACCCGCGATCAGCCAATCCATGCACGGCCAACCCACGCTCGGCCATCCCGTGCTCGGCGAGGGCTTCGCCGCAGACGCGCCTGGCACTCGGACGTAAAGGGCGACCTACTACCAGCGATGCTCTAAAGTTACGATGATTTTAAGGACGGTGGGTATGCAACAGAAGCCCCAGGAGCTGGGAATCGGAAAGATAAAAAGAAACAAATTTTACAAAAATTTTGTCCAGGAGATACTCAAATGAGACGGAGACGGGTAGACGTGGGGTTATACCAGAACTACATCCGCTGGCCAAGGGCCGTGTACCATTTCTCTCCTTTCTTTTCTTCTCCATTCTCTTTTTCATTGTTCAGGGCTGTCTCTATTTTTGTTTGACTGATACCATTTAACGCTATATAATCACGTTTTAAACCCCTTCCCTAGTGTAATGGAAGTAGTAGTGTTTGGGAGGGGAAGGAAGTATAGGGCAAGGAATGGACAGGGGGAGGGGGCAGGGACAGGGAAGGGTGAACGGAAAAACGAATTGGATTGTTTTGTACTGTACTATTTGTTTGAATGGATCTTTTTGTTCTCCTATAAGACATAAGACGGGAAGATGAGAGAAGTGTAACATGCGAGACTCGGAGACGGGGAATTGTCCCGGCGGTTGCGGTTGCGGTCTAGGCCAGTGTTGCGGATATTGTGGATTGGACAGGCCTGTCCCGTGAGCAGCGATTGATGTGGATTGTCATTTTATTTCCCGTGTTTTAATGGTTTGGGCATATTTTGGGAGGGCTTGTTTTCACATCCGAATCCTTCAAACATTTCAATGAAGTTTTTTTTTCGGTCATCGGAGGAGGCGGGGTGGATCCCGCCCCTCCCCCCCCGATTGCCGATTGCCGATTCCCCGCTCCGGATGCTCGGCTCCGACTCCGTGAGTCATGGCTTTTTTTTCTTCTTGGACCGGCTTGGCGTTTGGCCACTTTTGTCACACCTGTACGTTGCTTGCATGTACGAGCGCAGCCTAGTTTATATATAAACCTATCAGAGCCAAGAGTGGCAATCGATACGTGAAATGTTCACGTGAACGGGTCAGCTGGTATTCGGAGTTTCCTGGCCCTCGTGTCAGTGAACGAGGACTACAGGGTATTAAGAGGGTCTTCTTACTACGTAATATTAATGCTTGCCCGTGCCCTTCTAGAGAAAAAAAAAAGAACAAAGCTTCTTTGAGGAGGTGGGCTCCACTTTGGTTCATACCATGACCCCGGCCGGGCTGACGAGAGGGGCTAAAGAGGGCCCTGGTCGGAAAAGGAAGCGACGAAAGACGGAAAAGGGCTCGAATAAGCCATGTCCACGGGGGCTAGGGAGACGGCGTCCTCCGAGCTCTAAACCCCCTAAAAGGTTGTAATATGGGTCATGTTTGGTCAATTGGTCAATAGCGGCCGAGGTGCGAAGGAGAAGCGGTCATTAGCATTAGGTATTCATTATTCAAAGTATTGGGCCCGCTTGACTAACAGCGGGACTGTTTCCTGCAGGGGAAGCACAGAAGTAGGTAGGCTGAAAGGACGGCTTCATTGTGGGCACTCCGTACTCGGCCTTACGAGTACTTGTCGTCGGGGGGACGTGATCTATATTTTAAAGAGTCACGTCACCTCTGCATCTCGTGTGTAAAGGGTTGCAGGCTTGCCGAGTTTCCGTCATCTCACTACTTGTATTGCACTCGCTGACTGGTCCTCGGAGAAGTGCGCAAGGAATTTTGGGCACCCATTTTCTCCTCATCCGGGGTGCTGTGGCACCCTGTTGAGCGGTAATAATACGACGTATTCCTCCGCAATTACATCACCGAAAATCCTGGCGCAGACGCTGGCGCTCTCCGAGGAGATGATGGATTACCTGTATGGGTGAGGCCCGGGAAGGAAGTGCATGGAAGCGAGCCGCAGCACAGGCAGGACAGGGCAGGAATGAAAATTTAGCCAGATCAGGCGATGACATGAAATTCTTGCGTTACAGGGGGGGGGGGTAGAGGGTGTGTGACCATGGGTCCATAAAGTGGAGCCCCGCCCCAGGATCGGTTCGCCCAGGTGTGGCGGGTGTTGCCGATGAGTGGTCAGCGTGTGCTCCCAGACCTTCAGCAGAAAGCTGGAGAGGGCCAGACCCCTTCCGACTATTCTGCAATTCAAGTCGCAACTTGGCTCCACAGGTTCGTAACCACCCAGGGGCGTGCTTGCCAAGGATAGGGCGGGTAGTGGGTCAAGCCAATGCTAGTGACGGAGTGATCAGGTGGACACTTTTATGAGGAAGGCACGATCGATGATGCCCGCCCGCTACTTGGCCCCAAGCCGGCGTTAAGGGTTTCCAAGGTATTCTGTACGACGTACCTGATGTTTGTGCCGTGGATGCATGTTTTCTTTCCTGAATCCACGTCGCATCCGTCTACCTGTCGTGTACTCGTCTGCATCCGTATTATTATTACCAGAGTATCCCATTCCGGAGGACTGCGGACATTGTTCGGCATTGGAATGTGCGAAGGAAGGAGGGGGGGCGTGCCGCGGGCGGCTCATCCACAAGGGCAAACTTTATGTTTTATGGTTTGAAAAAGCGGGTATTGGGACCGAGTTTAGTACGGAATACATGTACTATCCAGGGGCTTGACCGAAGAGGCGTTCTTTACCTCTGTTTCTCTTTCCCATGCCAGACGGACGACGCGCGGTGGAAGACTAGTGAGAAGCGAGGAATTAGGTAGTTTCGTACCCGCATTGACGACCTGTTGACATCACGAGATGGCTCGGCGGGGTGCCACTTCCCCACAGGAAAGGCCAATTGCGGTTAGTTGGAATGCAGCTGCGGGGTCCCCTCCAGGAAAAGGAAACAGCAGCCCCCTCCTCGGATGTTGTCTTGGCATCCAATTCGGGGTCACACGCCTTACACCGGGGGGCAATTCGTATGGTGTTTTCTTGCGCTCTGCCCAATTCCCGGCCCGGACCCCGTGTTTTTCGGCCATGGAGCTTACAAACGAATTGAAATCTCCACCTCCGAAGGCCGAATTGGCGGATGACTCCTACTCGTACTTCGTGCATGGGTAAAATGCACCCCTCCCTCCCCTTGCCCCGCCGCCCCCAGACCACAGCCGGGTAGGCGATGTACCTGTTTGGCCCCAAAAAAAAAGAATGCATATAAACCTGGCGCCCGCCTTCCTTCCCACCAAGAGCGAAAAGGTGATTGTAACTTAAGCTTGTGATAGAAACGGAGCAGATTCCTTCCCTCACACCCCCTCGTTGGCATTGCCCGGAAACCTTAACTTACATCAAAGCCAAGCCACACAACGCATTCTGTCGGTAGCTTGCGCGTAGTTACCTGGGTACCCCGTTGTTTTCTTACACCCCCCCTTCGAAGCCGTTACCCGCGCGCATGCCAGTGATAGCTTCCTGGCCCTTTGTTTGCCACCACCGCCACGGATCCGTCTAGAGAAGGAAACCGTTCAAATAACTTGTGCTGTTCCATGGATGCATTAACTGGAACTAACACCATTCCAACCTCTGCTTCAGCCGCTATAATAAAGAAGCACCCAAAGCTCGAACCTTGACGCTTACCTTCTCTCCCGTCTCGTTGAGATCTAAGCGCCAAGTCATATCTCGACCAACCAAGCGATTCCTCTCGAACAACCGGCTCATCCATCGAAGGACCCGGTCACTTCACCATAATACTACACCTCGCGAAATCGGAAAGCGCAGCGCCGCACCTTGCCCGTCACTCGACGTCTGATTTCGACAGGTCCGACCAAGCTCGGCGCAACCGATCTTTTAAATAAGCGTATCGTCCCTGCCCTCCCAGGCGACGGGTAGAACGCAAAAGACTCTCCCGCAGGAAGGAACGAACAACAACAACAAGCGCAGATATGCCACACTTCGTAAGAGTCGCGAACCTCTTCCGGTCCTCGACCGAGAACCACCACCCCTCACCCGTCAAGAACGCCATCTTCTCAACCACGTCGAATTCCCTGGATCGCGTGTCCACGTCTACGTCCGAGGAGAGCTACCGCGACGGGGAGGAGGTCGGCTCCAACGCCCCGCACTCCGAGACCTCGAGCCTGGCCAAGATGTCCAAGGGCGCGCGCAAGAAGGCCGCGCGCCTCCCCTTCTCGCTCCCCTGGCCCGGGAAGCAAGGGCGCGACCCGGGGCCGGGGTCCCTGGACTGCGTCATCGACTCGCCGCCCATCGTGTTCCACGACACCGCGGCGCGCAGCACTGGCGCCCTGGTCAATGGGCACCTGGTGCTCGAGGTGACGGATGAGCTTGTGGAGGTGGCCAATCTAGAGGCGACCATCTTCATCAAGGTCGTGCAGAAGAAGCCCTTCATGGGGCATTGTGAGGAGTGTGGGGTCCAGGAGCAGGAACTGATGCGGTGGGGTTTCCTAACTCAGACCGAGCTGCTCACGAAGGGTACGTACACCGATGCCCAAGTCCCATAGCCGAACGAGACGGCGGGACGCAATTAGGACCGACAACTAACATACGGTTATAGGCACTTACACGTATCACTTCTCCCACCTACTGGATGGAAGCAACCCCATTTCCACCGACACTCCCATCGTCTCTATCAGTTACCATGTCAAAGCCGAGGCCATCCTCGCCCGCCAGCCCTTCACCCCGGGCTCATCCGTTACCCCCCTCCGCCTCGATATGCCGCTTCCCGTCAGCCGCTGTGTCCCCGTGCCCGAGGATCCGCACAGCTCGATCCGCGTATTCCCCCCCACCGATATCCGAGCCAGCGTAAAATACAAGCAGGTTCTTACCCCCGCCAACAAAAACAACATGGAAGTGGTGCTACAGGGGGTCACATCTCAGCCCAAGGGCGAGAACGTGATCGAGAGCTGGAAGCTGAAGAAGGCGACGTGGAGGATCGAGGAGACGGTCCGCAGCGTCGCGAGGGCGTGCCAGAAGCACCAGTTCGTGTCCAACAACCAAGAGATCAACCAAGATCCATCACAGTACCCGAGGAACAGGGAGGTGAGGACGGAGATGAGGGTCGTTGGCGAGGGATCTGTTAGCAGGCAGTGGAAGGCGGACTATTCCGGCACGACGGGCCAGATCAACATGGACTTCGACTTTGGCCTCCACGAGTCCCGACCTCACCACCACCACCACATGTCCGCTCCGAGCCGCTACGCCTGCGACGTCTCGTCGACTACTTCTTCCTCGACGCCCTCGCCGGCGGGGTGCGAGGTGACGGTATCGCACTCGCTGATGCTAGAGCTCGTGGTCTCCCAGGCCCGCGCGCCGGTGGGGCGTCCGGAGGCTACCATCGAGACGGGCACGGGACGGATCCTACGAATGAGGTTCAGGGTCTTCGTGAGCGAGCTGGAGACGGGGGTTTCGTGGGATGAGGAGGCGCCGCCGCTCTACTGGGATGTGCCGCCCAGGCCCCCCGTGTATGACGATGAGGAGGGGGCGGGCGACAATGTTAGTTTCTGTGAGAGCGAAGAAGGGGCTGGCGGGGAGACGATATATGCTTCGAGGAGCAGCGCGGACGGCCACGGTCACTATTCTTCGAGGAGTATTGCGGACTCGGGTAGTCGCCCTGCGTCAGCGGGCCGTTCGGAGGACTCGTGAAGGGAAGTTGTTGTTGGGGTCGTGGTGGTTTTCTTATGAGGGTGCCGGCGTTACGAGCTTTGCATTTTGTTGTAAAAAAAACATGGAAACGGGGGCCGGTTAACGGGACATGGGAAAAGCGGGCCTACGGGCGCATGGTATAGAAGCGAAGGGGGGTTGAGTAGCGTTTGTATTTATAGATAGAGCATGACATGATACCCCAATGAAGTTGGCATTCTACTCAAAGATGGACTGTTTCTTACAAGTGAAGCATTATGAATTCGTCAAGGTGCTGTACCGTGTTAGTAATTGTGGTGCTGGTGGGTTGGAGCGCGAGGATTCATATGCCGTCGAGCCGTGCGTAGTCCGAGGTGTTGGCGTGATCCGTTTCTGGTCCCCCATACTCCATACTGACGAGCCGAGAATCGTGAATCCCGGACAGTGGTCTCGTCAAGGTCGAACTCGGCGCGGGAGGATAGGATACGTGCCCCCTCCGGTCTTGGACCACTGTTCCCCGCGGTGCGCGGTGGTCGGACGGCGGATAGGAAGGGTGTGGAGCTTGTATTCGGGCTCTTGGGGGCGCGGTTGGCGCCTCGATGGCTTCGGATGGGATGAGCCTGTAGAGTGTCCCCTGGTTCCTATCCTCCCCTGTTCGCAATTTCCTACCTACGGACCCTATCCCCCCTGCCGCCGCAGTTGACCAGACCGGTTACCAATCGTATATTCACACGCCAAATAAGTCCTCACTCGAGGAAGTTATCTGTACCGTAGGACTGACACGCCAAAGTGTAGGCCTTTCGGGCGCTTTGTTGTGTGTTAGTTTGCTGCGCTGCTCTGGTAAACGGGGCAGGTCCCTCCGGTAGCTTCACAGCGAGACCTCCCCACCGCCATAACGGGGGCGTTATAAAGGATACGCCGGTCTCCCCGCCACGATACTCCGCAGTTCGGCGCCGCTTGAAGAGCCGGAGTGAGTGGATCACAGCGCGCGGGGTCCGGCCCGGGTCCGGTCTCAGGAGTTCCTCCGCTCACTGGAGTGGGCCGCATCGGGCGCCGGTGGGTCGTGAGCACGGACCCACCTACTCCGTATACCGCCGGGATGTTACGCATAGCATATCCGTTTCGGTACCAAGGGTATCACAGTCGACCGGTTTGGGGTGGTCCCCAGGATGACGCGGGGGTTATTAACCCAATGTGCCATCCCAGGGAGTCGTCCGGGTGCCTGGCAGAGGTCTGTGTTATCATTCGCCGTTCCCGTCCAAACCAACGAGATGGGCTAGGAACATGTGGCGGAGGGTATAAGAGGTTCTCCCTCACGAGGCGGATCTCACGCCCGTCACCTCGGCCACCAACCTCGAAGTCCCCCCCGACCCCCCCCCCCCCCCCCAACAAAAGCCTCTGGACGCGGTAAGATTTCAACTTCGGATTAGCCGGTGGTATTGCAAGATTGTTCCAAACCGTCTCCCGTTGCTCCAACGTGCCGACCGTCCCCATCCCAACGAGGCACGCAACCTCATCAAATTCACGATGTTCTCGGCCCACGCACGCACCCCGGAAACGTCCACTTCTTTTTCCTCTTACTTGAGTCGACAAATGCGCCAAAGAGGCTAGCGCGGATCGGGCGGTACTCCTCCCGACCCTAGACCCTAGACGCAGCCGCTAGCACTGAGGGGCATGCTAGTTACTCGTAATGGCAAGCGCTTGGTGGGGAGATCGGAGCAGAGCCTCGGCTCGGTATGAATGCCCTCGCCCAGGCGCGAGCCGCCATCGATGAGGGAGAACAAGAAGGGTGAATGTTGTTCGGCTCCTTTGCTACGAGCACAAGGACTCTGAGGTCCCCGGCGTTCGGCTAGCGGTCGTGGAAGTTTCTTCGTCAAGACGAACAGCCTAGGCCTATCCGTTATTTGTGAAAACGGCACATAATGCTACCGATCATTCGGGTACCCGAGACGACTTGAAATCCCAAAATCATACGAAGAGAAACCGCAGCCCCCCAAAATATGGAGACAGGATAGATCGGCGAGGGAGGGAAAACCGGGGAAGAACTTGGCCGAGGTACCCGAAGAGTGCGAGGGCCTCGGAATACCTTGACGCCTCCGTCAACAGG
Organism: Cephalotrichum gorgonifer; assembly: GCA_900312665.1. Taxonomy (NCBI): domain Eukaryota; kingdom Fungi; phylum Ascomycota; class Sordariomycetes; order Microascales; family Microascaceae; genus Cephalotrichum; species Cephalotrichum gorgonifer. The sequence goes on along the minus strand of ONZQ02000007.1, from coordinate 1,055,033 downwards.
CACAAGTGTATATCGTGGAATCTCTCATCGCGGTGGGTTGAGCTCGCTCCCCATCCTCCTCGTGCTCGTGGGCGATCCATATTAGCGTTAATCTCGGCGTAGCCCGAAAATAAGGCGACGCGACGTCGTGAATAATGGATCCAGGACGAGTTTAGGTCCGTGTTCTCCTGAGCCGAGGAGAAATTGCATGTGGTGAGCGGCGGGGACCTCTATTTTTCAAAAACTCCGGCGACCGGGGCGACGGACAACTATTTACTTCCGGATCCCGAAACGGACGACCTCGTGCCCCGCCCGCGAGTGAGTTGACGGCAAGGTGTAATACGAAGTATGTAGTAATACATCGTCTTGGTACGGGGATTGGATCGAAATGTGGAGTGAAGAGTGGGTCTCACGTCAGCGCCGGATCCTCACAGGGCTGGCTACGAGTACCAGTACTCGTGTTAACTCATAACGGAACCTCGCCCGCGCGGTGCGGGAAATGAAAGGATCCACGAAGGATGGAAGAAGTGCGAAACCCCCCTCCCAAAGAAAAATATGTGCTTCGATTCCTCCAATTCCTGAAAATAACGGAGACGAGGGAGGAAACGGTATGAGTAAAGGGTGGTGGGGGGGCTTGGAGAGGGCAAGATCATCCTCTCAGCCAAGAGCCAAGACTAAGAGACGGCCTCATATTCAAACATTGAGGATATTAGCCGAGAAGGACGACTGGGCGCCCGCAAAGGGTAACCCGCGAGCGTGTGAGTTCGAGTACTAGAAGCGTGCGCGCCGCCGCCTCTGCGGCCTCCTCCGCGGCCGATCTTCGAGTTTACTTTTGACTTTTGGGCGCAAGTCCGCAATCGCATCGGGAAGCGGCACGCGTGTCGTCGTACGACTACACTTCAAGTAGTCAGCGACGGAGATTTTTTTTTCCTCACAATCCACAATCTCTTGGCGCCTTCGGATTCTGTTACGCTCCCCCAGCAGGTACAACGTTGAAGTATTTGACCGGGGGCAGAGCGGGTCCCAGCGAATGTGTGAACGTACACCTACAAGTATAAGTTCATACCTCTTTTCGTCCTAGGGCAAGTACAAATACAAAGACGACAGCTGTTCCCGAGCTATCCGGACCGGTACGGAGTACTCAAACCTGTGCAGGGGTTCCCCCCCCTGGTAATTAACGAAACGGCATGCCAGAGGATCGAGCCTGGGCCTGTTCACACTGTCCCAGGGTAGCATCGGGAGTGATGCCAAGACGCCTGGAGCCTTGGTAATGACGTGCACACACCTCCGACGATCCCGAAACATGGCACGCGACAGAAACAGGAGGAGGGAGGGGGCGGGCGCACACGTCAGTCAAGAAACAAATGCAGAGAAAGAACAGGAGGAGACGTCGAGAAGGAAGACGGGAATGGGCGGAGGTGGCTTGGGCGGTGCGGGAGGATAATGTACTGGTCAGGCCTCTTCAATGTACATACAGATTTGAGTACCTGTCATGTTGTGTGTCTGCTCGCACTGAATATTCGGTAAGAGATCGTGTGAGCAAAAACTTGGCGCACAAAGTACTGGTACGAGAACGGACGGGGGATCGGCTTGTCCTTGTCTCCATCGACACATGCCAACACCAACACCACATACGGAATACGAGTACGTGTACCTGTCCGTATTCTCGCATGTGCAACTACGTAGTCATTGCGGCACCTCGTTGTTGGCCTGGCCTGAACAGGTGGACCTCTCGCATTCAAATGCGAGAGCGAGGACAAAAGTGTGCTTGGAGCCTGCGAACCAGTATTAGTCGTAGATTGTTGCACCTTACTCCTTCCGGTAAGGGGGCGGAGTCCTCGGCAGTGGGTATTAATATAATACCGCTTCGATGTCCATGGTTGGCGCATGGAACGGCGGCTTGGCCACCTGGGATACAGTGCGTCATCCCCTGCTTCGTACTGGCTCCGAATATTGGAACGGTTTTCGTGTTTGCACTCCGTAAACCTGACGGCTGAGGGAGGGCATCTTTGTTAGGCGGAGAAAAAAAAAGGGGGCAGCGGCATGGGATGCTTTGTCCCGATCCCGATGTTATCTACCCAACCCAGGCCAGGGGCTGCTGGTTGGCCATCAGCTGGAAGGGCTGGGTGGAGGAAGGCGGAGTCCCGGCCAACATCAAACCCCGATGTTGAAAAACTTGGCCGACTTTACGTATTACTCGTACTCGTACCCATATGAGTAACAGTAACGCTACGTTAGTACGGCTCCACTACAAACCACGAGTGCAAGTAATCGCCGACCTAGCAGGGGGACGGACTAGATCGCGGGCTTCTTTTTTCCTGCTGATTACGAAGCAGTCGGTCCAATCCCCATTACGGAACATACTAAGTAGATAGGGTTCCATGTAGGTCGATAAGTGCGATTTGATAACGGCGTTGAACAAGTCACTGTTCGTATCGAATACGCGTACTCGCTTGGCGGATTGGCGCGCGGAACGGAGTGGGTATTTGTACCAATACTTGTTCGTCACCCACAGTTGCACTTTGTGACTGAGTCGTGCTGATCTGCGGCTAGCGTTGTAGTGGGGAGGCGGGAGTGGAAGCGTATCGGGATACTATTTGTACATCCTCATCCACTTGTTTGGAGCTTTTGGTAGGGCGACCCAGGTGCATTGCGGTGGTGGTCCGCCGCCCCTTCCCCACCGTATAAGCAAGCGCCCCTCGAATGAAAGACTCGGCGTCTCCTGTGTCCGTTGGCCCATCTTACAAGTGTGAGTACGTAGTACACATCGGTCTGCCGGAGTCCGAGTGACTAGTAGCCCCAGCTTTAAATTCCTCCGAGGGCCCGTTTGCTTTTTTACTATTTCGTACTATTACTTGGCTCTGCTCTCCTCACGTGTACTCGCACCAGTGAAACGGAAGGAGCACTTCCTTCTTGACCCCCTTCTTACTTGTACTCGTTACCTGTTCTACCCTAATCAGTCTTCGTTCCTCCCTTAACTCCGCCACCATTGTCTACGCCGCCCCCAAACATATGTCCTAAAGCCGTGCCAGCGAGTCTTAACTTACTTAACCTTCTTCCCACCTGTCCTCCGCGCGGGAAATCAGTTCTAGACAGCTACCACAACCTCGCCCTACCCACGATACCTTCACGTCCGTAGCCATACCGGCTCTCGACGATTTTTGCTCTCCCCGCGCCCTTCCCGGCGCTCCCGGCCCTCATCTCTCCACCAAAATTCGCCCACACCAACCGCCAACCGCCAACCAACCGGCAAGATGGGTGTCGGCGCCGTCGCTGAACCCCTTGCGGTTGTCACCCTCCTCTTCGGAGGCGCGTGGTTCAACCGCACCACAGCGGCCGATAGCAACGCCAAGGTAGCCAGCTACACACAACTCGAGAACACGAGGAAGCGCTTCGACGACTACGCCCACAGGCGGTCGGGCTCCGAGTCTTCTGACACCCCGCCGTCCGTCGACTGGGCCTCGACCTCGGGGACCCTCTCACCACAGGAGGAGAACGACCGATGGAGGAATCGGAGGATCAAGGCCTTCAAGTATGACCGGATGGTCCAGACGCCAAATACCATCATCTTCAAGGACAGGCTGCTGAGCCGTCTCCTACGAAAGTTCCCTTTCCTCGTCGAGGCCTGGTATTGGGCTCTGATCTACTGGGTAAGTCTGCCTGTCAACCTTTCCACCGTCCCCACGTGGGAACTAGCCCCCTCCCCCCCTCTCCCCCAAACCTGCGACAAGCTGGAACGGATCGCCCGAGACAAGGAAAAACAACAAAACAGGTGGTTAACGCAGGTTCCAAAATCCAGGTATACCAACTCGGCAGGGCCTTCACCGCCGTCACCCTCGTCGAAGGGACCGTCGACGTCGCCCGGAAGCATGCGCTGCAGCTTATCCACATCGAGCAGGCCCTCGGTGTCTTTATTGAGCGGCCCATCCAGGACTGGTTCCTCGCACGCCCGCTCTTGATGCTCTGGACCAACCGCATATACTCCTTCATCCACATCCCGGGGACTATCTTCTTCCTCGTCATGCTGTACTTCGTCACCACCACCCGTAGGCGCCGCTCTCTCGTTCGCTCCGGCGGCACCGACACCAGCCTCTTTGGAAATGGCGGTCCCGTCCTCTATGAGGCGCGCAGGCGGACCATGGCCCTGTGCAACCTAATCGCCTTTGTCGTCTTCACGCTCTGGCCCTGCATGCCGCCTCGCCTGCTGAGCGATCCGGACTACAAGGGCGATAACGCCGCGGAGGCGAAGAGCTTCGGCTTCGTCGATACCGTCCATAGCGCCGACGGCGAGAAGAGCGTGTGGACGGCGAATAAGTTCTGCAACCAATATGGTGAGTTGCCCCCTCCCGGCCCCTTTCTTTTTTCGTGCCGTATCCCCAAGTCCTCCTCCCGCGCGCGATTATGCTTGTAATAATACTAAACCCGGACCGTCCAGCCGCCATGCCATCCCTCCACTTCGGATACTCGCTCCTCATCGGCCTTACCATCGCGACGTTCCCCGTCTCCGGTCTCCGACCGACGTCCTGGAAGCGGTGGGTCATCGTGCTCCTGGGCATGTCGTACCCTGCCACCATCCTCGCCGCCATCGTCGCCACCGCGAACCACTTCGTCCTCGACGCCGTCGCCGGCGCCCTGGTCTGCGGCATTGCCTGGCACGCCAACGGCGTCCTCCTGAACCTGCTTGTCGTGGAGGACTACTTCCTGTGGGCCCTGCGCATCCACAAGCCCGTCAACTGGACAGATCCGGAGACGGCGGTCGACGGGGGCTTCCGGGGGGTGATGTCCCACGAGCTGGCACAGGAGGTTTAGGCTTGTTAGTAATGAACATAATAGGGGAAGAGAGGTGATGTGAAATCAGTGTATATGATGAAGATCGCAGCTAGCAATCTATTTAGTATTTTTTCTTTGGCAAATAATGGGAGTCCGATACTGGGCGCTCCGTCGGGTTTTTGGGTGGTGGTGGGTCTCATTCAGCACACGGAGTTAATACAATACCAGTCAAACTCGACTATTCTATTCACGTCGCTCTTTCAACACCGGTCACTAGTTGCATGTAGTTTGCTTGTATTTGTCCCGGGAGACGGATACCTATGAAATTCGGGGGAAAAGTTGGTCCTGGGACTAAGTATATATTTTTTGGACGTACTGAGTGGATAGTGGAGGTCGTGTCCGGGGCCGGTGACCGGGTGCTCTGGGGCCGGCTCGGGTGTAAATCTCCGTTCCCCGTTCCCGGGGTGTAGTGAGAGATTGCGTGCTCGGAGGTGGTAAGTGGAGTGCGGAGTGCTCCCAGGCATTTTGAGCCTCCTCGTATTAATATTCCAGCCAAGTCGGGCTAGATCGTGAGGTGGTGCGAAAGGTGCCAGGTTCGCTCCCCACCACGTGCCAACCCCAGGTTTTATCGCTCCCCAAGTCAAAACGTCCGAGGATGAACCGGCGGAATATCGAACATCCCTACCATCATACATAGAGAGAAAGAGTAAATACGTGCTTGAATCCAACCACCCCCACACCCCGAAACGATAGTCCTCTCGCGGCGACGACGGGTAGATACGTATCCGGTGTGATATCGCAAGCATAGGGACGACGAAACGAAGCCGGCGGCCTCGACATGAGGCAGGATCCACCGCCGAAATGAGGGAGTTCATGGCCTATGTCCAGAATGCCTTCTACGATGCGACGGGCTGGACGCAGGACAACTCGTATACCTCCCTGAACTCCACCGCAGATGGTATTTGTCCCCTTCCCTTTTCTTTCATTTCCTTTCCTTTCCTTTCCTTCCCTTCCCTTACCTCCCCTCTACCGCTCTCTTCCCATCTACTCGAGCACCCCCGACCTGTTCCCCAGAAACGCTAACACGACCCCCCCACCGCAGACCTCCTTCGCTTCTCAACCCCCCAGGGCCTCCGCCTCAACCTCTCCTCCCTCACGACCCCCCACTTCGCGACCTCGTACAACCTCGGCTCCGTCGGAGTCGTAGACGGCTCGATATCCTACCTCTATTCCTCCGTCGCTCTACAGAACCACTTCACGCCGCAGTCCGACACCCTCCCCCTCCGCGCCCTCTGCCGGGGCTACAACCCCCTCCGGCGCCTCTCGTCGCGCGACCCCGTTGCCGCACTGCGCCCGGAGGGCGGCAGCGGCGACGGACCCTCGCTCCTGTACGGCCGACTATACCTGCCGCAGAGCCTCATCGAGGCGCTGGTCGTCAAGCGCTTCTCGCCGGGCCTGCAGTTCCAGCTCCGCGCCGTCTCGTCCAACGCGCTCCGGAACGGGGGCTCCGTGCTGGGGCTGGCGCAGTACGACGTGGGGAAATACGCCGTCGAGGGGCTCGCGAGCTCAGACGGCGGGCTCCTCGGTCTGAGGGGGGTCTACAACCTCGGGGGCGACGCGAACGACCCTCCCGCCCCCGCCCCCGCCGGCGGGGCCGCGGGCTCTCAGGCGGCTGCAGGGACCGCCGGCACGAACGGGGGGGGCTCGGACAGGGAGGGGATATACGGGCGGTTCACGGCGGGGGGCGAGATCTACTACGGCACGCTTAACAAGTCGGGCGGCATGAGCCTCGCGCTGCGCTTCGCGACGCTGCCCTCGTACAGCGGGACGCCGCTCACGGCGACGGTGACGCTGAACCCGCTCATGGGGAGCGTGCGCGCGAGCTACGCCGTCGCGGCGGGGCGGCACTGCAGCCTCGCGACGATGCTGGACTTTAACGTGTACAGCTACGAGAGCAACTGGTCCGTGGGCATGGAGCTCTGGCGCAAGGAGTTCCTGACGCGGCTGGACGAGGGGGCAGCGGTTGAGCCTGAGATGGTGTTGGCGCCAGTGGCAGCGGCAGAGGCTGACGCCCTGAGCACCATTGACCCGGCCGTGAGGAGGGCGTGGGGGCGGAGCACGCAGGCGAAGCTCGAGTGGCGGCTCGACCCGGAGGGCCCGGCCGAGGCGCCTGCGGTGACGAAGGCGGCGGCGGGGGAAATGATCCGGGCGGCGGTGGCGGCGGCGGCGGAGGATGAGGAGGAGTATGGGGGTGTGATCAAGGCGAGGGTCGGGCAGAATTCGAGGATAGGGATCCTCTGGGAGGGGAGGATGAAGGCGCTCCTCTATAGCATCGGGACCGGGATTGACCTGCAGAGGCCGGATCAGCCCTTCAGGACGCTCGGTCTGGAGATCCAGTACTCCTCGTGAACGCGGAGGTTGCGGGGGTCGGGTGCGGGTGGGATGTTGGAGGTGAGGTGATGTACATTATTGACGCGAGGCATGGGTGGGCCAGGTGCACATGATTGTATGATTTGGGATACACGGTTCGCAAAATAGAACGAGCATATGCGTGCGCTGTTGGTGGCATTCTAGCCAGTGCTTTGAAAATGCTACAGCCGCTTACTGTCAGGGTGGGTAGTACTGGTAGGAGGGCATGAGCCCCAAGGGCGTTCCTGCTTGTGGAGATGAGTACTCTGCCTTTTGTCCTCGTGCCGGATATCGCAATGTGCTCTCCTTTCGGGGACGGTCCGCCGTGCTTTCCTCAAGCAAGGCCACAGACATCCACATTCGGCTGGGCTCCAGCGTTGGCAACTCTGTTCTACATTCAGCTGGGTTCCAGAGTGGACAGCTCTCTCTGTAGAAGAAAAGCCCCCTCCCAGTATGCAGTAGGTTTTTCCGTGGAGCACAAGCCTATCTCCAAGTTCAACTCAGGTCGTTGACACGCACGACCATGCGCTGGTATATCGTCATCCTCAACAAACGGCAGCAGCACGGCGACTAACGTGGTTTGGCACCCTCGATTCTCTAGGGGATTGGAGGTGAGGAACGACCACGATCACTCCCCTCTCCACCTCCAAGATGCGAGCTCAAACCCCACGGAGACGGCAGAATAGGCTCGCACATCGCTTTCATCTTCATCGTCTTCGTAGCCGCCTTCATCGGTGCCCTTCTTCCCATCCTCCTGCACCGGTCCGCGGGTCTGCTCGCACCACAACATCTGTGGATCTTCGCCCTCAAGTTCATGGGGATGGGTATCATCGCTGGCACTCCTCTCGCTCGCCATCGAAACCCTTAGTCACTCTGTGCCCGGAACCCCGCCTGGGTGAGCCGGTATTAGTACTCGCCCGGATGACGCCGAGGCACAGGTGCTCTCCCAGCGGGATATTTGAACGCGATCAGTGCTAGAATATCAGTTCGCACATGCGCCATGCTTCACTGAAGAAGTAGCTGCATGCTTACGGGTACATTGCCGCGGGCTTCACAGCCATGAAGGTCCTCGCGCAGTCGGCATATACAAGAGCTGAGGGGTTATTGAGATACCGGTCAGGTGGATGATGTGAGACATGGCGCTGATCGCTGATAGATAGGATATCCGGTGACGGAGTCGTGGAGGCGCTGAGGCTGCGTATCTTGGCGGATCGTGGTGTATTGCTAGATTGTCACTATCTAAATACAGTACCGAAAAATATGTACTCGCATGCGAGACGCAGGAATAGACCACATAATTCGTTAAGAATATGCTCGCGAAGAACCACCGCGATTACGGGTTGAGTCCCGGTCCGGGTGGGTGGATCCAAGATGCGGGAACCCGGGGCCGGCGGTGTGGTGGGCTTCGGACGGATTGATATGATAATATTCATTGTTGTTGGAGAAGGTGCGAATTACAGCACGAGATGGAGTAACACTGTGTCGCTGACTAACCTTTCACCTTGAATGTCCAAAGGGGGGCATGCAAGCCCTAGCGCCGAAGGTGAGCCCCGCCAAGATTCCGGGATTCCAACACCACCAGATTTAATTTTTTCCCGCAGGCCCATTTCGACGAACACCTCCGACTCGAACACCTCAACACCTCAACTCGAACATCACCAATTCCCCTTACCTCCGCCCCCATACAATACCGCAAAAATGCCCGGTGGTGTCTCCGTTCGCGATGTTGATGTAGGTTGAAACTCAGCTCCCCAAAAAAAACACGGCCCGAATCTCGACAAAAAAATCGCCCCGGCATCATCCCCCTCACCGGCAAAGGGTTTTTTCTCGACGAACCACCCCGAACGAGGCAGGGACGATGCCTGCGACAATTTTTAGATTCATAGAAACGACCGAGCAGGAGTGAGGGAGTCGAAAGACTTCCGATGACGGAATAATTGCTAATTCATGGGGTTTCCTTTCTTGCTTTGCAGGCGCAAAAGTTCATCACTGCCTACGCGGCTTTCTTGAAGCGCCAGGGAAAGCTCCCCATTCCCGGTTTGTACCCCCTTACCCCCCCTGCCCTCATCGTTAACCCCCCTCGTGGGACTTCCGGCCTCTTTTGCTAACTATGGTTGTTTGATAAGGATGGGTTGAGCTGGTCAAGACCGGCCCCTCCAGGGAGCTCCCCCCCCAGGACATCGACTGGTTCTACGTCCGCGCCGCGTCCGTCGCCCGCCACGTCTACCTCCGCAAGACCGTCGGTGTCGGCCGCCTCCGGAAGGTCCACGGTTCCGCCAAGAACCGGGGCTCGCGCCCCTCCAAGCACATCGATGCCTCCGGCTCCGTCGACCGCAAGATCGTCCAGGCCCTCGAGAAGATCGGTGTCGTCGAGATCGATGAGGAGAAGGGTGGCCGGAGGATCACCGAGGCGGGACAGCGTGATCTTGACCGTACGTGTCTTCCCGTTACTACCACTGCCGCAAGGCATCCTCCCTCACCCTTGTGGGGAGACAGGCTAGAGTGGCCTTCGTTTACGTTTTACTTGTTACTAACGGTGTCTCCAGGTATCGCTCAGACCACCGCTGAGGAGGACGAGGAGGACTCTGATGACGAGTAGACGGGTTCTGTATGGGTATTATGCCGATGCATCTGGTTACTGATATCGAGGATGGCGTAAACGGTTATTCAAAATGGTTGGCGGGTTAGCATTAATGCCTTCATATCATGCCCTTAACGTACCTCGATTTTCACGTAGCAAACACCAGGTCCGTTGATGTGAGCTCTGCCTGTAGTCGTTCGCCGGTGTGATGTACCCACCGGGCTCTCGTTTCGTTCGGAGGGAGGAGATACAAACAGGGTGACCTGCTGCCCTCGTTCTAGGCGTGAGATTACTCCTTCCTCACGGCTGTTACTTTGATATAGGCATAAGTAGGGTGCACCTTCACTGCCCATGTATCATTCTCTCGGCGCCGGGTGCTCCTTCCTCTCCGTAGTCCACTTCTACAAGTGAGATGCTGCTTCCTTGCTGCGGTCATTTTCTTCACTTGAGGCGCACCTTCCCCCCTATGTGCCTTGCTCACGGCGTGGGTGCTCCTTCCTCCTGTTGTCCTTTTCTTCACCTGAGTGCCCCTTCCTCGCCACCGAGTAGCCCCTCATCCATCTCCTCAATCATTATTTTCATCTATCTCTCTAAGATATACTCACTGCCTTCCATCCACCTTTCTTACCCATCCCTCCCATCGCCCCGGGTCAGATCAGGCTTCGCCCTCTCAAGTTAGAATCTGGCACCACATTCCTGCAAGAAGATTTTTTTTTCTATCTCTCACCGAGTTCGTTTCTCTCTCACCAACTTCGTTTCTCTCTCCGACTCCGTTCAGAGAACTTCCTGCACCTCACAGACGATCTTTGACCCCCATCCATACCAAGTAAGACCCCGTTATAACATACATGAAACAGCACCAAGAACCTAACACTGGGTGAGATTCCATTACTGCCAGCTGCTTTGGACCAAGGCACCGGCTGAGAAAGAGCGCAAGCGGAAAGCACTCCAGTCACTGCTGGACGCTGTTCAATCGGATAGCGCGGCCAACAACAGTGACTCACCCGGCCAGGGCAAGCTCGCGCTAGATTGATAGGCAGCACCTTTCAAGGATAATATGGCCGCCACGTCAGACTACCGATTCGAATGGCTGCCCACCGGACTGGTGGTTTATAAACATGTCATTTCTGTCGCCCGAAACCCCCGACCGGGCAAGGATCCGGTTGCCGGCATTCTCCTTTGCCGCCGAGGAAACCGCGAAACCATTCTCGCTACCTCCAGCAGCGGAGGACCCTCCCAACCAGTGTTGGACAGGAGTGATGTCATGGTGCTGGACGCGAACTACTTCCATCTTGTGAAGCATTTCGGCCAGGAACTCCGGATGAATATGGGGTCTCCGTTTGATAAGAATGGGGGGAGTAGCGGGTACTAGCACTGCTCGCACTCCGAAAAGAAGCTCGCTGTCTTTGCCATTGGTCTCCTTCTCCGGGAGGTTGGTATACACCTGGATCGCCCTCTGAATAAGGTGGGCATCTTGGACCTCTATGACGTCCAAAACCACGCCTGGGAGGAAAAGCCATGCCTGGAAATCCATATCTCGAGACCCCCCTGCGCACTATGCAAGAAGTTCGTCCGTCTTCTCGCCTCCATCACCGGCATACCGATTAGTATCCAGGTGGGTACTACAATCAAGGAGGCCAAGGGAACCGCGCGCAACCTGCGCCCAGATCCTGAGGAGGATGGTGACCTAGAGGAAGGACCCGATCAGTTCGGTCCCATCCCCTCTGACTGGCCCAAAGCTCTCCAGCAAATTTTTCAAAACGAGGATAATAGAAGACAGGCTCCGCTGAAACGTCCCACCCCGCCAACTACAGCACTTGGCCGCCACGAAGAGCGAACTTATGAGGCCGACGGCGAAGATGGTACCTGCTATAGGAGGAGTGTCGACGACGTCTTTCCTGAGGCAGATGAGCAGGATAGTATGGATGATTTTCGACAAATTAGCGGATTTGAATTCTACCGCAACGTTCTCCCTGACTCCCCCGCGAATGACATCCCTCTTCCATCTGTCGAAGTTGACGAAGAACCGGACGAGGACACCACGGCGACCCCAGATGGGCGCCCTATCAATCCATCCCCCCACACCCGCAGGCGAATTCGACGTTTTGGGTATAAGAGTCCCACGCCCATTTGGCGAGAGAGAAGCCGAATCTCCAAGCCTCGAGCATCCTCTATCCGCAGTACTCCATCATATATTCGGAGGTTTATTCAAAGTCGACGCGTGCCCCAAAAACCTTTTAGCTCTATAGTGCAGAGCCGAGTTGAGTCAGACTACTTTGAGGAAACTGGCGGTGGGGAGGACTTGACCTAAGTGGTGTTTCGTCGAGAAGTCAGGGCAACCAGCGACAAGATACATCACTGACTCCAGCCTTGACGAAGTTTGGTCTCTGTTTATTTCACCTTGTTTCGCGTTTACTTTGGCTCACAGGCTGATGAGCATGAGGACTTGTCGCCTACAGGCTTTTCTCATGGCTATGGTGGTCGGGCGGCTGTTAAGTAAGGACGAGGGCTTTTCAGGGTATGCAAGAGGCTAAGGAATGGCTGGGATAGTCCGGAAGGGATAGCTTTGCTTGCCGCCCGAGGTGGGGGCTTGGGGCGGTGTTTTCAAAGATAATGACATATAATAAGAGAGAAGAGGTTGAATCAGCTTAGATCACCAGATGATGCCAATACCCAGTGACATGGCCATCACAGACCGCAGTAACAGCTCATCTCTAGTATGTAAGGCGGGAATAGGCCTGTTTTTGTGTGAAAAGGTCGAAATAGGCTCTATCTCGCCCTACATATAAGGACCAGAGTCCTGTCTTTATCTCATGGCCTGGCCAGTTGCTGGGGAGGCAGCTGAGGAGGATCGCCTAGAGCGAACAAGATTGTGTTTAGGAATGGTGTGTACAACATATACAATGCAGTCGATAAGCCAGATTTGTCTTATTATGCTTGTGTAGGCTGCGGTTCCCCTACCCAGATATATATATATACCTCGGATCATCGCGTCTGGGCAGGAAGCCTGGCAAGCATTGCCTGGCCCGGCCTGACGACGCATCGATTACCAACCCACGAGATAGAGAGCAAAAAACAGATCAGGCGCGGACGAGTAACAGTCGCAACCCCCCGTTTCCATACTTCGACGTGGCCATTCGACGTGGAACAGCACCGTTCAAGTACGCAGAGAAAGACCGCCAGGATGGACGCTCCACGACCGGAAAATGGGATGTGGTCAAAATTAGGCCCTGGTCCGTGTCCGCGTCCAGGTACTGTCACGAGCAGCGGTACCGTACGCTTTACCGTTCATCGTCGATACCCGTACTGTTGGCCTTCGGATGGGGCCTGTGTACGGGAACGGGAACGGGTACAGTACGAGAACCAACGATGTGGCTGCTAATATTAGCCTACCTGTTATCCGTATTATTATTTTTATTATCGGATCGAAGCTTTTCCAGATCGGAGGTCGCCCGAGCTTTCCCCAGCTTTTTGATGCGTTTCCGGGCCCCACAATCTAACGGTTTCCACGTTTGGGCGCATCACGAGCAAATTCGTGGTCCATCGCGACATACATGTACCTAGGTTTTACGGCGCACAAGGTGGACGTCATCGAAAACATGTACAATTGTCGGATCTGATGTATCATGGAGTAACATGTAGTGCTCCCGGCACAAAATATAACCCCTTCTCCCGCATCGACGGGTCGAGTCTTTTTCCCCGTTGAACAATCTCATCAATCCGACCGACCCTTGATTCCATCGTCTTGAAACACTGCTTTCGCGGGGAGGCGGGAAAATAACAGGTGAAAAAAAACAACCAACGTAGAAACGGATTCGCCCTTGTCCCAAGTATAGAGAAAATAATAAAGAGACAGAGAGGAGGGAAAACAAAACAAGAAGACAGTGACACGCAGAGCCCATAGAGTTCCACCCCTTCCCTTCAAATGACTCCAGACCCTGAGCCGCATTGCTTGGCGTTGCGGTGTCACATCTGTTGAGAAACCATACCCGGGACGCCGCAGACGAGAACCAAAAGAAATATTCGCAAAAGGACACACAAAACCGGACCATTCCCTCCTTCCCTAGAAGCCGACCGAGAAAGAAAAGAGATAAAAAAAACCGAGATAAAACAACACACGGACCGAGAGCAGCCACTCGCGTCGTTTGGGTGAGAGATGAAAGGAGGCTGGAGGGCTAGGTCGTAGTGGGCATCGCCGTGCCCTACATGCTCGCCAGGATCCTGGTGTCGACATCCACGTCGTCCATGGGCCCCAGCTGGATATCGCCCCGGCTCTCGACGGCCTGCATCCTCCCCTCCAGGTTCTGGAATCTAGGCTCGTAGCTGCCGACGTGGTTCCTCAGGTCCGCGAGCTGCTTCTCGATATTGTCTAGCCTCTGCCCGATGTGCATGAAGCCCTGGGAGACGTCGTGTGTGAGGCGGTCGAGCTTGTTCGTGAAGGACCGGATGGACTGCGCGATGGGCGTGTTCTCCTGGCCCGGGGTGGCGGACGGCGCCCTGGCGTCGTGGTTGTGGCGGGGCTCCTGGACGGCGAAGCGCCACTGGTGGCCGAGCTGGACCTCGCAGACGGCCTTGGCCCTCCACGGGCAGTCGACCTTGCGCGTCGAGGGGGTGCGCTTCTTCGCTGTGCTGTTGTACTTTACGCCGCCGCGGTCGCAGACGAGGTCGTACCGCGTGGGCTTGCCGTCGCGGTAGTTGGAGGCGCGGAGCTTGACGATTCCGTACCCGTGGTCCTTGGCCCACCGCTGCACCGAGCCGAGCAGGTCCTCGAACGTCCGGAAGATGCCCTCGGGAGGCGGTAGTAGCGTCGAGTGCGGCTGCGGCGTCTCGGGCATGGCCATCGGCATCACGCTGCCGACCGTGACATCGGCGCTGCCGGTCGAGATGTCCGGCGTCGCGTTGTGGCGTGCCTGCTGCTGCTGGTGGTGGATGAAGCTCTTGGGGGGCGTTGAGTACTCCAGTTTGACACGGGTCTGAGCAAGAACCTGCTCAGCGGGTGGCTAGTCTTAGAGGAAAAGAAAAGGAAAAGGGGGAAAAGGGGGGGAGGTGGAGGAGGGGTATATAGGGAGAAGATGAAAGAAAGAAAAAAAACACGTAGAGTTGAGCGAAGACGAGGGTTCTGGTGTCCCCTGTGCGGCCTTCGCGCGATTCGAAGCTCTGATTGATGGATGGGCGGTTGACGGGAGAAGGAAGTGTGATGTCGAGTCAGAGATTTACAATCCGCACGGTGGTGGGAACTAAGCTGCTTTATTCCCGAATCCGTGCTCAGACCGATGGGGAGCTTTGACACCTGCGAGGTCATAACACGTGCATGCATGCCAGCCCAGCCCAGGTATGTTACCGTCACGTGATCATAGAGAGGTAGTCGCGTTTATCCAGGAATGGTCTCCACCAGGCCGCGGAAAGGTGTGCGGCCATGCATGAAATCGGGGGAGTCGATCTTCGAAACAACCAAGGCTACATACACCCTACCAACAGGAATGTAACAGAGATTTATTTCTAGTACTCCGCGTACTGATAGTATCAAGTCCCCAGCTGAAGTCAACTGTCAATTCCACTACCTTCCCTCAGATAATCTTCTTCAACTGAGAGTTGCTGCTCACAACCGGAGCCAGACTCATATCCACCGGACCTGCTTCAGCGATATCGGTATCTCCTGCTCCACAGCTATCAGGTCCGAGTGCGCGCTCGCCACCAGTTAAACCACACAGCCCTGCCTCAACGACGGAAGAAGAAGCCGGCAAACCCACGATGGCACCACCAACACAACCCGGTAAAATACTAACCGCGGACGAGCAGAAGGAGGCCCAGCTCGTCGGGATGCTTGAGAGGCTGGACTCGCTCCACATCGGGGTACGTGCGGTTTCCCATTTCCCCATTCGTAACTCGCCTCCCCGTAACTAACACCCATACCAAGATCAAAGACCTCCGGACCCTGATCCCGAGAATGACCCAACCGCTCACTACGGCGGGAACTCGTAAGCCTCGATACTCTTCTATCACTAGCTCCCCTGCTGACAGTCGCCTCCAGCGCCTGAGACCTACGCCGCTCTCATAAAGTCTGTCGCCGAAGCCAAGGCCGAGATTCAGCTCTTCGAGGACTTTATGGAGAAGGGAGGGTTTGCGAAGTTATTCGACTTCGCGACCAAGAGGCGAAGGGAGGATCCCTCGGGGATCACGCCGTGGGACCCCACGGAGCATCCGGACTGGTACGAACATGGGCGTGCTCTGCAAGCCACGTATAAGGAGGCCTTCGCTCTGGCGAACGGTCGGAAGGGAAAGCCTCGACAGGGCTAGCATGGATGGTAACGGCGTTCAGGTTCCTCTTGATGGAGGCGGATAGCATAGGAGTTGGCGTTGTGATTTTAATTTATCTTCATGTTTACGAGATATCTAGCACTTAAAGCATTCAGCTTGTATTTTCCAAGAAAGTTGGACCTCTAATATGCTACTGTGTCGTTGGTAATGAAAACTCCCGATCGGTGTGAGAGCCGCGGAGCCAGTAGACCCGCGAAGTGGGAAGGCTTACCGAACAGCGCAGGACTCACCGCGTGGGTATTAATATCTGGTGAACTTACAAGCCAGAATTTAACTAGCAGCTGGACCCAGTTGGTTGGACACTACGAGTATGACCAGACTGTGGTGCTGCACATCACGTGGACGCAAACGCCCCATCCTGTGGCTCATGATTTCAAGGTGTGGCCGTGCAACCCTCCACCACAAATGGCCAGGGGCGACCCACACTGCACCATTGACCCTCGCCCACACAAAATTTCTCGAAATCCCGAAAACCTTCACTCCCTCCCCGTGTAATCCCCAACGCGACCACCCATCACAACCGGTACAATGGCTCCCCAACGAGTAACCTACCGCCGCCGCAACGGGTAAGACGATCAATCCCATGGCCCCCTCGAGATTATAATCTTGGGCGCCTCCAAATAAAGAATCCCCAACCCTCGCGGGACGTGTATTCTCATCGCTCGCGGAGGAGGGGCAGGGGGAAGATGTAACCGGGGGCTAACTCTTGCGACTTTTCAGCTACAACACCTCCTCGAACCTCACCCGGACGATCAAGACTCCCGGCGGCAACATCAGGCTTCTTCACATCAAGAAGCGCGGCACGAACCCCAAATGCGGTGACTGTGGCATTAAGCTGGCGGGCGTAAGTCGCCTCGTTCTATTTTTTTTTTCCGGCGGAGAGACAGGGAGGAGAAGTGACGGGTGTGGGATTCACGGGGACCGTGGCTCGAGGAACAATGCAGAAACCGGTCATGGACGGTGCTGAGAATTGGCGTTGCGTTCGCCCATTCTACGACGACGGCGACCCCGCCCGCAACATTCTCTCCGCAAAGCCCATGCAGAAATCCTCGATCCCGTTCCCCGTTCCCCTCACCCCTCACCCCTTCCTGCGCTCTCCCAGATGGAGACTTGGGAACACTCGACGTACTAACCCCGCGTGTCAATTAGGTCCCTGCCCTCCGCCCCCGCGAGTACGCCCAGATCTCGAAGCCCCAGAAGTCCGTCAGCCGCTCGTACGGTGGCTCCCGGTGCGCCAACTGCGTCCAGGACCGGATCGTCCGCGCCTTCCTGATCGAGGAGCAGAAGATCGTCAAGAAGGTCCTCAAGGAGCAGACCGAGAAGAAGAAATAAATCAAATGACCGAACGCAATTAAAAACGGAAGGGATAGAAAACATTGCGGGGTTCGGGGTTGGGGTTGTGGAGGGGGGATAAACCGCGCGGCAGCTGTGAACCAGGAACTTTTGCATGGAAATGGGTTTTCAAAAACAAAAAAGGACAAACACAATAAGGGGGCTCGTTTTCGTTTCGGCCTCGGTTTCTTTGTGGCTCTGTTTTTTTTTCGTTTCGGTGTTATCGCTAGGGGGATAGGGGAAATCGACTACATGATACATACCACGCGGTCCAACCAGTTCTTCCGGCATTTCCAGGTCGACGCGGTGGGGGGGAGGAGAGAGAGAAGGGGAGGGGGGCGTGTTTGAGGTTGCTCGGCCGGTTGTGTTCGCGCTTGACGAGTTCAATGAATGCGACAAACGATTGGGTTCATGATCGGTGTTGGTTGGTGCTCTCGCGTTGAAGCCGTGTGTCCGTCCTCGTTTTGACTGTGTATCGCCCGTCCCAGGCC
The DNA here is from genome assembly GCA_900312665.1 of Cephalotrichum gorgonifer. Classification (NCBI taxonomy): domain Eukaryota; kingdom Fungi; phylum Ascomycota; class Sordariomycetes; order Microascales; family Microascaceae; genus Cephalotrichum; species Cephalotrichum gorgonifer. The sequence continues at coordinate 1,037,153 of ONZQ02000007.1, read as the reverse complement.
GCCCTGGCGCATCTGCAAGCGCTGTCAATGCCCGGCCCAACAGTCGAGTCCTTGTCTTCGAGCACCGGCATACTTGGATATCCGACAATGTGTCGCTTGGCCTTTGGCGAACGGGTTTCTTGCCTACATGATGTGCAAAGTAGACACACGTAGTTCTCACCATTCCACCCGCAACGGAGTCGTAGTAAGTGGTACATTTCAATGTAAACCACACTCTAAAAATGCACATATAACTTGGTGTTGCCCAATTGATTGAAATCGACTTACTATTATATTAGTATTGGGACCATCATGTGTGAGACTGTGTTCACTGTGGTCAATCCGCGCTAGAGCACCATCCATGTAGTACCACATCGCATTGCAGCAAATGTCGCCGAAGCTCTTATCGACAAGGACCCAAAAAAAAGCTCCCTCCCTCTCCTGTTAAATCCCACCCCCCCATGAACCTCATCTCCACGAACAACTAACGCCAACCCGAGAGGTCTTCCTACCCGTCCTCTACCCCCATCCTTTTCAAAAACGATGTCGCGAAATATCCTCAAACCGCTGGGGTCTGTCCCCCGCCAATGCCTCCTACCCCGGCGCACCACCTCCCCCAACCTCACCAACCTCACAACCACAGCCTTCCGAGCCTCCCGGACGACGACGGCGGCGCAGACCCGAGCGCCGTTCCACACCGCACCGCGGCGGCAGAGCAAGGCCCAGCCTAGGCCGCCCAAAAAACAGATCTCGCAGCGGGCCGACTTCCAGGAGCTGGACGTCCTGGGCAGCACGCCCGTGCCGGCGACGGCCATCGACAACGTGCTGCCGATGGGCTTCTACCTCAGCGGCGGCGTGAGGGTGCTGGAGGGGAGCGGGGTATTGCTGGTGAACGGGGAGGTGCTGAAGTGGAGGCCATGGGAGGTGACGGGGAAGAAGGAGGTGGTTAATAAGAAGGGGCAGTTCGAGGTCCCGGCGGAGGCGCTTGGGGTGTTGGATCTGTTGTGGCCCAGGCCTGGTGAGTTCATCTATCCCCTCCCGCCCGTCCTTCTCCTTTTTCTTTCCCAAGTCTCTTGTTTCCAGGGGAGGGGATTCCTAGGTATTCAAAGTCGGATGCTAACCTCTGCTGGCTGCTCAGATATACTAGTAATAGGGGTTGGCCCGCGAATCCTCCCGCTCAGCCCCGAGACGAGGAAACATATCAGTGCGATGGGGATGAGGGTGGAGGTGCTAGACACAAGGAACGCGGCGGCGCAGTTCAACGTCCTGGCTACGGAGAGGGGCGTCGAGAACATTGCCGCGGCGATGATACCTATGGGGTGGAAGGAGGGCGAGGGAGCGGTAGAATGAATGGGACCGAAAAACCGGGGTTTGAATCCCTCTATATAGGTCCACTCACCCCTTTGTCGGGGATATGATGGATACGCGCAGCTAGCCGCATCTACCACTGTTCCTCTCTTTGCCGGCAGGTGCTGGCCTCCTCTAAATAGAGAGTACTTTGGAAAGGAGGGGCGGAGGGGGGAGCCAACTCGGTGGATATAGACCATGTTGGGCAGGTCTCTGACGAACATGTGCTTTGGTGAGCGATAACACGGGCTTTGGAGAGACTACATACTACGTACTCGCTACTTACAAACTCCCCTCCACCTTTTACACCTATACCCCTGAAACCCCCCTTCGCGGTCCCCACGGGCGGGCTATCGTACAAGCCCACAAAGAGGATGCCGTGGATCCAAATTACTTAGCTCAACCGGAATACGAGTCCAAACACAAATATAATGCTTGGGCACCTGCCCAACTCTCACGGGACAGACAACAGGGAATCCCATACAAAATCAAGTTGGCGTAACTTCTTTCTTTCCTATCTTCTCAGTGATATCAAGTCAGTAGCTATGACACCGTCTGAGGCTCCGGCGGAGCTCCCCAGCCGCCGCCTCCCGGCGTCTTAATGACGATCCTGTCCCCAGCCCCAAAGGCAGCTGTCGCCTTCCCACCCAAGCTGACCTCCGTCCTCTCGCCCGTCTCCTCGTCCCTCCGCACCCACAGGTTCACCCCCATCGCCCCGTCGCGCCCGCCGCTCGCCCCCTGAGGCGCCCTCGACCGCCGCTCGGACAGGATGCTCACCTGGACCGGCGTGGTGAACTCGATCTCGCGGATAATACCGTCGCCGCCCGGCCTAGCTCCCGCGCCGCCGGAGCCCCGACGGATGCCGAACTCGTGCAGGATGCACGGGTAGCGCTTCTCGAGGACCTCGGGGTCCGTGATGCGCGTGTTGGTCATGTGCGTGTGCACGCCGCTCTCCCCGTCCCACGACGGGCCCGCGCCCGCCCCTCCCCCGATCGTCTCGTAGTACCCGAAGCCCTCGACGTGCTTTCCCTCGTCCCCCGTGCCGCCGGTGCCGAAGGTGAGGTTATTCATGCAGCCCTGCGAGTCGGCGCACGCGCCGAGGGCCTTGAGGACCACGTCGGTGATGCGCTGCGACGTCTGCACGTTTCCGCCCACGACGCTGGCGGCGCCCGACGGGCTCAGGAGCGAGCCGCTCGGCACCCGGATGTCTATGGGCGCCAGGCAGCCCTGGTTCAGCGGCATGTCGGACGCGACGAGCGAGCGCAGGCAGTAGATGATGGCCGAGTGCGTGATGGCCACCGGCGCGTTCGTGTTGCCGTAGATCTCGGGGCCCGTCCCCTCGAAGTCGAAGACGGCCGAGCCGGTGGTGCCGTCGATGGTGATGGTCAGCTCGATGGGGGTGCCGTCGTCCATGTAGTCCACCGCGTGCAGCGGCGCGCCGCCGTGCTTGGCATGCATCCCCTTGAGCAGCTCCCTCACCGTGCGCTCGGCCGTGTCCTGGATGGCGTACATATACATCTGAACCGTCTCCAGCCCGCTCTCCTCGATGAGCGCCCGGATCAGGTTGATGCCGCGGTTGTTGGCCGCGACCTGGGCCTGGAGGTCCGACATGTTGTCCGCGAGGCACCGCGTCCCCGAGCAGCCCGGGTGTTTGGCCGGCTCCTCGAGGAGCAGCCGCCGCATCAGGTCCTCCGCCAGGACGCCGCGCGAGACGAGCTTCTCGGCCCGGATGGCCGCCCCCTCTTCCCACAGCCGCTTGGAGTTTGGCGGCATCGAGCCCGGGAGCGTGCCGCCGATGTCCGCATGGTGGCCGCGGGAGGCGACGTAGAACACAACCTGCCCCTTGTCGAAGACAGGGGTTATGACCGTAATGTCGGGCAGGTGGGTGCCGCCGCAGGACGGGTGGTTCGAGATTAGCACGTCCCCGTCCTGCAGCTGTTCCTCTACTGGCCGGCTTTGCCAGTATTGGTGTTGGTACCTGACGGCGAACTGCATCGACCCTAGGTGGACGGGAACGTGTGGCGCGTTGGCCACGAGGCCGCCATCAGGAGAGAAGAGGGCGCAGGAAAAGTCAAGGCGCTCCTTGATGTTGGTTGAGACGGCGGTCTTCTGGAGTGTACGACCCATCTGCTCGGCGATGGACATGAACCTGTGCCCAAAGATGGAGAGCTGAATCGGGTTGACGGCCAACTGTTCGTCCTTGGCCCCCTTTACCGGCTCGGGAGTTGTCTCGAGGTCAATTGTAACGCAAGTGTCTAGAACCGTAGCGGTGCTTCGGGGGTGGACCAGGATGGTGAGCGTCTTGTCGAGAATAAGGGCGGGCCCGGGGACTACAGCCCCCCTGGGCAGGTCGCCGAGCAGATACAGCGGCGTCTCGACCGGACCGGTGGAATGGAAACAGACCGGCGCCGTCTCTTTTGCCTTGGGTATGTTCGTCACGGGAGGTATCTCAATGGCCTGCTTGTAGGGGCTCTTCCCTGCCGTCGCCCCCGTCGAGCCGATGCACCGAACACGGATGTCGTCGACGATGATGTCCTTGCCGGGGAAACTAAACCCGAACTCCCGGGTATGCTTCTCCTCGAAACGAGTCTTGAAGTCTGCTCCGTTCTCCGAGAGGCCGTCGTCGAGGATCATCAGAGACGTCGTTGACCCGTCGTAGCGCATGTTGAGATAGGTCTCGTGGGTGATCCGCTCGGCATCGATCCCCTGATCAACCAAGCGCTGGGTTGTCTCCTGGGCCAACTCCAATAATGTCTGCTTAATATCTGCCTCCGTTTCAGTGCCATATACCAGTGCTGCCGGCCTCTGTGCCTCGCTCACGGCGTCAGCCAGGGAAAGGCCGTATGCCGACAGGATGGAGGAGAACTTGTGGAGAACAACACGCGAGATGCCGAGCGCGGCCGCTAGCGAGCAGGCATGCTGCCCGCCGGCGCCGCCAAAGCACGCGAGGATGTGGCTCGAGGCGCTGAACCCGCGGGACTCGGTGAGGGCGCGGATAGGGCGAGCCATCACCTCGTCGGCCACGCGGAGGAACCCGAGCGCCACCTCCTCGGGGGTCAGCTCCGCCAATCCTTGCGCCCGGTTGTCTTCGTTGATGCGGGCCGTCAGCTCCTCGAACTTCTGGAGGACAATTTCCGTCCCTAGCGGCTGGTCCTCGTTGGGACCGAAGATCTTGGGGAAGTGCTCCGGCCGGATGCGGCCCAGGAACAGGTTGGCGTCCGTGACGGCGAGCGGGCCGCCCTTGCGATAGCACGCGGGCCCGGGATGGGCGCCGGCGGATTCGGGGCCCACGACGAAGAGACCGTCACGCCAGAACAGCATCGACCCTCCTCCCGCTGCCACACTAGAGCCAAGGTTAGTTAGCGACGTGTACGGACTTCTATTCCCCTTGGTTTTTTCTTCGTAGTTCGGGTCTTCTACTTACGTGTTGATGTCAAGCTGCGGGGACTGGATGGATATTCCAGCAGTGGTCGTCTCAAAGGAATGCTCGTACGTGCCGGCGAACCTCGAGCAGTCCGTGGAAGTGCCTCCCATGTCGAAGCCGATGACGGGTTTCCTCTCCTCGTCATCCCAGGTTGTCTGGGCATACCCGACGACGCCACCGGCGGGGCCGGACAGGATACTCTTCAGTCCGCCAAAGTTCCGGACGTCGACCAGGCCGCCGTCAGACTGCATGAACTCGAAGCGGCAGCCGTCTAGGCCGCCGTGGAAGTTTGCGGAGATGGAGTCGAGGTATGACTTGATGACGGGGGAGAGGTAGGCGTCAGCCGTGGCGGAGGTGCCACGGAGGACGGCCTTGATCATAGGTTGCAACGCCGAGGACTCGACCACCTGGAAGCCCATCTCCCGGGCCGCGTCTCCGACGAGGCGCTCGTGGTTGGGGTATAGGTAGGAGTGGATGAAGACCACGGACAGGGAGCGGTAGCCGTCGTCCCATAGACTACGCAGGCCTGCGCGGACCTCGTCCATGTCTGGCACCTTCAGGACCCGGACGACCTCTCCTGTGAGGCTCTCGTGGAGGTTAGGGTCCGACGACGGGTCGATGGTCTCCGGCTGGCGGTTCTCAGCGTAGCCCTCGAGCGTCACGCGCTCGTCAACTTCGAGGACGCTCTTGTAGAGGAGCTCGGGCCTGGCCACGGTCAGGTCGAAGATCTTGGGGCGGGCCTGGTTGCCGATCTTCAGAAGGTCCTTGAAGCCCTTGGTGATGAGCAGGGCCGACCGGGCACCTTTCCTCTCCAGGAGGGCGTTTGTGCCGACTGTGGTCCCCATCCGGAGGCAGTCGATCCGGCTGACATCGAGCGGCTGGCCTCTGGGATGCGGCTGGCCCGTCACCTCCTCCAGGACCCTCCGCACGCCCTCGGTCGGGGCGTCGTCGTAGTTGGCCGGGTCTACCGATAGGACCTTGAGGATGATGTCCTCGCGGCCGGGGACGGAGGCGTGGACGTCTGTGAATGTCCCGCCCCTGTCGATAGCGATACGAATGCCAGAGTGCGCCATTTTCCTCCTCTTCCGATTATTATGTTCGACTTGAACTGCAGGCGGGTAAAGAACGATATCGGATAGTGTGAATATTAAAGCTTAAGATGTAGAAGATAAGGTCGTGTCACTCTGGGGAAATGATTCCTACGACAAGAGCTTCTAGGTGAAGGTCCAGGTCTAGATCATATATATCATGTAAAGGTGCCCTCCGTGAATCACCTCTTCGTTAAGAATGGAGAGAGAGAGAGAGAGAGAGAGGAGGAGGAGGGAGGAGGGAGATAGGAGAGACCTTTATGGAGGTTAAGTCCAGCCGAGGCGATGAGGCCGAACTCCGGCCTCCCCCGCAGTTGATGCCGCTACGTACTCTTCGACTTGCACTCGTAATCGGGGTTGGCCAGTAATAGCGTCAAACGGAAGTGGAGGGGAAGCAGATAAGAATTATGTAATTGATCATGGCATCCGCGGAGCCTAGTCATGGCTGGATATGGAGCCTGGAGCCTGGCCTGGTGGATGTCCTGTCCGTCTTCCCCAACTCGGAATTAGGGCCGGTCGTCGCGGCCCCACAGAGAGCCCGGAGCCGGAGGTTCCATCCCGGGCTTGGGCTTGGGGCGGGCACAAGGTTCTGTTGGATAGATATCAGGGGCTCGGGGCATCATTCCTCTCCGTGGTGTGGAGACTTTCATGCGGAGTTCAACGTTCTCGGCACTGTTCATGTTCCAGGATGGGTACCGACCAGTACATCTGCAAATATACTCGTTAGGCTATGTGTGTGGACAAGGTAAAGTAAGAATGGAACCGGGAACATAATTAAGACACCTGGCATCTCATCCGCTTGGTCGGTCTCTCCCACCTAGATGTCTAGTGTGGAGAGCTTCCCCAGCCTCTGATGCCGGCTTGTGGCGGCATCTGGAGCTGCCATTGGAGAGTATTTATACGGTCAGACTACTTTTTGCGCCGTTGACTGAGATAGCTCGAAGACCTGTGCTGACATAATCTGCAATTCGTGCCCGCCCCCCTGTCGTGACTTGCAGCTGCGACGTCACAGTCATACGCAAGCAAGCTCAACAAGCTCGCCAAATCATCTCTCCCGCCCTTTCACATGCCCCCTTGGAAGCCACTGCCATTTGCCATTGTCAAAGCCTACCCGGATGATCGGGCCCGGGCCCTTTGGGAAATAGCGATATAGATTCGAGGCACTCCCGGCTTCTCAACGCTCTGTCCTATACATATCATCTGAATATTTTTTTTCTCTTTGGACCCCGCGAAAGCCTTTCAGTGGATCATCGCGGCCCAATCTTGTCTTTTTTTCAGTGTCATTGACTCATCCCCCTCCCCCTTCTTCTTCGTTTTGATATCCCGGAGCAGCAGCCAGCGCGCCATGAATGGCAAAGCCAAAGTGCTTTTAACAACGTCTCCGCCGCTCAATATATTCAATCGCTCCCACCCAGCTCGACACCTCCCGGCACTCTAATCATGACAGACCCACTTGAGACCGACCCTCTTGAGACCGACCCTCCGCTCCTCAAGAGCAACTCCGAAATCAAGACCTACTCCGCCGCCGGCTTCACCTATCCCAACCTTCGCATATTCTACCGACAGCGGGACAAGATCGATGAGCTCCCAAGCGTCCCCCACCCCCTCCCCCTACTCGTCTTCATACACGGCCTGGGCGGCTCCGCTGCACAATTCGCCCCGCTCCTCACGAGCCTCGTCCCCATAGCCTCTTGTCTGGCCATCGACCTGCCCGGCTGCGGGCGCTCCGAGTTCGGGGAGAAGGCGTGGGCCGCCTACACGACCGAGGCCCTCGCCGAGCTGCTGGAGACCATAATCGAGGACTACAGGGACAAGAAGGCGGGGCAGAATGTCGTCCTCGTCGGCCACAGCATGGGGACGTCACTCTGCGCCTACCTCGCCAGCAAGGAATTCCCCCACAAGACGGACCTCGTCAACCGCATAAGCGGCCTCGTTGCCATCTGCCCAGTGGCTGGCCCCCCTGCCGAGCAGGTGGTCCGGAAATTCAAGTTCCTCCTGTCTTACGTGCCGGAGTGGCTCTTCAATCTCTGGCGCCGGTGGGACCGCCGCGGCGGCCCGGTGAGCGCTAGTGTCGAGCGCTTCGTCGGAGAGGGCGCGGACGACGAGTCCAAGCTTCTGCAGCACAGATTTAACAGCCAGAGCCGCACCCCCGTCTGGCGCCGCATGGCCTACGGGTCTCTCCCGACATTCGAGGACGGAGTGCCGAACGGTGGCTTGCCGACCCCTGAAACCTGGCGCAACCTCGATGTTCCGGTATTCCTGGTTGCCGGTGCCGCCGATAAAGTAACCCCCCCTTCCAACCTTGATAAGATCAAGACGGTGTCCGACCAAGATGCCTCTGGGAAAGCGACGCCGTCGAGCGATACCGATACTGCGGTCTCTACTCCCCGTCCGCAAAGTCAACGAAAGGGCGACGGTGATGATGCCGGTAATGGAACCGCAGCCTCCAATGGCGCCAACGGGGACAATGCTCCTCCTCGGAGGCCCGATCGCACGGATCGCGACGAGGCCGAGAGCGAGCCTACGACACCCCGTACCCCGACGCCTCATAACAAGTCCGCCAACGACGACGTCCCGGAGCAGCCATTGCATCCTAGTGGCGTCATCAAGACTTTGGTCATGCCCGCTCCGGCCAACCATGCCCTCCTATACATGCCTATGACAGTACGCATCCTTGCCGGAAATATCAGCGAGTTTCTATCTACGTGCGTCACCGGGCGACTAGCTTACTCAGTATGTCTTTCCGCCCGAGACCAGGGCCGCCGTGTTCCGCACGTTGTCCTTTTGGAATCCTGTGCTAACAATGAGTCTAGTGGCAACTCCAGTACCTCGCGAAGGAGGGGAAATGGGACATGAAGAACCTCGCTAAATGGCAAGGCGTCGCGCCCGTCTCCACGCCCATTGGCCCCGAGGACTCTCCCGTCTTCGTGGCGATGAAGACGCTCCGTGAGGTCGACGACGTCCACTGCCCCCCCGTCTTCGTCGGCACCTGGGGTTCGCGCGTGTCCGACGTCGTGGATATCAGTCGCGACCAGCCCTCGTACGACCCCATTGGCCTGCAGAAGGGTGACATCGCCTACCACAAGATGTCGACCGTGTCCAAGATCCCGCCCACGGACGACGAGATCGCTAGGTTCGTCTCGCTGGTCGACAGCATCCGGGAGTCGAAGCGCCGCTCGGGGCAAGAGGGGACAAGGGGTCTGATCGGGGTGCACTGCCACTACGGGTTCAACCGGACAGGGTACTTCATCGTGTGTTACCTCGTAGAAAGGTGTGGCTTCAAGGTGCAGGACGCCATGGACGCCTTCGCGAAGGCGCGGCCCCCAGGGATCAGGCACCAGCACTTCAGGGATAAGCTGTTCATGAAGTACGGCATGCTCGCCGAGTCGAAGCAGGGCGCTCAGGCGGCGGCACCCTAGGGGCGTCCGCGCTTGGACTGGGGCCCGCTGTTGATCCAGTGGTTGTTCATAATTCTTTGAGTATGGGAGAGAGGGAGAGGGGGGAGAGAGATCGCGAGCGCGAGCTTGTAAAACAGCGATGGGGAGTAGGATTTCTTTTGGGTTCAAAACCAGCGGTCTTACGAGAGATTTTTTTTTTTTTCTATTTCGGGTTTCTTGGAGGGAAGGATTGGGGGGATTGGGTTAGATGGAGGCGTTATTTTAGAAAGGGTTGTTTTTTAGTGTATACCTTCAGTGTGTCTAGGCTTCTAACGGCGTTTGAACGTTTTCTATCAAGGATCAACAGCAACCGGGTTGAGGGCGGGTGGTGTTGTATAAGTAGGCCGCTGATAGATGTTGTAAATATCTAGCCCCGTTTCCCCTGGGCTGGGCCGTATCCCGTCACAAGGCAGGCAGACGAGTTTGTGCCAGAGTATCACCAGCTCACACCTCCAGGAAACACCAAGCCACCAGAGCCGGTGTAAGCCCCGACCACGATGGTATCCTCTTCCCCGAGGAGCGATATCGACCCCCTTTTGCCCATCGACAAGACAATGCTAACGAGAAACCACATGCGCCTCTTCTAGTTCGCTGCCTTAATACCCAGAAAATACCATTCGCGCTCCATCCACGTCTATAACTCCAGCCACAGCTCTCGAGGATGTGATTGATGGTAGATCCTAACCGCCCAGCCCTTCCCTCCCCCTTTACCACTAATCGCCCAACCTCACATCCTCCACCCGATACCACTCCGTCCCGGCTCATCATACACGTCCCTCCCCATCCCAGGCCACCTACCCAGCAAGGTCTCTCCTCCCTGCGCCGCCCCCCTCTCGCACGCATAGCCCCCCTGCCCAAACTCATCCCGGCACCCGGCGCAGAAGTCGGCCGACCGGACGACGGCGATGTTCTCCCGGTGGGGCAGGCAGCCGTCCGGGAGGCGGAAGGGGAGGCGGTAGAGGCCCGGCGGCTCCCAGGCGGCGGGCTCGTTTATGCGGCCGAGTTCGGAGAAGACGGCGGGGCAGGAGGGGCCGAAGAGGAGGGCGGGCGAGTGACCGCATAGGGGGACGGTTAGGACGTAGATGCACATTTGGGGGGATGTGCGGAGGTGGGGGTTTCCTTTTTCTCTCTCTCTTCTTTTCTTCTTCTTCGCCTCACGTATTCTAACTTCAAGGTGTTTCCCCGTGTCGTAGTCGATTATGACAGCATTAACGCAGAGCTTGGGTTCGTTGGGCCGTCCATGGAGGGCGGCCCGTGTTTACACCGCGAAGAAGAGGAGCGTTTTAAGGTGCGATCAACGGGGTGCTGGGCTCTCCTCGCCACTAGAGACAAGAGAGAGGCCCCGAACAGAAACTTAAACAAACACATCGTGACGATAGCTCTAGTGGGAGACACTCGATCGCTGGCGCCACGAGTGGTTTGAGGGATGAGGATAGGGATGGGGCTGTTGTTCGGGGATGGCCAGCGTCATGAGATGCGTCAGGTCACACGCATCTTGAAGCATGAAGCATGTAGTGATGAGGTTTGCAGCGGGGATTCCGTCACTCGTCTAGAAGGTAGGGGGGAAGGGGAAGCTCGCGTCACGATCTCTGAACAGGCAAAGTAGCCGTGGCGATGGCCCAGGCGCCGGCGCCGGCGATGAGGCATGTTTCTAGAGTATCACGATTAACATCATGGCACACTTATGAGGGATGGTTTGGTTTGGTTTAGCGCCATGAGGCGTCCGTGATACTGACACGGATGCAGTTGACAGTCGGGTTACTATCCCAGACACAGACACCTGAGGACTGTGTTTGGTATCGGGGTTCCATGTTGGACTAATGAGACGAGAGGTCGTACGAAGCTACCTTGTTTGAGCTTCGCATCAAAGATGGACTCATTGTTGATTCGATACGCAGCGTGTAGTGATTAATGGGTCCCGAATGCCGAGTGCTGAGCGCCGCTGAGCACTGGATGCTGGATGGAATGCCTCACTCAGGTCTGGTGGCGGCTGGCTTCCGAGCGTCGCCTCATACAGAGTGAAGGTATGCATGCATATGACTCCTCCAAGCCTTATTTGCCCGAGGGAAAAGCATACAACTAATGAATGACTCTTGATCAACCCGAGTTCCCGTGAGCAGCCGGCCCGTGGATCGCCGGAGCAATCAATCCATTGGCTGTTGGGGCTGGCTGGGACCTGGATGGCATGTACAAGTACAGAGTACTTTAGTATGCAGCATTAATATGCAGTGTCTCAGGCGCGACAGCTTCGGGTGGGGCGCCCCCCACCTCCTTCCTCAATAATGTCCGGTCCAGGTGACGACTGGGCGCCACACCCTTGTCTACTAGTATGTCATCCTGGGCAGGCACCGGCACCCTCTTAACGGCATCACAGCTATTACTTGCCGTCATTCCCACTCTTTGAATCCTTCATCATCTCAGGGAGGAGTTTCGCTTCCCCCCTCGTACTTTGTCTGATTCCCTCTTTTTGTCGACCAACACCAAACCAAGATGGTACGTTTCCCTTATCACGACTCTGCGTCCGTGCTCCTCCCTCCAACCCCCATCTTCGCTACCGTCCCCTCTCTACTATACGCTAATCGCTTGCCCACAGGCTGAGCCATCCGCTACAACCCCCCTTCTCTCCGACCCCGCCGCCAGCGATGGCACAAGCAGCCCCAGGAATGGCTCGTCTCGCGCCTCGCGCCTTCGTGAGCTCATCCTCTTCGTCTGGGCCCTCGTCGCCACCGCCGCCGTCGTCGTCTTCGCCGTCTGGACCCAGCACTCGGCCACGACCCACCCTTCTCCCCTCCCCGACAAGCGGAACCTGATCTTCATGGTCTCGGACGGCATGGGCCCCGCCTCCCTCTCGCTCACCCGCAGCTTCCGCCAGCACATCAACGGGCTCCCAATCGACGACACCCTGACGCTCGATCGCCACCTGTGGGGGACTAGCCGCACCAGGTCCACGAATTCCCTCGTCACCGACAGCGCTGCCGGCGCCACGGCCTTTTCTTGCGGCCGGAAGAGCTACAACGGTGCCATCTCCATCGTTCCGCCCAACTACGAGCCCTGCGGTACCGTCCTCGAGGCTGCCAAGCGCGCCGGCTACACGACGGGCCTCGTGGTCACCACCGACATCACCGATGCGACCCCGGCGTGCTTTGCTAGCCACGCCGTCATAAGGGCCCTGAACGACGATATTGCGACCCAGGAGATTGGCGACGGCCCCCTCGGCAGGGTCGTCGACCTCATGCTCGGTGGCGGCCGCTGCCACTTCCTACCCAACACCACTAGCGGCAGCTGCCGTCAGGACGACTATGACGTGGCCGGCAAGGCCCAGAAGGACTTCGGCTGGACCTACCTGGACGACAGGAAGGGGTTCAACAGCCTCAACGGCGGCGAGGATGTGACGCTTCCTCTAATGGGCCTATTCGCGAGCCGCGACATCCCCTTCGAGCTCGACCGCAGGAACATGAACGACGTGTACCCTAGCCTCAGCGAGATGGCTAAGACGGCCATCCGCGCTTTGGAGAAGGCGACCGAGAATAGCGACAAGGGATTCTTCCTCATGATCGAGGGCAGCCGCATCGACCATGCCGCCCATATCAATGACCCCGCGGCTCATGTGCACGAGGTTATCGAGTACGACAACACCTTCAAGTACGTCACCGAGTACCTGAAGAAGAGCAAGACCGAGGGCATGCTCGTTGCTACGAGCGACCACGAGACTGGCGGTCTAGCCACTGCTCTGCGTAAGTCCTATCTAACCCCCCTCAAAGAGACTGCTTCTAGGAAACATGACCAACTGACCCCCTTTCTTCAGAGGAGCCCGGCTACGGCCCAATCTACAACTGGTACCCCGCCGTCCTGGCCAAGGCCAAGTCTTCTGCGGAATACCTGTCCTTCCTCCTCCGTCAACACCTCGCCTCGGATGCCGCCGCCTCGGACAAGGACGCCCTCCGAGACTGGATCAACACCCATCTCGCCATCCAGGGCCTTGGTATCACCGACGCGCGGCCCGCCGAGATTGACAGCCTCATCAAAAACCCCGAGGAGGCGACGAACATCCTCGCCGACATGATCAGCCGCCGCGCGCGCATTGGGTGGAGCACCCACGGGCACACGGCCGTCGACGTCAACATCTACAGCTCCGGTGGGCCCAGGGCGAGCCAGATCCGGGGCAACGTCGAGAACACGGACGTCGGGAAGTTCCTGAGGGAGTACCTGGAGGTCGACGTTGACGAGATCACCAAGGAGCTCCTGGAGAAGATGAACAAGGGCGAGGAGAGCAAGCAAGATGCCATTAAGCACCTGGAGAGCATGAGTGGTGTCGCCGCTGAGTACACGGATGCGTTTGGCGGAAAGGCGTGGGATCACTGGGTGGATCACGTCGACTCGGAGTCTTTCAAGGATCTTTAGAGGATGGTGAGGGTGCATGTTTTGCATGCTTGGCGTTTCTCCTTGGGCGCGTCGTGCTGTGAGAGTATATGGGTTATATATATGGTATCGAGTAGGTGTACAATGCTATACAGGATATCGCCGATACATATCCGATGAAGAATACCGAGAGCGGGATAAGCAATCGCAGTAGAGCAAGGGGCGGTACGTATCATCAAATCAAAACACGCCCAGTGAGATATATTTCTGAGACTCCGTTGTAAGTGTATAAGAAATCAAGACGTACTCCCCATGTCTATCAGGGAATATTCATCACCCATGACCCGCAGTTATCCCAGAACCCTGTCCCTAAACGCCTCGCTGCATATGCATTCCCAAATCCCAGTGCCCCAGAGCTCACGTGTCCGCCTCCACGTCCTGCACCATAAACGTAGGGCTCCAGTACTCCCACGGCCTCACCTGCTTGTCCACCCACAGCATCCCCTCGCCCATGAGATCCTCCACGGCCGTCTGCGCCCTCGCGCGCGTCCACCCCAGGTTGAGAACCAGCATCTCGACGGAGACGTACCCCATGACCTGCGCGGCCTCCAGCACGGCGCTCTGGTCCGTGTTCAGCTCCCGCGGGACGGAGCGTATGTAGGCCTTGCTCCCGACGTGCAGCACGCTATACGAGGATCCGAGGGGCTTCAGCGTCTCGACAGCGCGCAGGACGTCGTCCTCGGTGATCTCGGCCGCGCCCTCGACCCTCCCCCTCCTTATCCGCTCGCACGCCTCCCTTAGCCCGAGGAGCCCGCCGTTCTCGCCCCTCGTGTCGCCGCAGACCTCCACGACCCTCACGGCCAGCTCGAAGTAGAAGTCGTTCACGGACCTCCCCAGGAGCTGCCCCCAGATCGACCCGGACCCGGAATTGGAGGAGTTCGAGGACGAGGAGGCGGCGAGGGGGTCGACGCCGATGGCGGCGCACATGCGCGCGAACTGCGCGCGGAAGGAAGGGTTCGAGCGGATGTCCTTGGCGTGGGTGGCCGCGAACTGCTGCACGAGGGAGCGGAAGACGGAGAGCTGCGCCTCGAGGGCCTGGGCGTTGGCGGTGCGGAGCGTGGTGCCGTGGGAGGCGAACTGGGCCGACGTCAGGCGGTTGCGGTCGAAGGCCGCGATGCCGACGCCTTTGCGGGACATGGTTACGGGTTCAGATGGGAGAAGTTATTTTTTTTTTGGATTATTTTGCGGGTGATTTCTTCTTTTGTGTCGTCTAAGGAATCGGTGAAGAGGTGAGCTACCCCCTCGATAGGACCTCCTGCGCTCACAGGACGTCCTGCTGGATAGGTGAGGGAGGGGGGATGTTGAAGGTTGGAGGGGATGATGAGAGGGGGAGGTTGCCCATGACATAAGCATCTTTCAAAGCGACTTAGTGCTCTGTTACATGATATTGGACGTACAAGTTGCAGGCAGAGCTGGGGACGAGGACCCACTCCAAGTCCAGGCCACCGCCGATCAAAAAGTCTTTCATCACGTGTCGGCAGAACCTCGCCTAATCCACCCATCCAACCCTGAAGCCCCACGAAGGGGAACCACCACGAAAAGCACCTGCGGGCAAAAAATCGACTCGGCGCGCGAGGAACCTAGTGAAATCTTGAGCCTGCTGACCGACCTTCCTCTCCCCCCCCAATTAATTCCCCCCGCCGCGCCCAACTTCGAGACGACATCGACAAACCCCCCCCCGTCAGTCAACCAACACAATCAGCAAATATGACTGCCCCTCAGAGCGTCCAGTGCTTCGGCAAGAAGAAGACGGCCACCGCCGTCGCCCACTGCACCGTAAGGATCCCTTCGTCCTCTAGTTTTCTAGGGCCACCCTCTCTCCTTGTCGGCTCAGGGTTTGGCCTCTCGGTTCACGATGGTTGTGTGTGTGTGCTGCGAAGTGGGATGGGCGAGCAGAAGGACCAGTCTCTGCGGCCAGGGCCGTCTTGCGTCTGGGAGGGGGAATCGCTGAACAATGATATATCTGAACGAATTTGCTGACTTGGGAATAGCCTCGCCGTGGTCCTACCCCCATCGTCAAGGTCAATGGCCGTCCTCTCCACCTGTGAGTAGCCCCTACCGACGTCCCTCATCTTCCGACGAACCTGGTGCCTGGAACCATGCTGATACGTTTTTTTCTTGCCTGTAGCGTCCAGCCCGCCATCCTCCGGTACAAGGTCTACGAGCCCCTTCTCGTCCTCGGTCTCGACAAGTTCTCGCAAGGTACATCACATCCCCGGAAGCCTCCCATATTCCTCGGCCCAAACGCCCCCGGTCGAATACCGTGAGGAATACGTTTTTGGGGGGTTTGGAAGGGAAGGGATGGGGGGGCAACCCACATCCCCTCGGGAGAGCACCCGCTAACTTTGGCCCAGTTGACATCCGTGTCCGCGTCACCGGTGGTGGTCACACCTCGCAGATCTACGCCATCCGTCAGGCGATCGCCAAGTCCCTGATCGCCTACTACCAGAAGTTCGTCGACGAGCACTCCAAGAACCTCCTCAAGCAGGCCCTCGTCGCCTTCGACCGCACCCTCCTCGTCGCCGACAACCGCCGCTGCGAGCCCAAGAAGTTCGGTGGTCCCGGCGCCAGGGCCAGGTTCCAGAAGTCTTACCGTTAAACGGCCAAGACGGGGGCCCTCTCGCGGCTCTCTGGAGTTCTGGGGATGTGTCTTTCTACTACTACTGCCGTGCGCGTTGGCCTCGCGAGGTCCGCGCGCGGCATAGGAGGAGGAGGAAGAGGTGCATGGAGTGCGTGGTGTGTGTGTGGTGTGTGGGGGCGGATATTTTTTACACTCTCCGAGGGGAATATCCGGGGGGTAAAAAGGGAAATCTATTAACAAACCCTGGGGGGCGGGAGGCGTGTGTTGGCCGGCCCCCTCCCCCTTCCCCGGGGGTTTCGGAGTCGGAGAAAGGCAAAAAATGTTGATTCTTTTTTTATCTCGTTTTTTTTCTCTCTCTCTTCTCTTTTTGTGTGTGAAAAAAGAGGCGTCTCTCACGCGTTGCATGGCATTGTCTTGCTCGGGCCGGATTTGTACAAGGGACAAGGCAGGCAAATGAATCAATGAAACGAAAGAAACTGAGGCAAGTTGGTCCACTCCGGTGTGATGTCCCCGTGTTTTGGCTGGCGTGTGGGGAGACGGTGCCAGCAACCTGGTCCCAGTCTGCTTTCCCCTTTCGTACGAGAGCTGAAGGTGAGTGAGACGGGGAGAGTCACAGATACCACGTCGACCTAAAAGGTATCCGTCTTCGCCGTGTCCCAAGTTTCGGCGGTCCGATCCCACAATCTGTTCCATATGGGGGTGGTTTTCCTAGCACGGATGTCAAATTACAATCCAGCCCCTTCTTGACGAAGGTCATGGCTGTGGTTGCGCCGAAGAAGTGCTTATATCAAACGACCAATTGCATCAATCCCGCTCTGATGAACGGGAACTATTAGTTGGTCTCTCCTCTCCCGATGGAGGGACCGTTCTGGTTGACGTGCAAACATCTCAAATTCCCTATATCTATGTTCAATCTAATCTGTACGTCTTGATACCTCTAAATTATACTGTTGCCAACCTCCTGAGTACACATTGAGAGCCCACATGATGACTCTGACAGGACACCACCCTCCTTATACCCGTAAGGGGGAGCCAGGCCCGGGTTGGGCCAGTCCCCAGATCTTCCCGGACCTTACGCCTATCTCTCCTCTGTCTGTACCCTTGGAGGCAATGGATTTGGAAATTTATACATTTGTATTAATATCAAGTCCATACAAGGCTTCAACGAAACCCTGTGGCAGTCGCCTTAGCTACAACTCAGATACGGAGATCAAAGGCCCTGCATCTCTTCGCACATGTGAGCAAAAGGCCGCGTGAGCCTCGTCATAATGCTCCCCCCTTCCCCCCCTTTTCCGGAACTCCCCTGCGCCGTGGATGCAAACAAGTACAGAACCTCAGATGGCCCATGCCAATGCAAATGCAAATGCCCGTACTCATGACCTGCCTTCCTAAACTCCAAGTGCCAAAAAAGGCAAGTGCCTCGTGAAACAAGAGACTAGATATAACACACATGCAGAGCAGAAGAGGAGAAAACACAAACGTGTGGGTTCACTGAGCCCAACCCCCCTTAAACTTCTCACCTCAAGCACCGGGCCATGGTGGACGGAGACACGGCCCCGTCCGTTCCCCGAGAGACACCGCCGCCGCATCAGGGAGGCCCCAAGACCGAGATTCAGCGCCAGTAGACCCCCTAGTCCCACGAGACCAAATCCATCTGCCTCCCCGCCTCGTCCGTCTCCACGACCGTGGCCGCGAACTCGCCCCTCTCGTCCTCGGCCTCGAGATCGTCCATGTCCACCTCGACCTCCTCCCCGTCCTCGAGCATCACCTTTCCGGTCCTCAGGTAGTCCCCGCGTAGGTCCCACCCGAACCCGACGGCCACGGCCTCGAGCTCCGAGAAGGCGACGCTCACGTCGAGCTGGGACGCGCACGGCCCGTCGCGGAGGATCTCGTGCAGCCTCCGGCGGTAGACCGTCAGGCCGAGCCTCAGCCGCCTCGCCAGGTCCGACCCGAAGTCGAAGACGGAGCCCTCGAGCCGCGTGTCGTCGTACACGAGCTGCGCCGTGAGCGCGCGGAGGAACTTGGAGGCGAGGAACGGCTTCGTGGCGGCGAGCGCGTACGCGCGCAGGAACACGCGGAGGACCACGTGCCACCACTGGTGCACGCAGCTCTCGTTGCCCAGGTGCATGCCGACCAGGAAGGCCAGCTGCAGCTCGCCGACGACGTCGTCGTCCGTGAGGCGCCTCTCGGGGTCGTCGACGACGGAGAGCATGTAGGCCGTAGCGTCGAGGGCCTGCTCCGTGCGCTCGGCACCGAGCGAGTCGGCCGCGTAGGTCTTGTCGGTCTGCGCGAACGAGAAGGAGAGGACGTCGACGGCCACGACGCTGACGGTGCGCTCGAGCTCGCGCTCGGCGGGGAGGACCGTGGTTCCCTTGACCCTGTCTGTCGTATGGACGTGCCAGGGACCGGCCTCCTTGCCCGTGACGCGCGCAAGCATCTTGGGGGTGATATGCGACGTGAGGCGCTGCCACATGCCGTCCTCTTTTAGGTCGTCGAGCCCTTGCGAGTTGGCGCCGCCGCCGCCGTTTCCGCTGCCGGGAATATTTCCCCCTCCTACCGAGGGTACGGGGTTGTAGTACGACGGGAGCTGTGGGAGGACGTCGGCGACGTCGCGGCGCTGGAACCGCGCCTCAGTCTTGCTCGCCGGCTCGCCGAGGACGTCGTTGAACTTGTCCCACTGGACGACGTGGATCTGCTCGGGCCTGTCGGTGATGACCCAGAAGCCCGTGCGCATGGCGCCAGCGTCGTCCTCCGAGGCCCAGAAGAAGTGGGCGCCGGCGGGTATCTCCTTTACGCCGCGGAATTTGCGGGCGCGGAAGGAAATGGAGTCGTAGCCGACTGTGAACTTCTCGGGCAGGTCCAGCACGAGGACGACGTCGCCGCCCAGGGCCAAGTCGCCCTGGTTGTGTGGGTCGGGTGTCATGTCTTGTTTCTGTTGCTGCTGGCTGGCGGCGTTCACCTGAGCCTGTCGGGACAGCGGGCCGTCAGCGGTGATGACTTGAAGGGAGCCGAGAGGATAGGAGCCGATGGCGGGGATGGAGACGTGGGAAACACCGGAGACGGTAGAGTCAGACCTCAGCAGGCTAGTCGCCGGGGTGGAGGTGCTGGTTATGGAAGTCAGTCGGCTATCAGAGTCACCACCATCGGAGCTGGCTAGCTTCATTTCAGCAGGGCTCTTCGTAGTGAGCCGGTCGTCGGATCGTCGAGGGTGACTATGGTCACAGCCGTCGATGAACAAGCCACAGGCAACTGTGTATGCTTGCTCTCTCTTTCTCTCGCTGGCCCCACTCTTAAAGTGACACTGTCTGGATGGGAATGTGAAAGTACCCAGTGGCACCTCCTCTCAGAGCAGCGCAAACCCACTCTTGGTGACTGCTGCTTCCTGCACTTTTAAGGTTCCCTTTTAAGGTTCGTCACGTTGCGCATTGGCCAGAGGGTGGAAAAATAAAGTTTAAATGATGAGAAAGTGGTGCGATAGATGTTGATATGTTTGCGTGAGTGGCTTTCTTCTTCTTCTCTTAGTCTTCAAAGCTTAGGTGAAAAGGGGAACTGGCTATTGGGGCCGCGAAGCGAGGGAAGGAGCGAGGGGGGGGACCAAAAAAGTGTGCCATCCTTTTTTTTGTCGCGTCGCGTCATTTTTGGAGGAGGGGCAGCTGTGCTGATGTCATTGCCAGCTCCAGCAACGCCCCTTCCACTTCAATCGGCATCAATAAAATTTTAAGTTCTAGAAGTGCACTTCATCTTGTCTGGCAGTGGAAGGGTATGGGTACTTATAATCGAACAGCATATATCTACACCCCCTGCATCCGTAATTCAAATATCAAGATCAAGTCTACTGACAGGTCCCACAGACTTGCTGTCCGAATCACGAGCTACACCAAGGAAGCACACACGACCTATGTACCATATCTCCTTCAATATCAAATATTAAATATGGAGTACATGGCATGGTATAGGATCTGGCTTCAGAGTTTAGAGCTACGAGTAAGCCGGTCCTCGTTTCCCGCATACTTCGGTTTAGCTGGACGTAGTCCGTAGTCCGGTTATTCCTTCTTCTTTCGGGAAGCCTAAATTAGGATGTCAGATATTAGATAGACGCCATGCTTCCCACCAGGCATGGACTACGACGCAATGAGTACAGACAGGGCCGGCCCGGGTTGGTTCGTAAGCACTATACATGTAATCAATGCTAGCCATGTTTTATATTCCCTCCATGCATTTCTCCCCTTTCCCTCGGCCCCCACACTAACCATATCTAGCGATCGCCAACGACTTCAACCGCCCAAAGGATCTAGTCTGGCCCGGAACCGAACCGAAGCTAATCCTGCACCACGACTCTGAGTTCCAAGTAATAGTTGGTTAGCCCCTTCCTCTTCCTTGGACCCCAGGCACGCCGGGATGATGACAAAAAACACGCCTCACCCCTCTCTCCTGGCACACGCCCACTCCCACACCCGCACAAAGCTAGGGGGGTATTTCAAGTTTGGAGCACGGTTGCATCAGCCCTACTAACCTAACCAACGCTACGGCCGTTACCTCTAATGTATGGGGATACTATTTATGAGTACTTGGATTGTTTTGCTTCCTTGGTCCACGCTACTGCTGGTTCGACACACACTCTCTCCCTCCTCTCCAGCTTCGAGAACCGCCCGATAATGCAGCTCGAGAAGCTTTTGAAGGGCGGCCGGGCGGATATTATTCTACTCTACACGTAGTCTTGCATGTCCCATCTATGATGGCAAGCACGAACGAATACTCGCAATACAGGCAGGACGTGCAACATTAAGCCGTCGCGTGCCGAACGATAACCAAGACCTCCGCCTCCCAATTCCCGCTTCCCGTTCTCCTGTTCCCGAGGGACACGAAAAAAGGCAAGATAGCAAGATGTCCATCACCCCCTTTCCCCCGGGTCGTATGCATTGCGGACCCCCCTCCTCCCGCCGGAAACCCGTATCACCACTTCCCAGTCGCACATCAACGTCCGCGCATTTTCTGGCGACACCATAAAACCACTGTGTAGGAGGAGATGCACACGCACACGCACACGCACAGCCAAACCGCGATACCGCCTGGTATTACCGCGCTTTCCTTGCCAGTAAAAAAATTGGAGAAAAAGAATTAATAGACGAAAATGAAAATGAAATAAAAAATTCTTCGGCTCGGAATTTCCTGCATGTTTTAGCGGACACACCCTACATACATATATACATACACCCTAGCTTTACATGGTATCTTTCCCAACCTTGAACCCGGTCAGCCGCCGTCCCCCGCACCACAAACATCCCGATATTGCCCACTACGATAAACGAAACCGGTGAAGCACCCAACCCCGCTCAACCCTCCTCCTCTTCCCCCCTCCCCCCCATCTTTTGACCCGAGGATCTGGTTGCACTAGAGGGTGATACAGCAGGAGGGCTGAGACTGGCCTTGCCTAGCCCATGGCCAACGTACATACACCCACCCCGCTCCCCCGGTTCTCAAGACAAATGGTGCAATACATGTATATGTTCGTTCTTCTGGCAGCTCGACTTTGACCTTCCCCGGCATCGTCATCTCTCCAAGACACGCGGGCAAAATACCAAATAAAAATTATTTGCGTGCCTTTTTTTATTAATATATTTGGTCACACATTCCCCACCGGCACCCCAGGCCGAACAATCAAAAATATCTCTTAATACTCATAATACCCGTTCAAGTAACGCCTTTTAATATGCTCATTCCGGCGGAATGCGGTCGTCTCCAGACCCACAATTGACGACGGCCGACAACCTAGAAGTCATCCGAAGCGCCCGAGCTCCTCCCGCCCGCCCCAGCCCATCTGCACCCCCAAACCCCGACTATCACGTATACTTTGCGTATATCATATCCTCCCTCCAACATTTCGAAGAAGATGAAACGTACAAACAGGCACATCCACGCACACTCCCTCTCTTCCACCCCGATCCCCGGCTACCAGCCTATTCATTTCCCAACCAACCGGACACTCCTTCCCCTCCCCGCGTTGCGCAACATCGTTCCGCAACATCGTTCCGCTAGACGGCCCCACGACGCCAAGGCAGGAGGTAACTAAGTGGACAAGGTAGTAAGTAAAGCAGGAAGGTAGTATAAACTAGTGTCATACAAGCACATTCACCGGGAATCCAGGATCCAGTGACAGATTCGAATTGCTTGGCCTCGACATTATAAATACTAACATTAACACCAACACCAACAACACCCGAAGTATACTCGTTTACGAAACAAGGCCGTGCGAAGGGGGAAATCTTGAAATACTCGTGTAACCTGTATCACAGACTCTCCGGATATACTTATCTTCACCCTCGCACAAAGAATCTCGATGTAGCAGAGCCTGAGCATACGCCACAACGTGCCAGCCAGAGACATGATTCGGGTGCCCGATGGGTTCCGCGATCACCCCCCTTTCCCTCCTTCTCTTCCGCTCTGAGGTAATACAGATCGGAACCCGCACGCCTGTGTAGAGATCCTATCCCGTGGTGGGAGAACTTCCCACCAAGAGCAAGGTACATGTAGTGTTGGTACTAGGTCGACAGCCATAACCCTCCTTGCCTAGCTCCCGAATCCAACCCTCACGGTAAATCATCTATGTCTCTTGAAGCCCGTCCGTACAAATCACCTCACGATCTACTCAACGCCAAGAAGTTCGCTTTGTAATTCTTTCAATTACTACTACTCCCTCCATATCTCCACTAACACCCGCATCCCAATCTACATCCCCATCCCCCGCCCCGTAAAATCAGAAACCACCCGATCCAAAGCAACCCGGAACTCAGAAACCCACCAGAAACCGAACCCCAAGTGAACCCACAGAGAGCCCCCCAAGACCAAGTGCAAAAAAAACAGTTAAAAAAAAGGGGCAAATAAATCATGAATGCGTGCGCAAAAAAACATTATGTCCATCCTCCTTTGTAACATCTCAAACACACAAAAAGGGGCAAAACAAACCGCCCACTTTTTTTCCCTTCCTTATGACTCCTCAATGCATGCATGGTTTGTCTTCATTCCTACCCTCCCTCCTCGATGATGTTCGTATGATACGATAGGTAGCAAGGGAAAAAAACATATGCGAGAAACGTCTCAGCGTGGCAGGTATATATAAGAGCCACGCTCTTTTGAGACTAAGCCACTAGCGGCTGCAATGACGCAGTCATCAACCTCGTGTCTTAATGACTTTGGGGCTGTGCACTGTTCGCTGCATCCAAAAGCTGTCAGTTCCTGCATATTGGCGTCCGTGGAGAAGCAGTCAGGCTCTCTGCTTACGTTGACTATAGATGTGCTGCCCGGCCTGGCCGTAAGGAGAGTGCGGAGGTGGGTAGTTCGAGTACATCTGGTTGCTAGGATAGTCCTGCAGCGGCTGTGGGGGTACTGTCGCCGAGGGGGGTCCGGGGTAGGCGCTCGACTGGTAACCGATCGGGGGGAGTTGGAGTGCCCTGGATCCACCATACGTCGTGGGAGGCTGGCTGCCATCCGCCGCAGCCCCGTCGGTCGGGCCAGTTTGGATCGCTGCCGCCGCCGCGGCTGCCGCAGCACTGTTGGCGGCTCGCTGCCGTTCATCGTCGGCCTTCCTCTGGGCTTCCTCCTCCTTCTTCCGCTGCTTCCACTCCTTCCGGATTTCCTTGAATTCTAGGTGGGTATGTTAGCATTCCGAATCCGCTACGACGGATTGCCATCCCTGCTTACTCCCCATGACCCTTGCACGCATTCCTCGGTCTAACCATTTCTGGCTCGCCAGAAGAGAATGACCATCAAGGGCAAGGGGGTAAAAGGCGACAAGAAAAAACGCATGGATGAAGGGAAACCGTACCATCAGGAGTTCGTTTCGAGCCGTGGCCTTGCATCGTGACGTGGGCGTTGAGGTGATTTAGCGTCCCATAGGCCTTCTCGCACCCATTCCAACCGCACTTGTACATGCGCTCAATCTCCTCGTAACGCCTCCGGGGGCGCTTGTGTTGCTGGGAACCAGGGATTGGCACGAACGAGTACACCTGTTTGCTCTTGTTAGTGACACTGGCCCAGAGCCATTTGGCCACCCTTGCCGCTTGCGCTTCGCACCCTCCCCCCAACACCGCCAAACCGTACTTGCAACCCTCGAGTCCTCCACACACAAACACGCACACACCCGCAAAAACCTCCCGCGCAAACGAGGGGGGAACGACGAGGCAACCGTACCTGATTAGCGCGCTGCTGCGACCCGGCTGACGAGGGGGTAGGAGGGAAAACAGGGCCATTGGGCGTCATGGGACCGCCGTGCTGCTGGCCGTAGGCGGCCCATTCAGGCCTCGCCTGCGCGTACATGCCGCTGCCGTGATGGTAGTTGGGCGTGATATCGCCTGGCGGGCCATACGGCGAATGCGCCTGCCCATAGGGATACGTCGGGCTCGGGGCCGTGATTGAGGGATCTAGGGCAGGGTTAGCTTTGCGTCTGCGCAAAGACCCGGTGTTGTCCACGTCCTCTGCTGAAAGGAAGAAAAAAAGGGGGGGAGGGGGGTCAAGGACGAACTGTTTGCTTGCGACATGCCGCCACCACTCCCACTGCCACTCGCCGGATGGGGGTGATAAGGACGATGGATGTGCTCGGGGAATGTTCCTGAGCGAGCGGAGGCAGGATACACACCGTACTCAGAAGTGGGCGTCCCGGACGCGGAATAGCTGCTGGGCCTGGCCTCTGATGTCTGGCCGCCGGCATAGGGCGAAGGCGCAGGCTGCTGCGAGTCTGCGCTAGTTGGTTCCGTCCGGGCGTCAGCATAGGAGGACGGATAGGGTGATGGAAGCCCGGTCTGCGGGTAGTCGCCGCCGTTTCGCTCCATGGTGATGATGATGGGCCTAGGTGTGCTCGGTGTGCTTGGGTTTGCTTGGGAGCTTGGGAAGGAAGCTTGGAGCTTGAGTGTGTTGGCGGGCGGTAGTAGGTTTTGCGCCAAATGCGCGCCGGTGGTCTGTGTAGCCTAGTGACTTAGGCCGAGCCGGACTGAAAGTATGAAGATAATTATCCGTTGGTGGGTTCGTGGATTGAGCAATAAGTGAAGTAACCCCGCGCGCGCGAGAAGGAGACTAGGGAAGGTATTAAAAGGGAAGAGAGGGGAATAATGTAACAGGGTTTCCTCAAAATGCCGGAAGACGGAGAG
>ONZQ02000007.1:998307-1011496 GCA_900312665.1 Cephalotrichum gorgonifer | reverse complement strand
ACACTAAATATTACTCCGAGAAGTCCAAAACCGGTCCAGTGAGGCAAGTCTCCAGTTCGGGGTTCCCCTCAGAGGGAAATCGCACACACTTTCTTCCACTCGTAACAAGAACAAAATGTTATGTACGGTGGAGCGGATTTGAGTTCGACTAACAAAAGTCTTAGCGCCACTGCCGGACCGACTGTCAAGTGGCAAGAAGAGTAGGTCGCAGGGGGGGAAGCAGGGACGGTTCAAGATGGGGCGTGGAAGGTGCGAGGCGGGAGGGGAGGTACTATTAGAAGTGGGTTGGGTTTTTTGCCTCCAGAGATTCAGAGTCAGGATGAAAGGCGGCACTGGACAGGAAGGAATTGGAGATTTGCGGTGCAGTTGCCATTTGTTTTGACCTTTCTACTTGTATGTTGACAAGGGTGGTCAGTCGGGGGATATAGGTACTCTATCACGAAAGGTCGTTCGTTCATGTACTCGTAATATGTACACGGACAGGTAGCTAGTACCCGGAAAAGGGCTTCGTAGTGGCGTGCCTGGGACGAACGGTTTTCGGCCTTGGTGGGGGGGAGGGGGGTTCAGAAGGGGCGTGGCTGTAGAGGTGCGACAGGGTACGGCGGTACCGAGTGAGATGGCCGTGCGTATACAGTGCTAGTCGTTTTGCCGTCCGGTGGTGCCCGGGGTACCCATCCTACGAGTTTCTGAAAGGCGAGATCCATCTAACATCGAGCGGCGGAGCGTGACGGAGTCCATGCAGCTCCACTCCAGCTGTGGAGCACAAATCATCCCAGAGGCGGCGAACTGCGAGGGCACGCACGAGTAATCGCCACGCGGGATCTGATACGAGTATAATCGTCCTTGTACTCGTACAAGTGTACCCAGCCAAATGCTCCTTGTGCTCTCACCACTTACGGGGCGACCGCTGGATTAGTCTCGCAGTGTGAGCTGAGGCTTTCTGAGAGCTCCCTCCGAGTGCGAGTAGAAGTACGGGTTGAAACAGACGCCGAGTCATATGGAGCGATTAGCATTGGAAGGGGGAAGCCTCCTGGTGGATATTTCATCATGCTTTCATACCCATGTACCATCATACTCTGCGAGCGTAGGAGACCTAGGCTCGACCCACCCTCCTCCTCCTTCCTCCCTTGCACATCTCATGGGAGCCTCACGAACATCTTGGATCATTGTGGGTCGAGATGTTATGTACGTATATGTATGTACGAGTAATCGGTCACAGTAGGTTGCGACCATCACCACTCCCACTGCCCCCCCCCCCCGGCGGGCCGTTTGGGTACCCCCGCAGTATTCGTAGTCCTCATACGTCCTTGTAGTACAAGTATGATAGGCAGAAGCAAATTGGTGTATATATGCACGACTAGGCCTAGCCGAAATCCACATACCCGATTCCATGCATTTCGGACCTGATCTGGAGCTAGGACCGCGAACTACAGTTATGATTTGCAGACAAGGATCAGTACCAAAACATAGCTCCCTCGATTCCAGGCACTTCCCCATGCCTGAAGCCCATGACCTGAAGCTCCGTCGGATATTAGGTTAGGGCGAATACTAATACAATAAATCGATTAGTGTACCCGTCCGGAGTCAGGACGAGGCTTCGCGCCCTCCCGCCGTCTAGTTTTGTTCTCGACGAATCTACTCCGCAAGTCCGGAGCAAAAAAAAAAAAAAAAAAACGTACGTACTCGGAAACGGGACGCGCATGGAGCTGGTCGCCGGAGTATCGTCCTCATGGTTATTTGGGAGAACCCAATGACATTTAGTGGGGCCCTCCTCTTCCATTGACTGGCGCCGGAGCATCGTCGCTTGCCTTTCGAAGTCGAAGACCTCGGCTTGTACTTGTCCGAGTGCTAGTAGTACTACTCATAAGTCGCGCCCGTGCTAGTGATTTTTTGTTTGCGGAAATTTCATCCGGGAAAATCACCACCACCACCCCTGTCCTCCCAGATCAGGAAGTTGACAGGGAACCCCAGGCGAACCACCCAAGATTACTTGTTAGGGATAATATTCATTCTTGCAGATGGCCAGCCATGGAAGGAAAGTGGGGGGGTGTAGATCATCCATACAAGGACGACGACGCCACAGATGCGAAGGCATGCAAAGTACGGAGGTCGACGGTGTCCGTTCTATCTCTTGGCGAAAAGGTACGACTAGCTGACAGAACATCGTGCACGAACTCAGGATGGGCACGGAGTACTAGTAAATGAATGCCCGTAGACTATGCTCCTCGTACAAAGAGAGCAACCACAGCGCCCCATACGATACACGATATCTCCTCTAAGCAACCGGCCTTGCTTTGTCCTTCACCGTTGACGACGTCCACGGATCCCCACGCAAGGGGAACCGAGAGTTTAGAGCGGCTTCGGCGGCAATCCCAGTTAGTTCGACTACTCAGTACTAGTAAGGTAGCCTGTTGCAGGCTGGCCGCAACCCCAAGTTACAGTGGATGCTGATATTCTCCGACTGAGACAACCTGCAATACCAATGTGACGAAACTGCTATCCTCACACATATATCGTACTTGGTTAGGGGAGGGTGTCGGGGTAGTGGTATGGGACCTACTACACACCAGGAAGGTTTGTGGGCTAAAGTCGAGAGTACTAGTATCAGACGACTGGATAAGGAATACCCCTGAGTCGCGCTCTCACCCTCAAGGGGGGCCGGCTCCAGGATGGAAAGAACATAATTAGGTACTTATATGATATACATGTAGGGACCCACCTGTAAGGTACTTACCATCATCACCCATCAATTGAACGAGACGACGACAGAGAGCGTAATATTACCCGAAGAGACAAAGACTCTGCGAAAAATGGCTCGTTACATATTCCTCTTTCGACACGATACTAGGAGTGATACTAGGATGCCTGCCTCCAAGAGCCTGGGAGATTGGCTCTTCCAAACTTACTGAAACCTGGGGGGGGGGGGATCTCAGAGGGCTGAAGAAGCAAATGCGTACGATAATATGGGTACTTGTACAAGCATACCCATACAGGATTGCTGACCATGTCATCACACTCGTATCGTATGTCGGTCTCCTCACTCTGCATGTCCCATCCATGGGAACACATTATGAATACAAATATGCATTCTTCACACTCGTACATATTCCTCCTGCCCGATAAATCGCCAAGCCAAGGCCGAATTATTTCCTTATTGAATACTTAGTCGGCAGGCAAGATCGGATGAGGCTAGGCTAGTGCACGGTCCGATCCCCTATTTTGGAGATGGGCGGGCGGGTGAGGGAGGGTGAGAGCGAGCTGAACAAAAGCTCGGGACAGACACACATGCGAGCATGACGCAACCGGAGCGGGCCCTCCGCCCGTCCCCTCCCCTCCCAAGACAGCGCTCGACCGGAAATCTTGTTTCATTCAGCTCCCATTGTCGAGACGAGACAGGATACAAAAGGCAGCACCCTCCATTTGGCCGATGGGATCAAGAAGTTATCCACACACAGCTGGAGATACACAGACAAACGGACACACCGCCGCTTCACTTGGCCGAAATTCGACTTCCGATTCGCACGAGTACGCGAACAGCCAGGCTTGGCGCCCGGCCGAGAGCAATGGAGCCTATGACGCAGGCGATCTGACAGGTATTCCTTTTTTTATGAAAGGGGAGGAGGGAGGATGAAAACCCTGCTAATCCCAAAACATCCTAGGTCTTAACAGAAAACAGTTAATGGGGTTAATATCGCCCAAACAGGGCTTCTCCTAGGAATCTTCGGAACCAGACGGCTGGCTACCCACTGCTGCACGGACCAGAACGCAAAGGGGAAAGCCTCATCTGGACGTACAGTAGTCTGTCTTTCTTCCTTTCCCATCCCACCCACCCATACAAGCAAAGCAACCCAGCAGAGGCGACACACAGGAGCGCGTGCAGGGTCTTTTAACTCGCTAACGAGGGGCGGGACGTCCAGAAACTCGAACCCTGGTTCCAGCCCCGAGAAACCGGGGGGCCATTTACATGTATGTAGTACATACTACCCGTGTCTAGTATATCGAAGTACGAGGTACGAGTACAGAGGATAGGGCATCATCTATTAGTCGTTCGCTCCCTAACCCCCAAACCGACGACGACCTAGCGTAGTAGCGCTCCTTTGTTGTAGCGCATTAACACCTAACCTGCATCGCACATACATACTCGTACTCTCAAGGTTACATACACTACCAGCCCGGCAACTACCTTAGGCGCAACTACTTGTAAATCTTCACACTAGGGATCCTCGAGAGGGCGGGATTGCTTTAGGGGCAATAACCTAATATCCACGACCCTCTACCATGTGTGAAAGGAATTGCCGCGGTCCTCCCTACTACTTGTACGTAATGTATGAGAACTTGTGGAAGGGTCGACAACGGCCGCTCTCGGCACGATTCGACAGGAGGAGGTCGCATCCATAATATTGATTGTGGCTACATCCCCTCCCTCCCCCCTACCCCCCCCCTTCCCTCTCCACGGACAACTCGCATTCTATCGGAGTATATCGGATTGCCACGGCGGTCATTGGAAATTCAATTTCCCATCAACTCCGCCCAGGTTACGGGAGAGTGGTCACGAGGTGGGAGGGGGGCGTGGGAGAAAAAAAAACCGCCGCCACCCAGCAGAGACAGAGGAAATGCGGGCAAAATGCAAGGGAAGACAGAAGAGAGGCTCCATCCAGGCCGAATCCCTGTCGATTTTCGAGCGAATTCGATATTGCAGTCGCACGCGACAGGATACCACCCTACCCCTCCATGTCGAGCCCATTCGGCTTAGCGCTGTAGGTAGTACATGTACATGTCTTGGTACTCGCACGAGTACTTTGTTATTATCCTCGTGAGATGACATGCCGTCCCATGGGTGCCTCCCTGACTTTTCCGCGTGGGAGGATCAAAGTATATACTCATCCAAGGAAGCAAGTACGCTTGTACCTGTATGGTCCCCCCTCCCCCCACCGAGGTGCCGTCTTCGCGCGTCCCAGGGCCCTGGTTTTAGGCCTTCTCAAGGCCTTCCCTGCAGGAGCATACCGAGTATACTTTGGACTGGTGGTAGTTCTTAGGTGGTACAGACGAAGCTAGCGGACAAAGAGGCAACCACCCTTTTTCCCACTAGGCCGATCTGGCAATCAGCATTTAGCAGCACTACTAGGGCGTCGATGCGATCTCTGGGGACCCAAGCCGTCGGATCCGAACTAGACCGCGATTGAAAACGGGTGGTGAGCCGTCTTGCTGGGCTGGACAAACGTGGCTGGATGCCGCCGCTACTCGTGCTTACACATGTACTCATATTCGTAATGAGGTTTATTGGTACACAACCGTCAAGAGGGTACTTACCAGTGTTAGTACAAGTAGGCTGTCATGCCTAGAACAGTTCGTCCTTATTCGGTTCAATTCAATGGAGACGAACATCAATTGACAATTCAAAAAGGGGGAGGAGGGGGGGCATGGGGGCATTCCGCTCTCGCTACTTGTAATTGTCATCCCCCCCTTCGTTCCGCGGCCGCGTCCCCCGCTCCCTCCCCTCCCCTCGCTCTCGTCCCTCCCTTTAGGCGACTGCCGACCCTCAGTCGAGGCTTAGAAATGTGACAGAGCGGGGTTGGATGGATGTTTTTTTTTTTCTTCCCACCACCCTTCTATGTCCCACACTCACACCTCACACGCCCCCCATGGCTCGAGCTCAGAAGGAGTACTCGTAGTATACTTGTGCTTGATGTCTCGAGCAACGCTGTTTGATTATGCTCCGTCATTCATTTGCTCTGCAAGAGGACGAGGGCAAAATGACCTTTGTGCCCACCCGGATTGCCCGGGGAGGGGGGTGGGGGCGTATTTCATTTCAATACCCCTACCCCTACCCATCCATACCCATACCCCTAACAGCACCCATCTCATTCACGAGCCACCGCCATCGACGCCATTGGACAGCACATTCAGGTTGTCCGGGATATCCTTTCCATGGTTCGAGAACACAAATCAGATGCTATCATCCAGTCAAACCAGATGGTTGAGGGGGTCTCCAGAGGGCGCAGATCGAACAACATCCTCGAGGTCATCAGCTCAGCAGGGGTTCTGCCTTCCAAGAAGCGGAGGTGAAAATGCTTCGTAAGAAGAGGGTCATAATCATCATCATTGTCATAATCATCATCCGAGATCGCTTTCACTGGCTCGGGTAATGAAGCATCGGTGGTGGACCTCGGTTGAAATGTCCCCGTGCTCTCTTTTTTTTTCTTCCACACCGCCAACTCGCCTCATCTCGTCAAAACACCCCGAATCATATCCGTTAACCTATTTCATTTT
Source organism: Cephalotrichum gorgonifer (assembly GCA_900312665.1). Taxonomy (NCBI): domain Eukaryota; kingdom Fungi; phylum Ascomycota; class Sordariomycetes; order Microascales; family Microascaceae; genus Cephalotrichum; species Cephalotrichum gorgonifer. The sequence goes on along the minus strand of ONZQ02000007.1, from coordinate 1,005,226 downwards.
GGGGTGTCGCAAACTCTGGTTCCATCTGCGGGCCCCACGGGAAAAAAAAGAAGAAGAGAAAAAATCCATCACCCACATGAGCTGGGGGGACTAAGCCCAATCCCACCGTGACTTGGCGTCGAGGGCACGTTTGGGGGGGAAAGGAGTACCTTGGGGCTCCACCTCACCAAATCTTTCTCCATTATGTTATGTCCGTCAATGGTCCAATGCCGCCTCCGGCGCCGGTTCACGCGGCCGGGGGAGACTGCTCCTTCCCCTCCACTCCACTATACCCCCCCCCCCCCCCTCCCCCTTTTCCAACCACCTCACACCTCACACCCCTGCACTGACCGGGATATATCATCGGGTCCAAGGACCACCAGCACGCAAGAACACCGATACCACGGCAGCGCTATCACAACTAGACTGGGACAATCGTAATCCCGGTTGAGTAGCGTCGATGCTCCACCACGCCAATGCAACATCTCCGCCAACCTCCACGTGTTGCTGTGGGCTCTCGAATCGAACCCTTGTACCTCGTACCGTAGTCCTATTCGAGCGAGTTGACTACGACGTAGGAGGACATACTCCGGAGTCTTACGCCCGCCCACCAACCCCCGCCTATACAAGTATTCTTATGAGTATACACCTTTTCGGTGCGTGCTGTGTTGCATCGTCACAGCTCTCCCAGCCAAGGGGGTTCGACGGAGAGGATCTTCACCTCACGTGGTGTCTGCGCCGACATGGATACGGTCAGTTGCAACCTCCCCCCGCCCCAATTCCCCTGTCAGGTCCCAGCCCCACAGCTGTCCTCTCCAAGGGCAAATACATGTCAGTCCTCGGCGAAATACTCTCGGAGTACGGAGTACGGAGAAGGGAGCCCAAGGCGCTTTTGCCGACAGGAAAACATCTGAGGATAAATGGGGGGTCGTGCAGGTATCGTATCCGCCTCTCCCTCGCCATACGAGTACGAGTATGCTTCGTGTCGCGTCCGAGCGTCGACCGTAGAGAACATCTGCACGCGTAACTCGCCCACCCTTCGCGCGCCATCAGGAAACCACCAGTCGTTGAAAATTCTCCGCGCGACGGCGTTAGTTTAGTCCTGCCTAGTTAGCATGAAAAAAAAAGGGGCGGGGTGGAGGGGGGGCATGCACGTCACGGCGGAGGACAGGACCAGAAATCTGTTGGTGGTTGCTTCCTTGTACCGAATACCTCCGTGGTTGAACCACAAGGTGTGGATTCCTTGTGTGCTAAATACTTGTAATAATCAAGTATCCGAGCTACGCACATCACAGGCCGCTGTCGTCGGTGAACGCACAAGAATGGTACTCACCCCCCCCCTCTCCACGTCCTCTCCCCTCCCTTGCAAATGGGGCTCACCCCCAGTCACCTGGCGTATCCTCCATGTGCGTTGACGTTTTAGGTCTTCTTGAGTGGGTGCCATCGACCAATTAGATCTTCTCGTCGCCGCCCTTCATATTCTGCCATGGCGTTGATACAAGTACATCTTCCATTCCCTTCGCAGCTTCGCGCTGCAACATTATTCGGCCGATTCCGCTGTCCCCCCCCCCCCTCTCTCGTGATACTCGTACTCGTAGTTTGCGAGAGATCTGGCAACGAATACGAGACTATTCTCCATTTCAGTTTGACTCCATCGTGTATGCAATATTTTGTGGGCGCGTGCTTGTACTTTATCCCCCGCCGCTGCTTCTCTAGAATCAAATACGGTCACCGTATGGGGTATTCAGCGGTGTAAGAGTACGGAATTCGGAGTACACATCTATCCTCATGCTGCTCTTTTCCGAGTCCCCTCAGGCCCTCAGGCACTTTTTTTTTGTACTTCTTCGATTCGTAGTTCCCAAGGTCCTTGCTGGAGAGATATCTCCGGCGCAGCATAAGCTCCGGCCGGTGACATGCCGGTGTGCCTGCCGCTTTTGTCTACTCCTGCATGTCCTACTTCGAAACCCCCCCTTTCTTCTCGTCTTTCCCTTCCCTGCGCGTGCCCTGTCAGATACGAATACGCCGACGAGAAAGTCACAGTATTATCATTACGATTCGCCTAATACCTGACACCCTCGCTTGGCATTGGCCTTCACGGCACACACACCCCGTCCATCGGAGTACCTCCGGATATACCCTTGTACATACTCGTACTATATACCAGCACAAGCGCATTGAGCGCAGCTGCAGGTCTCTGGCCTTTGATTCGCCTGTGTTTCTCGCCCCTGGCTACCGTCGTTACCGAGGGCAAACTTTAGCATCAAAGAGAAATCCTACCAGAAGCAAGCGAAGAAGGAAATTGGGGTCTGTCTGGGTTGGGGTTAGTTTGCCAGCTTGCGTTGTGGGGGCAGAAGCTCCAGCCTCAAGGTGATCTGGCCCCGCCTCGTGTGACCTGACCGGAGAGGCTCACCTCCAATCACCCTCTCAAACAAGTACGTACAAGTAGTACATGTAGGCACTGAATCGAAGGACCCGGATTAAAGAAAAACCAATATCCGAAAGGGTCATATCCGACACGGAAAGGGGACGTGCAATCAATCACCCTGACGTAGGAGGCGCTGCTCACGACTCCAATTGGACAGGTCTTGGCAAGATGATTTTCAGGGTCTCCCCTTCCTCACCGCTCTGGCCCCCTTAGATCCTGGCAATTAGCAATTGTGGACACAAAGCCGTCTTGTAGAATTACTCTCCCGAGTATGGCATTGTGGGACGGAGCGGAGCCGAACTCGGCAGGCAGGCCACGAATGGATGGGCTCCCAACCACCCCGAGAGCTGCTCGTGCAAGTATATACGTTAGCTCGTAAGAGCTGGGAGCTCACGAGCTTCTAGACGGGCGAATTGGCGAGAAAGACGCGGCGGGCGCCATATAATAGTAGTATATGTACAACACGATACTCGTAACTCCGTAACTCCAGGCCATGGATATATCTGCCGTGCCTCCTGGGGGCGGCCGATCGCGATACCGAGTACAATCCAAGCACGAGCGTTCATGGAAACAGACCCTGGACTCAACGCTAAGCCCAGCGCGTCCTGTCCGCCGCATTGCATTGGTGCTTGCTAGGATCAGGATACCTCCAATTACCAGGCCGCTGGACTGGGGGGGCCATGGCTCGCTAGTCGCTACCCAGCACAGTGCATGCTACCCCAAGAGCCACACCCTTCCAATATTGTACCTGTTGTACGTACCGTCGTCCTCACCTCTCTCATATTGGACCATTGGCTTGCATTTGACTAGCATTCGGCCGGCACCAAGCCCACCGTGTCGCCAAGAGGTGTTGCAGACCACCACAGACACCCCAGCAAGCATCCCGGAGTTTAAGCTCTTCGCTGAGTACTTTTAGTAATATAAGCTAGGCTAGTCTTGATGCTCACCGCTGCCGCACTAAATTGCACTGGAGGCGGCAGGTAGGAACAGATAAACGCACCGCGGTTAACGCGAGACGTACAGACACACTAGCTACTCGCACGAGAAAAACGGAGTATCATTAGTGCTGGCGCAAAGAAAAGTAAACCTATTCCAGCCACACAAGTCGTGCATCAACGTCAGTATCGATGGCAACGCCTAGCTCCGATCTCACAAGTATGCAGAATCCTCACCGGGAGAAGAGCCACTCCTTGGCGCCCGCACACACACAACCAACAGGATTAAGAGAAGGCCTACCTTCTGAGGGGGGAGCACCAGGGACAGGGATTGGCAAAAGCAACGAGAGCGGCGATAATCCTAACTTGATGAACGGATTACCTGTGGCGGGCGCCTGAGGGTCCGAGGAAGGGACGACAAGGGGGAGGGGGGGTCAGAGAGACCATCGACTACCAAGAATGGCAAGAGAGGAACATCACCGTCCAAAAACAGACTGCCGAGCGAGGCGGCGAGAGGTTGGGAGAGGGGGGGTGATATTCTCGTCTCAGAGGAGGGTTGTCAATGACACCACTAACAAAAACTCCACTCTCATACAGGGATAATATTACTTATTGGAGATTTTCGCAGCATGCTTTGGGCTCTGGGCTCTCCGGTGAGAGTGGAGCCTAACTTTACCCGATCCTGCCGATGGGAAGGGGGGGAGACACTTCCGGCCTGGACGAATAAAGGTCCCCACATCCGGAGTGTTAGTGCCGGGGCCAATCCCGCGTTCTCTGGGCATCGCCGCTTGCGAGAGCCGTGCTAGCGAGGGATGTCGCGGAGCCGTTCCGGATAGCGTCCCGTCGAAGAGTAGTACTACAGGTAACTAGTACCATACCCGGCAGGGGGAGGGGAGCGACGTGATTCCGAGGTAAAAAAAAAATGCTAGAAGTGGGCGAACGGGCGCCACGTCAGATGAAATCAGTGATCGAGCCCGCCGTTGTCATATCGGATAAAGGGCACACGAGACCTTGATTACTATTTCTTTTTTTTTCTCCATGCCCCCTCCGGGTCACTCGGGATTTTGTCTTGCTGTCCTCCATTCATCCGTGAGTCGTCTCAAAGAATTTGACTCCGCCCCACGACATTGGGCACACATTTTTGTCCGGCGAGTCTCGGCAGGTCAGTGCGGTTCGTAATTTGGTGGGTGTGTGTGTCCGTGCGACTAGTACGTACATTGTACCGGTGGGGGTGGGGCCCTAATGTGATTTTGCGGCGAGGGTCTAGACTTGCTGAACAGTCCACACTACTTGTACTCGTAGTGCCCCTCCCCCCATCGGCGGCAAAACATACGAGTACTTGCAATTTCGAGTGTGAGTATAGCACGCTGAGAATTCGGATTTAATCGCGGAGCAAGGCACTCGGAAAGGACATTGTAGGCAGATTGTTGAGGCGGGCCGCCCGCTTTCCAAGAACGCTCATCCGTATCCGACTTGTTCCGCTCCTCTTGTTCGTTCTCACGATTTCGACGTCAGGTGCTGGCTGCCCCACGAACCTGTGTCCAATCCACCAGTAGTTACCAGTCCTCGCACACAGGTGCCAGCAATACACAGTAGCACATGCACCCCCACCAACCGTACTCGTGCAAGTAGTAAATACAAGGAAGGTCTGGGTCGGTGGGGGAGAGGGAGAGCTGCATCATGGCCCCACCTATTTTGTTCTTCCAACTTCCTTTCGCCCTCCTCTACTTTTCCATGCATACCCGACGCCACGGACGGTGAGATGATGACGTGGAATTAAGAATTAATAACCTAAAGGTGAGGTGCATCGCATCCGACAACACGGGCCGGGGGGGGAAGGGGGGACAACAAAAGTGAGAAGGGACAAAAAAGCAATCAGGTTTCAATGTTGCGTCGAACTAGTGTCCGTCGTACAGGCCCGCTTCCGATGCCCTGGACCGGGTGTGCGCGCTAACTTTTCGGCGATCATCGAGGGGCGGGAACATTCTAGTGTCTGGGCCCGCGTCCAGGATTTTGGGCAAGCGTTGCACTCTGGGACCCAATTCGTGGCCCCCAAATGCCGATCCTCCCCGATGCCTGCCCTGGCTTGGCGGCGAAATGCACTGGACGGGACGAGGAGGCCAGACATGGACCATACAAGTATAGTGTGTGTGTGTGTGTGTGGCCCCACCGCTATGCTTGTCGTAGGTAGTACCTCCCCGACGGTCGAGGCCAATGTACTCCGTGCTTCGTGCATGTACATCGTACACGGTACAGGCTCAAGGGGCGGTGGATGATGCGCTCTCTGTCGTTGAAGTATTCATCTCTGATCCTGCCTGCCGTCAGATACGAGTACACAACTAGGTCATGAGGATTCTCTTCCAATGGCGACGACAGTCGGGCATATCTTTCCCGCCGCGACGTGGTCGTATCATACCTACAAGTAACTTCACACCAAAATTGAAGCGGCGACAGTAATTGGTGGCTCTCTGATATCAATGGAAGGAACCATCTACCCGCACGCCAATTACCTACAACAAGAGCCTGAGTGACACGGCAACTCGTACGAGTACGTACTCGCATTCAGTTCAGCTTCGGAAGGTGCGAAGGAATGCTCGTCATGATGGTGGTGGCGTGTTGGCAGGAGCATCGCAGTTCACCTGTCAGGAACAACCCACGCAACCTCCCATGCTCTAGTCAGGTACCGTTCCTCACTACCTTTCTAGTTTTCAAGGTCATGCTCATCGCAACTTCCTTCCCGACTAGAGGGTCTCGGACACCATCTACGAGTACATGGTGATACGATGGCTTGGGCTGGGTGAAGAGTCACATGGGGCTACATCTCCAGGGCACTCGGAAAGAGCGCCTGTCGAGCTGAAAAGGGGAAATAAGGGGAGGGGAGGGGAGGGGGGCAATATCTGTCTGCTTCGACTATACCCGGGCTGGATTATATCCGAGGAAACAGAGTGAAGGACGCCCACGACGAGCAACCACTCCCATCCCCCTTGTATTACCCTCCTCTCTCGGCTCGGTCTTTGAAGCAGCGAATCTTGAGGATGACAAGCATTTGCATCCGGGCGCTGCTTCGCGCCCAACCAAGCACTGACACATTTCGCCCGCAGCAGCCCTGCGAGAGGCGTTGTGTGCGGTAACGAGGCCGTTGATGCGCTAAATGCAAGCAGACAGTGGCCGTTCCAGGCTAACCCGGCGTGCTCAACTACCAGGATCCCTTTTAAACTTCTGCAAGTACGAGTACGTGTTCAAGTAGGGCTACCGCACTTGTTCATGGGACACACCCTACGAGTACGGGCATTACTCGTAGGAGTGAGTATCCTCTAATGCACCGTCCACAGGCAGTTGTACTAAACTAGTGGGTAGGTGTGGGTGCACAGAACACCCCAACTAGCTCCTTGGACGGCCCCCGAGACCACGGCGGCCCAGCTATCGGCTCCAACATGGGGCGGCCTCACCAACGTTTTCTCGAGAGATCGACACTAACGACGGCCTCTCTGTACTCGTATACGCTAGGCCTAGAGGGCGAGGTGGCCTCAAGAATAGTGGTGCTACGATACAACGTGGGCTTGTCATGGGCTTTACGCCG
>ONZQ02000007.1:972317-993809 GCA_900312665.1 Cephalotrichum gorgonifer | reverse complement strand
CCCCAACGGGCGGAGCACTCATACCCGCCCCCCCTTTTTTCTCGAGCCTCGCCGGGAGCTCTCGGAGAAGACCCCCGTCAGGCTCTGGTAAGGTAAGTGGCAGGCGCGGATGGATGGCCCCCCCTGGTCCGAGAACGATAAGAGGGGACTCGTCGGATATCCCGAGGCTGGAGAGTTGGACGGAAATGGAGCGGGAGGGGGAGGAGGCTGGTAGGGAGAGGAGAGGGGAGGCTGGGGAACGGGATATCCGATCCTAGGGTCCCGGCGTCTCCCGTCCCCTGTCGTTGACCCCAACAAGTCTACGAGCCCGCTCTCCTCTCAGGGACTTGGGTCCGCCTCTCAAGAAAGGCGAGTCTATACTCGTACAGGGCAGGGATATCGCCCAACGGGAAGCAGTGAAAGACGCAAGAGATGGCAGGTATACAGCGATAAGTACTTGCGTCGACATGGACTCGCATTACAACAGGAGCAACCCATAGATGTCAATACAGCTTAGAAAACAACAACACGGTCAATTTCACTTCTCCTGGCCCACCCACGAAATAGGAATAATGAAGTCAATTTCACTGTCTCCCTAAAGTCTAGATAAGTCTTCAGGGGAAACGTAGGAGTAAAAAGGCTTCAACTCCGCATCTAAACTTCTAATGCAAGTTTCCTCCCCCCTTTTTGTCGCTTCACTTCTCACGCCCATATCAACGAGAGCCATCCCAACTGGGCTTAAAACCATTTTCATCCGCACTCCGTGATATTAAATACCCCTCGTGTCCCTTCCAGATAAAGTGAATAAAAAGATCAAATCAAAAGCAAACTCGAACTCCTTGGGAAACAAAACAAATGTGATACAAAGGAAGAAATGCGCATGCAAGGTAAGATGAGCATAGGTAGGAGGAGGAGGACCCGGCTACAAACCGGGGCCGACTCTGCAAGGTGGGCGCGAACAAAACGCGCGCACCTAAGGGACGAGATTGAAAATCTAAGACGGGCACATTCGAGGCTCACTCAACTCGAACTTCTCGATACGAAGATCAATGTGCCTTGTCGGGCCACCGGTGAGAGAAACCCTTACCAGCGCCTTCCACCGCCACGGCCGCCGCGGCCGCCGCGCCAGCCGCCGTAGCGACCACCACCGCCACCACCGCCGTAGCGGGTCATCTCAACGAGGCGGGGATCGATCTGCTGCTTAGCCTCCGTAAGGACATTGACGAGATCCCGGGCCTGCTTAGAGTCTGTCGCGAAATTGTTAGCATTCCCAAGTCAAGTCCGTGACATGACGAGTAGGTGAGGGGGAAAAACTCACTGTCGGTGGTGAAGAACGTAATGGCCGTGCCAGTAGCGCCGGCACGACCAGTACGCCCAATCCTGTGGATGTAATCCTCCGAGTTATTGGGGTAGTCGTAGTTCAACACATGGGTGATGTTGCGAACATCTTTTCGAGAGAAGAAAGAAGAAAAGGGTTAGCAACTCGTAAAAGAGCAATACATATTGGTGTAGCAACTGTCCAGCATAGGCTGGCGAGATCTTCGTTTCCCAAAGTTTTTTTCTTCTTGAGAAGGGGATTTTGCGAAGCTCGCCCATTGTTCGCCTGTCTGTACTTCACTGCAGCGCAGAGACGGGGCTGTCCCATCGTGCGTCAAAATGCCATCCTATACAGGATTTCGTCGTGCACCAAGGCCTTTTGCAGGGCCTCGGGGGATCTTGGGGCTTGTCTTTCGACAGAGGTCCAATCATTTAAGAGTGAAAATGACCATCATCATCTGGTCCACGCTTGTACCGTTTTTCATGACTCCAACGGAACACGGTACAAGAGTGGATTAGCAGGTGCAGCCGAGAATTCCGCGCAACACGTAACACGGCTACGCAGCGGACCAAGACTCCACACAGCGTGGATGAACCAAAAGAACACGAAGCAAGTTCAGGCAAGTTTTGCGCGGGAAGAGAGCCCCTAGACACAGGAGTAAAGTACAGCAAATAGATTGCTGGGCGTTGCTAACGACCTTTTGGAGGGCAGCAAGACGGGTGCATGCTGCCGGGGGAGGGGAGGGGGAGGACAGGGGCTTGTACTTACCAATACCACGCGAAGCGACGTCCGTCGCCACCATGATGGGGCTCTTCCCGGTCTTGAACTGGTCGAGAACCCAGTCACGCTCGTTCTGCTGCTTGTCACCGTGGATGGATAGCGCCGGCCAGCCGTCCTGGCGGAGGAAGCGCGTAATTTCATCTGCCACGCGCTTGGTTCCAACGAAGACGAGGACCTTGTTCTCCTTGTTGTCCATGATCTTCTCCATGTGCTTGATCATCTTGTCGCGCTTCTCTCCCTCCGAAACAACCTCAACAATCTGAGTGATACGGTGGTTGGCCGCAAGCTCCAGAGAGCCGATGTTGACCTGGATCATGTCGGTGAGGAAGTCCGACGCCATGGCGCGGACCTCCTTGGGCCAGGTAGCGGACCACATGCACGTCTGCCTGTCGGGGCGAATCTGTCCGATGATCTTGCGGATCTGGGGCTCGAAACCCATGTCCAACATGCGGTCGGCCTCGTCGAGAACGAGGTAGGTAACGCGGCGGAGGTTGGTCTTACCAGCCTCGAGCATGTCGATCAGACGGCCGGGCGTGGCGATGCAGACCTCGACACCTCGGCTGAGGTCACGGATCTGGGGGCCCTTGGGGACACCACCGTAGACGCAGGTATTCCTAATGCGCGAGGATCGGCCAAACTTGGTGATCTCCTGTTGAATCTGAACCGCGAGCTCGCGAGTAGGCGCGAGGACGAGGACGATAGGGCCGTCGCCGGGCGCGAGGAGGGGCTGGGCATTGATGTGGACGATGGCGGGAAGACAGTACGTAAGCGTCTTTCCGGAACCGGTCTCAGCGATACCGACGACATCGCGTCCAGACAGGGCCATGGGCCAGCCCTGGGACTGGATGGCTGTGGGGGCGGGGAAGCCCTGTGCCTTCACCTCGTCGATCACGTAGCGGGGGAAGCCGGCTTCGTCGAAGGTCTCAACGGGCTTAGGGACCTCCCTGCCGGTGACGGACATTTCGTGCTTGGCCCTGAACGCGTCGACCTCGGCCTGGCTGCGTGCGGTCACGTCGGGGTGCTCCTTGTAGAAGTGCTTCTCAAACTTGGGAAGGGCAGAGATGTCTAGAGACGTCGTTAGCAAATAGTCCATCACCCAAAATCACTCAACCCGATTTCATCACTTACCCCACTGCTGGCTCTTCAGACCAGCTCCGAGGTTCGACATCCTGTCACCGCCTCCGAAACCACCACCACCGTATCCGCCGCCGCCATAGCCACCACCACCGTAGCCACCACCGCCGCCGCCGTAGCCGCCGCCGCCGTAGCCACCACCACCGCCGCTGTATCCGTTACCGTTCGAGTATCTACCAGAAAAGAACGTTAGCACGAGAGCATGACATATGGCGATATGGAAAAGCAAGCGCGCGCGTTCTAATGAACGCTGGGCGAGGCGCGGGGCCGCGCCGTAGCCAAAACAGGGGGAAACCTTACCCGCCGTCACCACCGCCGCCGTATCCGCGGTCACCACCGCGCTCATGCCTGTCGTAGCCGCCGCCGCCGCTGCCGCCCCGTCCGCCGTATCCTCCTCCGTAGCTCATCTTCGGAAAAGTGTGAGGGGTCGTCTGTGATGGACTCTGTATGGTGTGGGTTGGAAAGATTATCACGACCTGAAGATAACAAGAGACCGCGAAGAGAGGAGAAAACCAAGAAGGGAGGGTGAGAAGAGGATCGCCTTTATCAAAAGGTGACGTGCGAAAGGAAGGAGAGTAAATGCGTAGGAGAGTTGAGGATGGGGGGGGTGGAATGTGAGGATGGAGGAAAGTTGATGGAATTTTTCTTTCTTAAGGGAAGAAGGCGTTGGGGTGGTTTTCTTGTCCCTAGCGCCTAACTTTTTTTTCCCTGCTGAACTTTTTTCCTTCCCTTTTTTCTTCGCCTCCTACCTGACTGGGTGATGGCGTTTAGCGTAAGAGGTACGTACCTCCTAGTGGAAACGGATAAAGAATTTTATGCATAGTGTCAGCACCAGTGGCAACACCGCCGAGCCTGGCGCCTTGACAGTCACGTGAGACGAACCACCCAGAACCTGCTCGTTGGGTGGTGAGGACATATCAAACGGCACACTCACCACATTGCTTCCATACTCAAAACGACCGTCCTTTTTGGCCGGACACTGCGGGCGTCACCCCCACACACAAAACCCAAGGCGTGGGGGTAATGCTTTGGTCCCCCCTAGCACCTAAGAGGACGCGGAGCACAAGGAATGTTTGTTATTGAAACAGGGTTGATACAACAATCATATCAGCCTCTTCAACACTGTGACGTATTTGTCTCCGATGATGGGAGCTTATATCTAGTTATGTTCTATATTTAAACACGATATCAAAACGTCCCCCCCTGATCAATATGCCACCAAACGAGAGTTGCCTATCAGCTATTCACTCGGAAACATCTCCCAGAACCCAATTTCAAGCTGTGAATCAACCGTTAGGAATCGAAACATTTCGGGGATAAAGCAACGGGGCACTCACCTTCGTCCCGTGTATGAAGATCTTCACAAGCTCCTCTATCCTCTCTGGCGTCTGCCTCCCGACCTCAGTTTCCAGCTGCTCTGTACCCGACCGTCTAGTCAGCCCCTGCCCATGCTCTCACATTCTCTCTTCAGACGACGAAAACTTACCCGATGCCAACCGGACGGCCTCCGTGTAGTCGTCCGCCACGTAGTTCTCTATCCAGGCCCAGTAGGTGTTGCCCTCGTCCGATCTCTTCGTGTCTGGGTGGTGGAAAAGCATTTTGGCTACGTCGCCGTAGCCGAGCGTACAGGGCGCCAACGCGACCTGGAGAGCGAGGAGGTCTTGGCTGTGGCCGATGTCGAGGAGAAATCTCGTATACGCCGTACAAGCTGTGGCTGTCAGGAGGGGACCTCGCCGAGGCAGGAGTGGACAACATCGGGGTTGAGGGAGAAAGGGGCTCTGAGCTTACCCTGCATCTCCGGTGTGCTCTCGATTTCATCAATAGAGATTCCAAAGGATTTGCAGTACTCTATGTGTAGCTTGATCTCACGGAAGATGTGCGTCACGATCTCGTTTGACTGGTAGGTTACCGCGTCAGCACGCCCGCCGACATACCGCCAAATGGGGTTTCTGTCTCGCTTACCCGAATTATGTTCCCAGAGTTTGTCGCCTTGTACGCCGCCAAGGCATGCGCTCGCGCGAAGTGAATCTACGTTGTTAGTCTCAAGACTTACTAGCCCGTCCGCCATTACCGGGCATATGGTCGGCCTGGCTATAATCCATAGTAGAAGGACAAACATACCAAGTACAGGTAATCCTGGATAATATAGCCCTTGAACGACTCAAGAGGCAACTTGCCGTTACCCATGGCCATTACAAACGGATGGTGTACAAACTCATGCCACACCGGCTTCACATCCGGCCTCGAGAGCAGGTATTCGATAAAGTAGCCACTTTCATCAGGTCAGATGGGGGTGCATTAGTTACGATAAGAGGGGAAAGGAGGAGAAGGAGGGGGGGGGGGTATACCGCGAGAATGGGAGTCGGAAGGAGCTGTGGAAGTGGTTCAACGGACCGTGACCTTTCCCGAACCCGGGGGCGGTGGAGATAGCCGGCTGAATGTAGCGGCAGCCGGCGTGCACAGCGCTGGGGACGTCCATCCCCCTGGAAAGGTTTGACGCAATGGCGGCTGGGCGAAAAGCAGTCTAGTCAGCATGCCACAGGTTCATCTCCCAGGGCGATGAACTTGCTTCTCGAGCCGGTGGGGATCGAACTTACACGCCAAGGTGCAGCCTGTGCCGTGCGTGTTCCTCGAAACCTGATACGGGCTCTGAATCCGGATAAACCTCCCCTCGCCGTAGAGGATATCGACGACGGTAGTAGGCTCCCGCCCCGGCTTACCGGCCTCCGCAACAGTAAGATCATCCGTCAGTGGCATGTGACCGCCCTTTAGCAGCACCCACTTAGGCCCAAGTGACTGAATCCTCGCCGCCATCTTCTCGAGGTCCGTGACGTTCTTAATCTCATGGAGGGGGTCAGACCCCTCGGCCAGCTTGTCCAGGAGATGGGCCTCGGGAATGTTTGGCGTGAGCACCGTCGCGTGGGGGAGGAGGAGACTGCACAGGGCGTTGACGGCGCCACCGGGGAGAAGCTCGCCGCCGCTTGTGGACACCATGACCTAGGTATGGAGTTTAGAAGCCCATTCCCTAGCCCAGGGGGTAAAGATGAAGCCGGCATAAGATATAAAATGCGGAAAGAAGGCAGGGGACCTACCGGATCCACGACGACGTTTATGGCGCCTTTGGCCACTAATGTCTTTGCCACAGCCGCAGCCGTCTCCCCTGACCCCAACATGCCGATCTTCACGGCATCTTGCCCGATGTCATCCATGCAGATCTCGATCTGCCTCGCCACGAACTGCGGCGGGATATGGTGGATGTCATACACGGCAGTAGTGTCCTGAGCGGTCACCGCCGTGGTGACGGCCATGGCGTAGCACCCATGAGCAGCGATGGTCTTCTGGTCAGCCTCCAGTCCACTAGATCAAAGATTACTGACGTCAGTGTCATATTTCTACAGATCCGGAGAAAGGAAGAAATCCCGCCTATTGGTGGGGTGCGGAGGGTGCGGGGAGCTCGGAGGGGGGATGGAAGGAGGTCGGAAGAAGGGGGGAGAGACGACGAACGCTCCGCCGGAGCAGTCGGAGCCGGCAATTACAAGGACTCTTCCCCTTCCAGACATATTGGTAAATGTGAAGCCCACGCGAAGGGAACGATTGCGTTAGGACACGGGATGACTGATATGTCGTGCGTGTGAGTTGGGCTAGTGAGGGTGATGATGGTACGAGTCCAAATGGCCCTACAAGGAATAACCCCACGTTGGCGGGGTACAAATTTTATCTGATTCAGCTTAAATTTCTGGGCAGGCGAAAGCTACCATTTCCGGCCACTTTTTGACGACCCTGACTCATGGGTTGTAGTCGTAATAATGTTGCATGGAGATCGCATTGGCGAAGATCCGCTTCCAACCGGGTAACTGACGTATGCAGCTACTCTTTGGATGGGATGGTACTCCGCATAATACTAGATGTGGCGCCGAGGTGTTTTCAAATTGGCAATTGGAGGGCTCACTCGCTCGGGCCGCCTTCCGAAAGAGCTAGACGGGGTCTCAGTCTCTCACTCATCACGGAGTATCACGATCATGCCCGAACATGAATGCCACGGACCATGGAGATGAGATCCGTCCGTGTCGATGGGGGTAACGTGTTCGTGCTCGTGCTCCTGCCAGTCAGTGTCAATGCCACGGCTAGCGACTGTCAAGATCCGGATTCGTGGGGCCCACTACGTCCCACATCTCCATGGAGACACCAGCGGCCACTCACCCGGGGACAGGTTTCCAAATCTGTATCAAGAAGGTCCCCGGTCTTGGGCTAATGGATGTTTCACTCTGACGGATGGAAGTTTCCATCTAGCGCGCTCACAAAAGATGGCGGAGAAGAGAGGGAGACTCGGTTACGCAAGTACTTGTTCGTATGCCTCACATCCACTTGAGAGGAGACCTTTGAAGGGTCAGTTTGGGTTCTAGAGTGAATATGTGACGAGATCTGGCATGAGAGGTTGGAGAAAAGAGCTATGGAGGCTTCGGCTTCCCTCTCACACGTATGGTCTGTTATTACTAGTAACTTGCACCGGGTTCCTCTTTCCTCTGGGTTGCCGTCCTGCCGAGGTTCCCCAGCCTGGCTGGCACGAGTCCCGCGTCCAAGAACAAGTACTCGTACCTGAGTAAATAGCCAAAAAGACTCCACCCAATGTAACCATAACTATCCACAGACCTGCATAAAATCGACTTTTGATCCCTTCCGTTGCTCTGAGAGAATACCAGCTCGAATAGTACCCCAGCCCCAGGCCACACAAAGAAGCACGTGGAGCTAGCAGTGAATGGTACATACGGATGATGTACTCATGGCATCCTGAAAGGGCAATTTCAGGCCGTCAAATCGACGACAACAACGCCTCGGAGCTTCCACCCAATCACCAGCGCACTGTCAGCTCAAAGGTATAGGACACATGTATTCTTTCCTTATTACCACCTATTAGGGCATAGTAACCGTGTATATGTACATTCTCGGTCGCAGGATAACCTGGCCGCCCCATCCATGCTGAGGCCAGCGCTACGGGGTACTCGTACTTGTGGTCGTCGCCTCCAGCCTCTGGAGCTGGTTGCGCATAGAAACGTGCCCAACCAGTCCATTCCCATCGGTTCCCACGCTCTTCATGCCCTCGGTCACTCCACGTTATCGCGATCCCCCTCACGCTATTTCCCCCAGACAAACCAGGCCTCGAAATCCCCCAGGAGCCCAACCCCTCCGCTAGCAACCGCGTCCTGTCCACTTCCCTCGCCTGTTACGTCGAGCTCGTGTTGCTCCAACACCCCTATTCGCGCAAAGCTCCACCGAACCTCCGCGCGCTCATTGGCTCCCTCGAAACACCAACCACCTCACCGTAAACAAACCTGTCCCATTCCATCCCAGGAAACCTCAATTGACGACGCCGACGACGGACGAAGAAAAAAATCCTAACGGTCGCGACGACAGAGACGACGGCATCACGACTTGTCACCCTTTGGACGCGACCTCGCCCCTTCGGCCGACCGTTGTTCGCGATTCCGCGCCCCCCCGCCTCCCCCGTCTTCGGCGGTTTCTTGGATAAATCCACCCAGTAGCTTGCGAGTCCGATTGCGCGCCAGGACGATTCAAAATGCCGGTCACGTTTGGGACGGAGACGGTGCATAAGACCTTTGAGAAGGTCGGCGAGTTGACGGACCCCAGCGTCGCCATCCCGGGCACCAGCGGAAAGCACCCCATCGCCGCCGCCGTCGGGACCGCCCTTACCGGAGGCAGGGAAAATGCCGGCACCAAGGGATATCTGGCGGTAGGTCCCGATGCTCAGACACCGGCATCGCTTTGTTGCCGTGAAAGCCTGCCGTGATTATGAAGCTGATGAATTGCGATGACAGGCGTATATGAAGGAGCTCAGGGAGAACCCTGTGCGAACCAAGATGCTCACCGCCGGTACCCTCGCCGGTCTCCAAGAAGTCCTAGCCTCGTGGCTAGCCAAGGACCGGAACAAGAACGGCCACTACTTCACGTCCCGCGTCCCCAAGATGGCCGCGTATGGTGCCCTGATCAGCGCTCCCATGGGCCACTTCATGATCTGGCTACTGCAGAGGACCTTCCGCAACCGCACGAGCCTAAAGTCCAAGATCATGCAGATCGTCGCCAGCAACCTCATTGTAAGTGCTAGCCCCTCCCCCTTTTTTGGTGTCTATTTGATAGTCCGACTAACCCAGCGTTCCCTCAGATTGCGCCCATCCAAAACAGCATATATCTTGTCGTCATGGCTCTAATCGCTGGCGCGAAGACGATCCACCAGGTCAAGGCCACCGTCCGTGTTGGCTTCTGGAGGGTCATGAAGGTCAGCTGGATCACGTCACCAATCTGCCTTGCCTTTGCGCAGAAGTTCCTCCCCGACCACCTCTGGGTTCCCTTCTTCAACCTCGTCAGCTTCATCATCGGCACCTACATCAACACCGTCACCAAGAAGAAGAGGCTCGCGGCCCTCCGTAAGAAGCACTTCGGTGGTGGCAGCGGGTCTACTGCCGGCCGAGGCGAAGACTACCCCCCTATTAACCCCGGCATGGGTCCTGGCATGAGCCCCGGTATGGGTCCTCCCAGCATGGGCCCCCCCGGCATGGGCCCCGGCATGGGCTCCAACCTTGGATCCAACCCTCACTACTAAAGCTGAGATGCGGGGCACCGGAGGGATGTTGAGACATGGGATGAACAAAGGACCAAGTTGGAGGAGACACCGGCGTGGGTGGCATTTCTGGAAGGGGATGACTATTCTGCCGCGTGTTAGGGCTGTGGCTGTGGCTGTGGTGAGGGAGCATGTCCACGAGCGATCCCTTCGCTGATATGTTATGCGTCCAATATGTAAGATTTTTGTTCTGACTTTTTGGATGCGTGGTTTCCTTGGGGTGTCTACGAGCGGAGGAGAGATAGCTGGATAGGTCGATTATATACGGGTGTTTTGGTTCAAGTTAGGGAGGCTGCTACAGTCTTGTGTTGACATGTTCCTTGTTTCTTTCTGTTTTCTTTTCTCCTTTTCTTCTTTCAATATGAAGCTGTTTCTCCTTGTTACATATCCTGCTCTCTGTATCCCACTGTTCGGCTCTCCAACCAACCTTTGGGGTGGATGGGGATGGGGCGAGGTGCTCCTACCCGCGATGAAGACCCCCACACAGTACACACCTAGACCTTGATGCTCCTCAAGGTCGTACCTGCCTTGGCTAAGCCATCGAATCGTCCGGACACCCAACATCTTTCCTTGTCTGTCTGCCACCTATGTCAACTCTCTGGGCCAGCTGGGCCACTCTTTCGTGGACGTAAGGATTTTTCTTCTCCTTCGCCCACAATCTCGCCATCGGCATTTGACCCCCTCCGCCTCGTCGAGCATCTGCTTGGTCTGTATTTCCTAGCATTATCCTCTTTAGTGTATTTGACCCCCCCCGTCCTTGATGCTCATCCTGCTACCTTACATCACCGGTTTCGCGCCTGAGTGTCTAATATGGCCTGGTTGCGGACCGCCCTTGCCTTGGGCAGTCCTCCCTCGAGGAGACGCCCAAGGGCGCGACGCTCAAAGACCGTGCCCCAAATGTCCATCAACAAACTCTCGCGGCCACGGACATCAACATCGGAGGGTCCTACTCCCTTTGACTCGGCATCTCAGCGTCGAGTTAGTCGAGAATCTGGATCGAGCATCGACGGCGTCAGCATGTTCTCCACTCCGGCCTCTTCAGCCGCCGGCTCCAATGCATCGGCATCGACAGCGTCTACTAACACCCCCTCTCCGTTTGACTCTTCCTCAGAACCCTCAACGGCCATCACGACGCCTGCTGCTGAGGACCGAAACAAGATGGAGCGTGGAGACCAGAAACAAAAGATACCCTCCCCGGTTATATCCCAGCAGAGGCCGGAACCATCCCTACCCGTTCCGATGTTGAGATCTAGAGGGAAGGGGTGTATCCATATGAAGATGATGATCGTAGGTGGAGGAGGCCTTTCTTGCACAGTTTATGGGACTCGAGGGCTGGAGAGGGGCTTTATCTGCACAGATGACGTTGAGAATCGGCCAAAGCGTCGTGCTCGAGTGCGCCCTGATATAAATTCAAGTGTGAGTCTTGACTCGGGGGTTCTTTCATAGCCTTTCCGCCGTCCCTGACGATCAATCATTAACACGCCCCGGTTCACTAGGAGACTACGGATACTGCCTCTGGGGAGAGGTCTTCTAAACCTACCGAGAAACAGATGGAGGGCCCAACTACAGCACAGACGGATTTACCTTTCGTCAAGGATATGACTCCAGATGAGATCTCAAAGTACTCTACCGAAGAGCTCATGAAGATGATAATCGAGCGTGAGTGAAAATTATTTGTGTACTGCGATCTGGGAAGGCGCGCACTCACACGTTTATTCACAGGTAACCCCGAGTACGGCGAGTCCCGTTGCCAGCTCCATTCTGCTATCACGGCGGTCCGCAAGGCAGTTTCCCAGCTTGCTCCACCTGCCAGTCGTGGGCGTCGGGAGAGTACCGAGTCGCATCGCACAAGCATATCCTCTACACCCTCGTGGCTCCCAACATCGAGCAGGCAGCCGTGCCAGTATTGTGTCTGCGCCAGTTGCGCGCCAAAGTACCAAGCCAGGGTTTATATCGGCGTGAACTCCGTCGTAGCAGACCCGACCTTCTCTACACCTACCGCTAGCTTCGAATCGCCTAGTCCCCCACAGAGACCGAGCCTACGAACTAGGCAGCCCTGCGGGCCTCGTAGGAGGAAAAGGGCAGAAGTTCGGTGGTCAGAGGGCGGCCCCCTGGTTCCTCTTTCAGACCTGGACGTCTTTTACCATGGCCTTACAGGGAATGGATGGCGCGTCCCCAAGTGGACAAGACCGAGGAACTTGCTCCGAGTTCCGCAGAGGTTGAGGGCTGATACTGTGGAGGGTTCGACATCGAGCTCTCTAAGGTCCGGGAGCCAGGGGCGCTCCGTCTCACACGCAGAGGCTCGTAGTGGTTGGGGCTGAGAGGCCTCGGCGTTTCCTGGACAGGGGTTCTGCTCTGCGGATGGATACAGGGACATGAGATGCAGGCGGGGGCTCGTCCTATACAAGCTAGGCCCACACAGATCATTCGACGAGGGACTCCGAGTTCCGCAATCACCTTTAACTCTTGCATATTTTTCTAGGGCCATCGTTGGCTGCAGGCCATGTGGATGAACCGGTTATACTTAGGGGAGAGGAGTGGATCAGGTCTAATATTTCAGCGATACCTTTGTACCGGGGATGGAACGAACAGGATATAGCCCCGAGCAGCGAGGATATCAATACAGGAGAGCGTTGGCTTTGGGTGGCGAGACGGGGCGGCGGATAGTGGTGGCCCTTCGTCACGCATACATGGTGTTGTGTTAGCGTCCGTCCAAGACGTGTGCTCTTCTGTTGTTTGGAACGGATGATAGGCATTTAGGAACTATGGATTCCAGGCTAGAACCTTGCCGCATAATACTGCATACGTGAAGGAGTGTCTAGGTCAAGTAAGATGGTAGGTGGTGGGGACGAGACGAGATTCCCCATTCCATATTCCATATACGCGTCTGTCCAGGAGCCACCAGCTCTCGGGATCACAAAGAACTTGCCCGTTGCACCAGCCATGGAAACAATCTCTCATAGACCCCCTTCCCTTCCAGTCTCCTCCTGTCTCCTAAAACTTCACCTCCGCCTCGGGAGCCTCCCCCCTTTTCCCAACACTTAGTCAGTCGAATCCTCCAGGACGGCCTTCATCATGCGATTCCCGACGACGACGGCCTCCTTAAACCTCGGCTGGAAGAAGCGCTCCGTGCTCATGAACCGGTCCCGCCAGGTCTCGAAGTGGCCTACCTCGACGCACTCAGCCCAGGCCCTGGCGGCGAAGGTGAACTCAAGGTCGTCGCTGCGGAAGGTGAGGTCCTCGATGGCGATGCGGATGGCGTCGTCGAGCATGGACTTATTGCGGAAGAGGTGCTCCGTGACGCCGAGGAAGATGCGGAAGAGCGGGGTGGAGCAGAGCATGTGGTCGTAGGGGACGATGCCGAGGGCGGCCCAGCAGTCGACCATGGCGAGGAGGGAGAGGTGGTTGTTGGGCGCGGGGACCTCGTCCTCCTCGCCGCTCTCGCCGTCGCCCCGGAGGGTGAACCTGTCCAGGAGCTCGGGGCGGAGGAGCTGCCTCCTGGCCCACTTGGGCTCCTGCTCGGGCCCGAATACCTTCTCCTTGGCGGCGTAGACGCGGGACCGGAGGGCCTCGTGGTCGCCCTCGAGCATGAGCTTGTAGAGGTCCGTCACCGACGCGGCGTACTGCGAGATCTGCTTCTTGGCCTGGGGGTTGAGGATGGCGAGACCGGCGTAGACGTGCCACTTCTGGCTGTAGATGCGGAGCATGATGTTGATCTTGACGTTCTCTATGCCGCCGACGTAGCGCGACAGCGCCCAGGGGAACTGCCTGTTGGCGTGCCACGCCTTGCCCATGGAGAGGAAGGCGACGTGGGTCGCGGCCTGGGTGTTGGCCGTTATGAGGTCGTGGTCGTGCGCCGAGAGGTACACGATCTTGGAGTTGAGGCACGCGAGGACGGCCTCGACCTTGGCGAGGGAGGCGGCCGACGCGCGGTGCTGGATTATCACGAGGGGCTGGCCGCGCGAGTCCACCTGCGGCCCGTGGAGGGAGTGGCACGAGACGATGTCGACGTCGGCGGGGAGCCAGCGCTCGAAGGCCTTGATCTCGGGGTCTTTACATGACGTCTGGCCACCGACGATGGCGCCGACCTTGGTTGCTGTTCGTCGCAAAGGTTTAAAACTCTTTCGTTAGGACTCAGGAAGACCTCAAACTGAAATCACACAAAAAAAAACAAGGGGGGGCATAGATTCCGAAGCGAAAAGAAGAAACAAGCAGAGAAGACAATGCAAGAGACGAGGGAGAGCGAGAGGGAGAGAGGGATAGGCATACACTGGCCGTACATCTCGACCACCTTGTCAATGGCCGCGGCCTCGACATTGTACAGGATATAGTCGCTCGACCGTGATACGAGGGAACCGTTGCGGCAGATCTTCACATTTTTCTATTGCGGCGCGAAAAAAAAGAAACAGAGATCTCAGCACTTTTGAATACCAGGTATATATATTATGAAAGCTGCCGACGCGTACATTTGTAGCGAATTCTTCCGTCAAGGCCGCAACCTTGGCGTCGTCATCTTTGTCACAGGCGAGTATGCTGTGTTTCGAGACTCCCGTGGTTAGTTTTTCCGAGTCCACTGGCGCCGGCACCGCACTTAGGGTTCCCGGATGCTCGCTTTCTATTCTCTTCTTTGCGTTGAGCCGATACAAGGCAAATTGTGAAATCTGTTTGAAGATGCTGTTAGCCAGAGTGCCGTGGCAAAAGAAGCAACAGGACGAGAATGAAGAATCCGTGAAGAAGAATCAGACAAGTTGTTAAGGTAGCTGGAGTTTACATCATCGAGAGCACGCAGCCCGGACCCGAAGCCAGAATGGTCCGAATCCCAGCCACGCACAATGCTCGAGCCAAATGCGCTCTGGTCATCATATAGAGGGAAAGGGGGGGAAAGTGGGTGCGAAACCGATAGAGACGGAAGATAAGAAAGTTTTCAACTTACCAAGAAAGCAGCTTCTCCCCTTTGCAGGGGAGCAATCCCCCCAGCAACACCAACAAAAAGACTTACCTCCAGCCAGCGGCGGATAGTCTGTTCGCGTACATCCTCCCCATGTCACCCATGCCGATCAGGCCCACGACGAAGTTCTCCATTCCCGCGGGGCGGGGCGGCACTGGGTTCGCCATAATGAATGGTAAAATCGAATGCCCGGAGAGACTCGCTTTTAAGGAAATCACACCATGGGAATGCGAGGCGAGGCTCTTGGTAGGCAACGCGACGCGGTGTGGCTTCAAGTGGAGAGGGAGGAGGATGTGCAAAAAGGGAAAGAGTATGACCGAAAGAGAGACGAGAATTTTTTGGACGTTGAGAATCTCGCGGATTTTATGTGGTGGGATGGATCGGGTAAAGCGTGGGTAATAATAAAGAGCTTTCTTGACGTATCACTTACGTGCATAATTCGACAAAACGTATTTTCGGTTTTAGTACTTAGTTAGCTTCCCTAATAAGTACACTCCAAGCCCTCTTTCTCCGTTTCCTGAGCGGCCCCGGGCTCGTCATCGGTTTGAGCAACCAGATAAACCTCTCCACTTTATAATAATGTCGCTGTTCGCTCTAGGATCCAATGGCTCCGGCCAACTAGGAATCACCCACAAAGAAGACGTCTCAGTCCCCAAACCCTCCCAATTCGAACCACCCCTGCCCCCCTCCTTCGCCATCTCCCGCATCGCGGCGGGGGGGAACCACACTCTCGTCCTCCTACAATCGGGTGAGCTATACTGGAGTGGAGATCCATCGCCGGGCGCCTGCGGCCTCACGGGATCCGTCTCTAACCCCTCACAGAGCATCTTCCGCCCCGTGAAGCTCACTGGTGAGGGGAGTGTCCTGCCAGAGGGCACCATCACAGATGTAGCAGCTACCTGGGAAGCCTCCGTTATCCTGCGGCGAGAAGGGGATAAGACGGTGGTCTATACCCTCGGCTCAGGGCCCAAGGGGGAGCTAGGCCTAGGCGGACTACCTGCCGAGATCCTCCGCACTCCCACCGCGACACTGATCCCCAGCTTCCCGCCAGAGGGGACAAAGGTGGTGGGCCTCTCCGCCTGCATGAGCCACGTTGTCGCGGTTCTCGATAACGGAGACGTCTACGGGTGGGGAAACGGTCGGAAGGGCCAGCTAGGCGAGCCCGCCGAGGTCGTGAAGACACCGCGGAAGATCTCGCCCGTGAACTTCCCTGTGAAGAGGGCCGTCACGGGCCGGGAGTTCACATGTCTCGTTTCCTCGCCGGAAACGGGCGAGATTCTCGTGTTGGGTTCGGATAAGTGGGGCGTGAGGTCGAGCGCGCCCACGCACGTCCGGGACTGGAAGGATGTGCAGGCGAGCTGGGGGAACGTATACGTCCTGAATGACGGCGGCCGGCTGCTGAGCTGGGGGCGTGATGATCATGGGCAGATGGTCCCGCCGGAGCTACCCAAGGTATCGAAGCTTGCCGTGGGGAGCGAACATGTTGTGTGCCTCTCAGGGGACGGAGACGTGCTATCGTGGGGCTGGGGCGAGCATGGAAATTGTGGGCCTACCGCGGACACTGACGTCAAGGGGAGGTGGAACGTGGTCGCTTCGTCCAAATTCATACCGGAGGGTTTAAAGATTACCGGTGTCGGGGCGGGTTGTGCGACCAGCTGGGTGATCATCACCGCTGGATGAATTGAATATTTACTAAAGACTGCTCCTTAACGCCGTGATACCCCTCTGTGCCATTTTACCGGTACAATTCTCCTGTGATATGAAGGGGGAAAAACTTTCTAGTCCTAGTATGATGGCCCATCATAAAACAGCCCAAGTCTCCTTACATCCGACAGTCTCTGCGTCGGCTCGAGACTCCCGCCCGGCTCTGTACTCGCAGGGGTAGATCCACCCATAGCCTCCGCCGTCTGTCTCTCGTCGTTTGTCTGGGTCTCCTATGAGCACGCAGTTAGCAACATGCAAAAAGGCTGTCTGTCCAAGCGTCCAATACTCACCCTCCTATCCGTTCCATCCCACTCCAGCCTCGCATCCTCCTCCTCCTCCTCTTCTTCCTCGTCTCTCACCGGCGCCCACTCATCATCGTCATCACCCCCGACGAAGAGGCTCTCTGACATGGGCTTGCTAGGCGGGGGCGGCATTTGCGACGGTCTCATCTCGAAATACCCCTTTCTCTGCACATCCGCCCTCGCGACAGGTGGCTGAGGGGTCGGCCGACTGACCGACGGGGCTCGCTCCGACGGGGCCGCGCTGCCCCTCCTAGAGGTAGCTTCGAGCACCGGGGCCGGGGTCCTCTTCGCACCGCGCTGCCTCTGCATCTTCTGGCCTGGGTTCCCGCGCTCGCCGACCGTCATGAGGAGGAAGTCGCAGTGCATCGCGTCGCCATGGTACGCGATCTTGATGGGCTGGCCGGGGGTGGAGTAGCGTGCGGTGAGCTCAGTTCCTGCTATTCCAGCGTGCTGGATAATGGCACGGAAGTCCCGGACGGGCACAATGATGTGCAGCTCGTCCTCTACCTCGACGTCCTCGAACTCGTCGAGGTCCATGGCGATGGAGGTTCGGAGGGGCTTGCCCCTTATTGCTAGATGCGATGGGGCATCAGAACGAGAGCGCCTGATAGAATATGGGGGGATGGGTAGCGTATGGGGTTCTTACAGGCTGTGTTCACATCTACAGCTTTCTCGGTGTAGCCAAGGAACTTGATCATGTCGCCTTCCGAGTTGATGTCGAGAAGCTCTGCCCCTGGGCCAAAGTGGTCCAGGACGCCTCGCAGTATCCGCGATGGAATAGTCCAGTGGTGAATGGCCAGCTCAGCGTTGAACTTGGCGTGTACCGGTGGGTTGCTGGCGAACGGTAGCTTATGGGTTGATGTGCACCCATTGCGAAAGGTGATCTTCACGATGAAGCGGCTTTCCAGGTTCGTGCCATCGTCAATAGCGACGTCGCATCTGTCAATAGCCGTGGAGCGCTCGCCGCCGGGTATATCCGCTCCACCACCTCCACCACCTCCACGACTTCGGAATATCGATACGAGGACCTAATGTAGTGTAATGGTCAGGCGACGGAGCTTCCGTTTAATCAGCTTAGGATCGACAAACTTACTCGGGCGTAGAGGGTACAAAAGAACGAGCTTCGGCCCAGCGCAGTCCCATCAAACCGGAACTTCGAGAAGAACTTATTGGTCAAGAGCGAGAAGTGCGCGTAGCCCGATTTTGTGGGATTTATCGCCGTGAGGACGAACTAGTCCAATCAGCATCTCCCGTTTCATCATCATCATCTTCTTCATATATATAGACTTTATAGAGGAAGTCCTATAACTGACCACGCGGGGAGGGCGGCTCATACCTGGTCCTTTTTCACCTCAAGGCAAACCTCCTCGTTGAACTTGTTCAGGCAGACCAACACATCTCGAAGGCCAATCACACCCTCCTCACTTAGCGTGAATAACAGGACGGGAGCCATTGCTCCCCTCTCTGGCGGCGCGCGTCTTCGTTCTGGACTCAACGCCCCACTTTACGAAGGGGGTCTGAATATGGACGGAGACCAAGCATGAGTACTCGTCTATCAACTCCTTGCCAAATTTCCACAGGTTGGAGCTGATGTGACGAGAATTGGACCTGCCTATCAATACTCTGTAGATGGACAAGGTTGGTCTGGTCGTCTTTGCTTTGAGCTCAAGGCAGGGGCTATGTAATGGCGGGGTGGAATATCCGCATTAACGATTAGACGGTTATTGGGATATTGGATATTTCCAACATGCGCGACGGCCCCGGGCACGCTTCCGCCACGGCGCCACACTTTAATATGGGGCAGCTTAACGGGGGCTTCATCTCACCCAGGATTCGGCGATGTCTATGAAGCTACGTCCGATTCGGAGAATCAACCTCACAACTGTAGTTTAATGAGGCGCCCACCGCATGAGTAATGATGATCAGTCCTGGGTCTAAGATGCGGGCCTTTAGATCTTCCTCGGCACTCTTAATCGCCCCGAGACGCTTCATCTGCCGTCCATGTGCCTGCCGCGTCTCACATCTCGCACCACCACCATCCCTAAACTCCTTTTCAACGACGACACGGCGGCCCGCAAGTAAAAGCGGCGGACTGGCCGGCCTGCGCTCAAAGGCCCCAGTTGACAGGTCTCACCAGTATGCCCTGCCGAAAACGCCCGCGAGGACGCGTTTCGCGCCTTCACCGACGGGATACCTCCATCTCGGCTCTCTAAGGACGGCCCTGTATAACTACCTGCTAGCAAAGGCGACGGGGGGGCAGTTTATTCTTCGACTGGAGGATACAGATCAGGTGGGGATCTTCCGATTGGGCCCATGTGTGCGCTTCCTGTTGCTGACTGCTCGCAGACAAGAATTGTTGGTGATGCTGAAAAGAGGCTCTACGAGGATTTAAAGTGGGCCTCCTTAACATGGGATGAAGGTACGGCTCCCCTACTCCGGAGGTAGGGAAAGAATCCAAACATCTCTCTCTAACATCTGAACAGGACCTGATATAGGTGGCCCTGCCGGCCCGTACCGACAGGTGAGTCCCTGTCATCGTCTGCCATACGATGAGAAACACAAGCTCACTCTCCCCCCCAAATAGTCTGAGAGGCTGGACAAGTACCGCCCATACGCAGATCAGCTCATCGAGTCTGGTCACGCCTATCGCTGCTTCTGCAGCCCCGAGGACCTCGAGGCGCAAAAGGAGCTCGCGGTAGCCCACAACGCCTCGACACACTACCCAGGCACCTGCCTGGCCGTGTCCCCCGAAGAGTCGGCGGACAGGGCGGCGAAGGGGGAGGCCCACACCGTCCGCTTCAAGGGCGGCCCTGCCCCCTCGTTCGTGGACAGGGTCTACGGGCGGTACGAGAAGAAGGAGGAGGAGGACGACTTCATCCTAATCAAGAGCGACGGGTTCCCGACGTATCATTTCGCCAACGTCGTCGACGATCACTTGATGGAAATCACTCATGTCATCAGGGGCGCTGTGAGTCTCCCCCACCACCCCCCATTTTTTTCTGGACTTCTTTTCGTGAAAGTAGGGTAGATGTTTTCTAACGGCGAAAGTAACACAGGAATGGCTCATCTCCACCCCGAAGCACGTCGCCCTCTACGACGCTTTCGGATGGACCCCCCCCAACTTCTCCCACGTCGGACTCCTCGTCGACGCTGCGGGCCGGAAACTAAGCAAGAGGAACCACGACGTCGACGTCTCGTCGTACCGGGTGCAAGGCTTCCTCCCCTCCGCTCTGAACAATTGGCTCGTGCTCCTTGGCTGGGGTACGACGCCGGGCTCGGAGCTGTTCCCGAAGATGGAGGAGCTAATCAATAAGGTATGTGCCGCCCCCCCCCTGCCCTAGGGAGTTCTAGATGCTTCCTCCCTCCATCGGAACCAATATTTCTGTGTATAGAGACGAATAGGAAGGCTAACAACTATCCTTTCCCCCCCGTCTAGTTTACCTTCAAGTTCACAAAGGGAAACATAAAAGTAAACCCCCAAAAGCTCGAGTCCTTCCAGCATAAACACGTCGACCACCTCCTCTCCAACCCCGACTCCGGCGCCCCTGCCCTCCGGGAATCACTCCTCACGAACCAAGTCTCAGGCGACAACGGCCTCGCGGGGCCACTGGAAACACTCGTCCAACCAATCGAGGCGTTCGTCCACAGGCTAGAAGAGTTCCGCCTTGGCTCCTCCAGCAACGGTAGTACCCCGACGACGGACGAGCCCTGGCTTACTTCTTCGTCTGGACGGTCCTTTAACCCCTCGCAGCGTGGAGGGCTCATCCCGCAGTTCTCGACCGCGGCGTCGGGCAGGGCCTACCTGATGCGCCTGCTACTGGGGAACACCGCGCGGTACCCCCGCCCAACGGACATCATCCTCGAGAACCCGCAGCTAATATGGTCCGTCCCACCCGCCGTCTACCGACGGAACGCGGGCCAGCTCGCGTCGAGCGAGCGCGCCCTCCGGATCCTCTTGGCGCTCGAGGAGGAGCTCAACTCCCTAAGCCGCTGGGACATGGACGGGCTCCGCGCCGCTATATCGTCCGTCATGGACACCGTGGTGCCGCCTGACGCGTCGAAGAGCGAGAAGGGCGACGCCAGGAACGATGTCTACGACGCGCTGAGGTTCGCGACGGTGGGGGAGCCCCACGTCGCCTCCAAGCCCGCCAGCATTGTCCTGCTCCTGCTCGGCCGCGACGAGACGGCTGCCAGGCTCGCACTCGCGAGGGAGGCGCTGCAGGACTGGGAGACGAAAGGGGGGCTGTGAAGGAGAAGGGGGACTAGACGGTCAGCAAGCAGGCGTATAAAGTTTTCTAGGGGCGGCAAGACAGGGGGAGGACCTGTGAACCCGCCCCTATTCCCGAGACGGTGCGTGGAGTTGTGTATGAGTTGATCGTATGTACTATATCAAAATATAGAATTGCCCATCCAAACTGCCCTTCCCATGTCCCATTATGGTAGAACACGGACATGGGTATACTCGTAGCTCAATAGCCGGATATACATGAGTGAGCACAAGTATGAATCTGATCTAACTAGGTAGGCACCCAGACATGCCAATGTCCAATAACACCAAGTGCGCCACGAAATACCGAGCAGCCTTCCGAACAAAAACGAAAACAAAACCAATTAATTTAAGAAGATCTAAGAAGGTTCAAGAGAAGTAACTACGTGGCGCTCCAATTTCCAGCTTCCAAAAGTTTCAATCACT
>ONZQ02000007.1:857766-972297 GCA_900312665.1 Cephalotrichum gorgonifer | reverse complement strand
CCCCCCCCCCCCCCCCAACCCACCCTTTTCTGGTTTCCTTCTGAAGCTCATCGCCACCCAACCAACGTTTCACTTCTCAAACCGGATCGCCAAGCCTCGTCACCCAAGAAAACTCAAGCTTATCCCTCCCCCCTTTTTCCCCCCCTTCTTGCCTTTCTCTTGTTGGTCGACATAGAGTGCAACACAGGTCACTTAATTCCCATCTTACATCACAGGCATAGATAGAACCCAAAAAGGGAGCAGCCACCATGATGTCTTGCGAGAGAGAGAGCGTGTGTGGCGAGTGAATAGGTGGACAGTTAATTAAAGACCAAGAGGGAAATATTGTTTGAAACCACCGACATAAACTCCAAGTTTCGCCCGATATCTAAAAGCGAAAAAAAAAATCAAAATGCAAACGTCCTCGTCCTGCGCGCTCCCCCTTTTCTCATCTCCCCTCTTCTTTCCCTCTCTCGCTAGCAACAAGGGGCAGGCCCGACATCCTCGCTTCGGATCTCTAAATACGCTACATGGTGATAATCCTAAAAGAAAAATATTTCTCCGCTCCCCCCTTGCCAGCAGGATGAACACAAAAACAAAAACGGGCAGGAGTTCAGGGATATAGAAGACAGTAAAAAAGAAAAGAAATGGTCCCATTCGAAAGGGAACCAAGAAAAATGGGGAATGTAGTTAAAAGGGATAGGATTTGTTTGAATGTCTCCGGTTCATTAAATCGTGAGTGGGATGGATAGTTGTTTGAATGAGTATGTGGGCCATGAGCTCCTTTTCTTCTTCTTCTTCCTCCGGGGTATAATCGAACCGTCTAAACCTCTTGCACCCACACCTGCACAATCAAGTTAGTCTTCAATCCTCTCAAGAGCAAAGAACGCGAGACGAGTGAACTCACCTCCATCTTCCCAATATCCTGCCTCTGCCTCCTCGCTGTGCCCTTCGCCGTCATGAGCACCATGTCTAGGTCGTCCTGGTCCCCCATAGTGATCATATCCCCGTTTGGTACATCGTCGTCTCGGACCTTGATCTTGAACCGCCTCCGCAGTCCGAACTTATCCCTGATCCTATCCACGAAGTCGGGGAACTCGATCGCCGCACCGACCATCACGTAGCGCACGTCGTCGGCGGCATGCACCTTGACACGAATCTTGCGAACGTCGGGCCGTCGCGACTGGGTTCGCGAGGACCCAGATACCGAATTGCCCCGGCGGTTGTCCATCATCTCGAACTCCCCCTCGTCAAAGGACCCCTCCTCGAACTCGCTCCCGTCCTCGTCTTCTTCCTCGATGTACCGCGGCATATTCCGACGCGAGCCCTGGTTCCTGCTGCTCCTCGAGCCACCGCCTCCCTGGTACATGTCGTATAAGTCGTCATTGTACTCGCCCTCCTCGGAGCTCCTAGGGACTCGCTGGGAGTATCCCCTCTGGGACTGCGCTGAGGGAGCCCTCGAGGGCCTCCGTCTTGGGTCCTGCGGCGACGCCGACGTCTTCTCGAACCCGCCGTTTGGCCGTATGCGGTCCATGTTAAGCTTCGCGAGCTGGGGCTTGGGCCCGTTCCGGACGGAGGCACCTCTGCTGACGCCGCCAGGTCGATCGTTCTCCGGCGGAGGGGTCGGTGGGAACATGCTGTTCGCCGGCGGTTCGGGCTCCTGCCTTCGGCTCTGGAGACCGGGCTTGACGAGGTTGGTGGCGGCGAACGAGATGTTATCGCTGGGTCGGTCGTCTTTCGCGTCACTTCTGCCGCCGGCCTGTCCAAGAGAAATCATATCAGTAAGGGGATCACCCATGAGAATTTGCCAGGGAGGCTGGTTGGCGTAGGCATATTACGTACATTCTTGATCTCGGACCCGGCAAACCCTGTAAATGCGTTGGAGCGATCGGAGGCGGCTACCAGCCTTGCCTTTCCGAGGTAGTCCTTGGTCTTGAGGTTGCGAACCTTGGCTTCGTTCGGTCGGTACACAACACCCACGGGGATGGAGAAAACGGTATAACCCTAGGAGGAGTTGAAGAGTTAGTATGGTATTGCGAGAATTTCTAGTGCAGGGGGAGCCTCATACCTCGGCTTCCTCCTTGATGGCCTCGTCGATGACGTTATGGTCCTCCACAACCTTCTCCTTCAATGCGTAATTGAGATCCTGGAGACCCGCCTCTTTCTGTTGTAGGTAGATGTAGCAAAGACCTCGGTTGAAGAGAACCTCGCACGAATAGAGCTTGAAGAGTAGGCCGAGCTGCGCATAATCGATCATGGTGTTTCCACGGAGGTAGAGGAGGGTATCGTTGAAGTTGGCGAGTGCCTCTTCGAAGTCGCCTAATAAGAAATTCGAGACACCTTGCTGGAAGTAGGCAACGGCGAGGTACTGATCTAGTCGGATAGCTCGTTGGTAGCATTCCACCTATAGGTAACCAAGTCAGCCACTGTGTTGTGTTTCCCACCCCATCCCCCGAACCCGTTCGTGGTGTACGTACCGCCTTCTCGTGTTCGCCTAGTGTAGCATGAATGACGCCCATATTGAAGAGGATTTTCGACGTGTCGGAAATGTTCTCGAACTCGCCCAACGCTTCGTCGAACTCATTGTTGTCGTACCGCGCAAGGGCGGTCACCCATGTTTCTATTTCCTATGAGGGAAGACAAAGTTAGCTCGGCGCCGCAATGGGAGGCACAGCGTGGAGCGGGGAAGAGGCAGCACGCCGGCTGATGACCCCAAGACATACCTGTTTAAGAGACATCCTGACACCGAACCTTCAAGGTTCTTGACAGGCGCAAGAGCAAGAGCAAAACTGAGAAGCGGCCGGAGATGAATTGACAGGTCGAGAGAAAGGACGAACGATCGCAGATTGTAGCGAGATACGGAGGGGATATATGGTTTCGCTTTCCCTCCTTACCCTGGGCGTTCTTGTTTCCTTCGTGTCGGACGAGAGCTGTCAGGGTTCGGGCTAGTGGCGCCGCTAGAGGTGGTGGGGGGGAGGGGGGAAGGGTTTAGTTTTATTCAGGTATGTCGTGGTGGGGAACGGAACGTTGGATTGGGTTGGCACCAGGCCGTGGACTTCGGATGGGTGTTTCCGTTTATGTGTCGACGGGGCACGCTAATAATGACAGGAAGTTGCGAATTGCTGAGAGAAGAAGAATTGGAGTGGGAGACAATCGGACAGAAATTGGCGGCTTCCGTGGTAAGTGGTGGCTCTCCGCTTTCTTACTCTGGACAAAGAATACAATGCAAGTACTTCGTTGCTGCCCGCTTTGTACCCAATAGAATGTCGTACTCGTACAAGTATTGGAGGCTTGGCGGTGGCGGCCTGAGAGCGTGCGAGTGGCCGGTCCCGGTGGAGTCGAAATGGAGCTTTGTTAGCCAACAGGTCGATTACGGCCGCAAAAGAGAGGACCGGATGATGCTAAAGGCGCTCCGCGTGCAAGCCAGAATCGTGACCAAAAGTGTTGGCTCTGGAGTTTGCAATAAGAGAAGTGCGAGGCGCAGGCCGGCCGCTGGTGGAAGAGCTTGCTCGCAGGCGGTTGAGGAGCGAGGGTAGATGGGTGGGTCAGTCAGGTCGGTGGGTCCGGAGGGTTTCTTGGGTGGGGACTTTAAGAGTTAATCCAAGAACCGATCAGACAGGATGATGCACAGGCTTAAGGAGTCGGAGAAGAGTGCCGGAATAGGAGAAGCTGGGGCTCCGCGGGCGGTTGTGCGGGCAGGGTGTGGATCGATGTCGTTCGGAGAGACTACCGGGTGTTATTGGGATGGCGTGAGAACGAAACACACCATGTCCTTTCCAGAAAAGACAGGAAATGTCGGCTCGTCACAAGAGAGACATGAAATCAGTATTGGGGCGAAAGCGAGTGAAGCGACTGCAGTAGCGTAAAAGAGGGATGTGACTCGCAGTACAGGAACCTGCAGCTTGGGCCCCGATGGGATTGGGAGGAAATGAGTGGGTGGATGGGCAAAAAGCAGAAGAAAAGCCAGCGCCTAATTGTGAGGGGGCCGGGACGGTAGAAGGGGAAGGTACGAATGACGGGAGGTTGAACAGGTGGACGGCAACGATAGGACACGCCCCCCCTTCCCCCCTGGCCTTCGTTCTCTCCCGGGACGCCCCTTCCCTTCCTTCCCCTGGCCACAGCGGGTGGACCTCTCATGCGAGCCGCCTCACGGTTGGGTTATCACGCCGCTGCATGTTTCCAACCCAGGTGGTTTCTGTGGGAGGAGGTACGGCAGGCACCTATGTACCCCGAGACGTCAGAGTACAAGGGTTAGGGTGGGGTGAGCTCACGCTGTCAAGGTACTTGTAAAGTCACCAGATTTCGCTGGCACAGTGGCTCATCGGTACCTCGATGCTTTTAAGGTTCTTAGCCAGGTTCCGTGTGGATAAAAGGGGAAGGAGCGGGGTGGGGCAGGGGGTGGGTGATGGTGGGGATGGCGCCCAGGGTAGGCACCCTGGGACACCTGGGGCAGGGGGTGGCGTTTAGGGATGTCTCGTCGAGCCTCGAATTAGCGGGGCCAACGAGGGTACGAGTGCGTCCAAACTCGTGCTTGTACGAAGGGGAAGGCGGTGGAGAAGGGAGAAAACCCAACCTTGATCGCGAAAGGAGACACCAAGACAATGCCCCGTTCCATTTTCACCCATCTTCGCTAGCTCCAGTGCAGCCAGTAATTACGAATAAATAAGCCATTCTTCGTGTGGGGGACCCCTGCCGGCACGACGTTTGGAACAAATTGCTTCGACACCACCTGTTGAAGAAGGCGGAACGGCTCCGTGTGCTTGTAATCACAGCATAATGGTTTCTTTCTTATACGAGTAGGATGAGACTTCAGTACTGGGAGCAGGAATCCTTGATTTGCCCCACAATCTACCTCGGTCGTGTACTCGTTCGCGCTCGCACGTGTACCTCAAGTCAGTACTTGTATCCATGACACATCTTGACATTGGATCGCTGGGATGGAACATCAAGGGATCTCTGGTTTCCAGCGTTCCGAACTCAGCAATCGAACCACCTCGGCCGATGATCCTGGAGCATACCTCCGAAATCGAATGTTCTGGCAGGCATGATCCAGGAGAAGGAGCCAGGGCGCGTAAGTCAGGACCGGGTAGTACCCGCACGCGGACGAAGTATCATTCGGTGCCTTCAAAGGACCGAGTCCGAAAAGTCAGCCACACACCAGTGACGACATTGAACACTGCTGGTCCTTCGCCAAGAGCCGCCATTTATTGTATAAATGAGGACTTGGCATCACAGGGTTTAAAAGAACCCGATATCGTAGTGCCGAAGAGAACTCAGTTATCGCAGTGGCCCGCAATTGCCTCTGCTAGGCGTTCAGGCTCGTTCTATCAGCGACTGGCCCAGCAAGATGGCGGCCCCAGAGACCCGTTTCAAGTGTGTCTCCCTGGCAAAACCTCGACCACTTCTTTCCACATATTATCGGGGCCATGGGTCGTGGACCATGAATGACTTATTTAATAGGCCATGTATTCCAGGGTAAGGTACCTGTGTTCAAGGTACGAGGTCATGTACCAAGGGTTTAAAGATGACGTCTGAGGTTGGACACCCGGGCCCAATCCCGAATTCCGAATTACACAATGACGCAGTTACATATGCATTGGGAACGTGGTTAGAGCATCGATATCACACCTGAATTCCAATACCAATAGTGAACTTAGTACGATCAGAATTGCCATGTGGCTCATTTGGTAGTGATTATCATCTCCAGTGCTACCTCTCGCTCTGCTTCTCGAGCGCTATTAGTGACAAAACCAGCTGGTCGGGTGCGGGGACCGTTCCAACTGGGTCGGTGCCAAGGTGAAAGTGCTTGCAGATTTGGCACTGTCAACAGGGGTGGTTAATAGTGGCACCCGCGAATAGCCAATGACGGTGCCCCGTCCCGCCGTTGACGTGTGCCTATCTCCGTTAAGCGCCCATGTCTGGGTCCGTCGGGCCAGTAGGAGCCTGTCATCACATCAACCCATCACGATCTATCTCGTGTGACTACGACGTGGTAGCTGTCAAGGGCCCGAATCGGCAGCCGACTTCTATAAATATCTTTTTTTTTCAACCTTTTCAAAGCCAAGAACATCATCACACGCTCGCTCCGCCGCTGTGGTGGGATCGAGATAGATTTTCTCTCATCTTGGCATAATTAGCAGCAGGATAAGCACACTCGTCAGTCGTCACGCTCTCTTACCCGACGCGTGTTCGGAGGGGACGGACTAGATGCTTCCCCGGCGGGACAGCTTTTCTGACCGCTTATCTTGGACTGACTGCTCCTACTCGTATGATGCAGACTCCCCGGGGCAGTTGCAACGACGACAAATACGACTAGACAAATGTGATCCTCGCAAACGAGGCGGGTGATGCTCACGTCTGCGCGCATGACATCGCATCGCATGCCCGTCAGTCACTGCATAATAGCCCCAGGAATGACTTCGTCCCTTGCAGCTAATAGGACACCTACCCGCGCACTTGGGACGGTGTCGAAAGACGACAGGAATAGCAACAGAACGGGCCCTCGGCGAGGGCCAACACGGATGGGTGAGCACCAAGGAGGCGGGTTCCACGATTTGGGCCCAACGTAATAGTACGTACTACCGTTCTAATGCACGAAGACGATACTTTAGTAGTGTGTGCTGCAACCCCCGTTGATTCCATGGCAGGACAGCTTCAACGAACAGGCAAACAGCGTACCATTACCGTTTAGCATGTGGACACGCAGACTAGCGGGCCCCTTTGTCACCCCACATTGCGATGAATGGGCTTCAATGACAAAGAACAAAAGAAACAAAAATACTTCTGTCAGAACTACGCAAACGAGCACGAGTCCAGATGGAGGATTCCGAGTCGCAGATGTCAATTTTCTGTCTGACCCATCCAATCTGAGGTGGATCAATAAACAGCAACCCATGTTCTCCTCCGGCAGTCCCGAAAAGCGGTCCGAGCGAAACTCGCTACCCCCTTCAGCCTGTTTTACGATGCGACGATGGATGTATCCGAGCCAGGGTCTGATGCGGGAAGCTCCCGCCTACCCACTGTATTTTCCTCGTACGAGCACGAGTATACTCACTCTCGGATGCCTGTACTTGATAATCCCTGCTAGACCCCTAGGATTTCTGCTATATTGACTAGGGGGGAAATGTTCCGATGTCGTTTTTTCTTGTACAGCCCTGGGCTATGTTACGAGGAGCTTAATATTGCATGAAGAGCTCGGATGTTGGGGTCGTATTAATACCTCAGTTTATCATCTTCAGGTCGAGTCTACAAGGGACCACAAGCAGGGATTGATGCCCTTCGAGAATGTCTGCAGAAAACTCGGGTGCCAAGTGAACCTGATTTCAGACGTTTCTATCATCCCATCACGGCCGATGAGTACTCGCACTTGTATCAAGGAGCGTTTGCGATGCGAGGACGAACTAGGTTATCGTTTCATGAGAGGTGTAATTTACCGACCGACAGACGCTGACTTCGCCAAGATCCGTATGCTTTACATCTACGAAAGAGGATACGAAGACAGGGAAAGACGGCACTCGTGTTCGCCATCATCTCTCCCTCCGCCACGGATGCCATTGTAAAGGTCACGTCCTGGAGTTCATCTCATAATCACTCCTCTATAAGTAGCCCCTCATCTGTGCTGCAGTACGTCCATCACAAGCACTGCGGCAGTCGTACGGGCCGTGATGGCGTGGCCATTGGCCCTTTGCATGATCTGCACTGCAGACGAAACGAGGGGAGATTCACGGACCGGGTCGATCCTTTGTTGGTGGGTAATGGTGTTGCGATTAGAGACCCCAGAAGGCAAATCGGGGCGGCAGATGGGCCGACTAGGAAGGGAGAACAGACAGAGGATGTGTATAAGATAGGAGAGGGTGGGATGGGCGTGGGTGCGTGCTCGCTTCGACGCAACCCCCAGATTTTGTCCTTCTATCGCAAGGGTGCGGGAAGGGGGAGATGAAGGAGCCCTAACATTGAGACGTCCCGGACGGCCTCTCGTTAGTATCGCCATCCGATTCCCACCTAGTGGGGGGCCCGGGGGCCCGTCGCATTAACGGGGTCGTTTGAACCGGGGCTAGCAACATCCCCTTGCCGCCTCACCATCGCATGACGGCCGTATGATTTAGACTATGTTTTCCACACAATTTCCTCTTGCCGCTCTGTTCACATTTAAGCTTAATACGCCTCCGGAGACATACGTCCGATGAGGTCGATACCCGGATCAGGACTCAGGCCGTGCCGCCCCCAAAGACGGAGTAAGGGATTCGCTGGCTCCGGGAGGAACAAAGCATAGTGTCGAGGAGGGGGCTAGTGCCAACGCGGGATCTATTCGTGACTCTTATGACAATGTCGTGAATCAAGGGATTGCGCTCCACAAGATGACCGAAGACACCACATCATCCAATTTTGAACTCCCCCACACCCCCCTAAGCCGCCCACCAGCTCTTCTCACAGCATGCCCTTCTTCCTCTCGTCCGACCGCTCCTCCCACAGCGTCTTCCCCGAGCACGAACACACTGTCTTGTCATTCTCCCATATCCCCGCGCTCCGCGCGATGATGCCCACCAGCGTGTCCGCGTCGTTCGTCAGCGGGCCGGCGGCGTCGTCCGACCTCGTGAGCACCATCGCGTGCCCGATGACCTCCCACACCTGGAACGGGTGCGTGATGAAGGCGCTCCCGCTCCCCTCCGCGCCGACCTCGACCGTGCCCACCAGGCCCCTGCCCGCGTCCGTCGGGGCGGCGGCGCCCCACACGGGGCCCGTCGAGGCTGCGCCGTCGCTCAGGTCGCCGTATTCTCGTATCGTGGCGCGGTAGGTCCCGGCCGAGACGCCGCTCACCGTGAGGTCGACAAGGGTGAGGGTGGGGGAGAGCTGGACCATCCTCGCCAGGCCTCTCACGTTCCTCGCCTTCTCCGGGTCTTCTTCATGGAAAGATTCCAGGATGCTCACGGCGGCACCTGTTGAGTTGGAGAAAGGAGAGATCACCCCCGTGTAAGCTGTCTGGTAGAACCGAAGGGAACGGGGGTGCTGGGAGAGAAGATGTAGCCCTTGACGTACTGTTTGCTGCGCCGGAACCCCGGAGGATGGCGTCTCTGCCCGTCGACTGGATAGCCTTCACGATGGCCGATGGCGCCGCTATTCCCCCGTGGTCAGCCTCCCCCGCCCCGAATCTATACCATCGGAGCTTAAAAGCTCGGCATCGCAGGAGGAGCTCCCCCGCCGCCAAATCATTCTCTACCCTTACATACCTGTACCCTCGACCAGGACGAGCTGGTCCTTCAGATTCGCGTCAACCTTGGAGATACCCCCGAGATCGTATAGCGTGTCTGAAACGTGCTTGACGCAGTCACCGCATTTCATGGGTACCGCGAACACGGTCTGTTTCAAGTTCACCAACATCAGCTGTTCCTGTCCTTGGATCTCCATTTCTTCGGAAATTAGATAAACCAGGAGTGCCTCTCGATCATCGACTCTACTAGAGGTCTGACTGGCGGGGGTCCTGGTTTCATCTCGCGAATATGAATGGGGCGACCGACCTGGAAGGGCTCCGTAACGGACATGGCGTGTGTTGTATTAGACGTTCTCGCTGTGGGGAGAGCTGAAGGCCGTCAAGGTACGAATGATCACGTAGGTTCAGAAAGAGCGCGGCCTACTGAATCCAAAATCGAAATCAGAGTGGAAGTGTCGCCAAGGTTCCTTACGAATCTTTAGAAGCTCCTCTTATATCGCGCGTGTATTCCCGAGCTGTTCCGTTCATCGCCATCAGACATTTGTAAGCCTCCGCGGCGCCATAATGTGATGATATGGTAGTTTGCCCCTCCCACCGGCTCCACATTTTGGGGTAGTGCTAGGGTACATTGGTAGCTTTCCCTCCAGGCCATGGAGCCGCCTCCAATTGTCAAGAGCGGAAGTAGCCGATCACATTTACACGTGACCTTTGCTTAGTCACCACATCCGCATTTTCTGCCAAACTGAGTTGAAGCTATCAAAAGTCGCGAACCACGTCAAAGGCGATCATAGACTCCTGGCGCGCCTGTCTCCATTATCCGCGGAGCCGACCTAATTGCACCTTTCCCGAACGCCATTCTATCAAGGGAACCCATCCTTCCAATACCGTCACAATGTCACAGGTGTTGGGCCCCGTATGTACCCAGTCCTCCCCGGGCCAGTGACCCCTGGGTCGTGAACTCTGAGGCCTCGCTCTCGAATCTTTGCCTTCTATAGCTAACAACGTCGCTTCCCGCCCTTCAGACCCAACTCGCCTACTCCCGGGTATGGCACCACGTCTCCGCCAAGGCGCTCCACCCGACTCTCTCGACGCAGAACGGCACGACGCCGCCGTCCCTGGGCCGCCTCGCCAGCCGCATCGCCGTCATCCTGATGGGCAAGCACAAGCCCATGTGGGACCCCTCGACCGACTGCGGCGACTACGTCGTCGTGACGGACTGCGCGGCGCTCTACACCACGGGCCGGAAGATGTGGCAGAAGACGTACTACCGCCACAACACACGGCCGGGCTCGCTGCGATCCGTGACGATGGACGTGCTGGTGGAGAAGTACGGCGGGGCGGAGGTGCTGAGGAGGGCGGTCAGCGGCATGCTGCCGAAGAACAGGCTGAGGGACAAGAGGCTGGCGAGGCTAAAGGCGTTCGATGGCGACGCGCACCCGTATAAGAAGAACCTGGTGAGGGTCGGGGATAAGGTTGTGGGGACGCCGGGCTGGGAGGAGGTCGCGAAGGCGATTCGGGAATCGAGCAACGCGAGGATATAGGAGGTGGTGATGGTGATGGTGGCCTTGTGTGTATGTGTGTGTGTGTGTGTATGACTCGGGGGATGGAGCTGGTCGTCATGATCTTGTACAAATACTCTTCTGTTTCCAATAGAGCGGAGAATTCTCTCATACGGAGTACTTGCGATGATGATACCCTTGTCTAAGTTTTCCTGAACGGCACACACCTAACGGAATGCCCTGGGGATAGGACTGGCCATGGTCTACACACCTTTCTTTCCTAACGCGGACCCGAAGTATCATAGCTGACTTGGAGAACGACTGTTTTAAACACATGAACGCAGTATTACAGCATGCTAGGGCGTGGCGAACTACTTCTTGCTTGGACCGGGAGTACTACATTGATCATTGATGGCCAATACTAGACTAGGATTCACTCCGTAGAAAGGATAACTGTTTGTTCAGGATGCATGCATTGTAAATGTAGGACAAATGTCTAAATAGGTAGGCTAAAAGTCATAAAGATGTAAACCCAATCCTAGCCTCTCCGGACTCCTTTCCAGCGCCGAGTTACTGATAGCCGTTGGAGACGACACCACCACCACATTATTACGAGCGCGATACTTCGCACTTGATGAGCCCATTGGGCGAGGACTGGGGAGCATACACCTCCGCATCCTTGCCCGTGTTCTTGAGACCCTTGTGCCAGCTTAGGTCTGTTGCATCACCCAGTCAGCATTCGGGAATTATACAGCGAGGAATGAGACAGTGAAACATGTAAAGCAGGGTAACTCACCAATCTCGAAGTAGTGCTTGTTGGGGAGCGCGAAGCTGACAGTAAGTGTGTCGGGCGCCGCTGCTAGAATCTGCTCGGACATCTTGTACATGGTGGCCTGAACGCTCGCGCTGTCGTCCTCGGCAAAGGTCTTCATGATGATGCCCCTCGCGTCGTCGAAGGCCTTGTCGAACTTGGGCACGGCCTCCTCCACGGCCTTGAGGTCCGGGAACTGCCACGTCCACGCGCAGTCGACGTCGGTGGACAGGATCCTGTCCCAGGTCTCGGGGAGGGTGGTGTACTCGTCGCGGACGAAGCCGTGGAAGGCGGAGCCCGTGCTCTTCAGCACCGTCAGGCCGACGATGCCGCTCTTGAGGGAGATGCCGCCGTCGCGGGATATCCTCGCGTCCACGTCGCGCGTCTCCTGGCCGTCGCGATAGAACGAGTGAGGGTGGGGCTTGCCGTCGATGGTCATCCGGGTCCACCGGTGGGTGACGACCTTAATGTTGGCAGCGTTGATGTGGGGGTACTTCTCCAGGAAGTGGCTGCCTAGGATGCTGGCGTAGAGTTCCGGGGGGTTGATGGGGTTCTCTTTCGCCTTGATGTAGATGGTGTTCTTGATGGAGTCGGTGGCCACCACGACGCTGTTGTCGGCCTCGGTGTAACTGGTGGCGATCTCGCCCTCTAGGAGACAGCAGACGGTCGTCTCCGTCACGGTCTGGGTGCCGGCGGCCTCATCCCGGTCGACCTTGAATACGCGGACATTGTCCTTACCGTATCTGGCAGAGGAAAGGGCGGGCATCTTGGGGCGAGAGGGGAGGTTAAGGGTCATGGGGAGGGTGTTGCTAGGGTGGGCTGGAGGGATGGATTGTACGTGTTTGACGCTCAAGGATGATGTAAAGCGTGATGTTGCAAATACCACTGAGATAAGGTCACTTGAGGTGTGTATGAGTATGAGAATGAGGATGAGGATGTGTATGTGGGTGTGTGAGGTAGAGGTAGAGGTAGATGTGGATGAATGTGAGCTGGAGCAAGGTTGAAGGGAGCGAGAGGCTGTCTTTACATACAAGTCGGGGATGGATGTCCACCCCCCGGTGAGCGCCTACAGAGGTAGAAGATCCGCTTAATTCCGATGGAAGGCACCGGTACTTGCAAAGCTTGGGTCCTTCGAGCTAATCCCCCGAGTCGTAAGATTGGCTGAGCGTTATCGACTTTGGGGACCGCGCCGCACGTTTTGGAGTCGGAACTCGCCGACACCCACCTAACCGCGCTTCTTGCCCCCACCATGTACTACTAACTACCCCGCCAGGGGACCAGCAGAACGTGCTCTCGCGTCACTGTGTCGGCTAGGCAAGGGTCAAGCTTTGGCAATTGTATCTATTGGGGGCCCCCGGTCCGGGTCCGGACCCATGGCGGGGTTGCGTCCTGATATTGACTCTGGGCCCATGATGGGGATCGTCTACAAGTAACTTGTATGTACGTAATATCCATTCAAACGTGGTCGGACAACGAACGGTTAAGATTGGCTAGGTTAGGCATCTGAGCTATAGACTTTCCCTTTTGTAAAGAGACAAAGTAATAAATATACAGTTGGATAGATGTAAAAATCGAAGACGAGTCCCTTCATCTCTGATCGCGGGGTCTGTTTCGGTTTAGGGACCTCGTGGAGCGTTATCGTTGAGATTGCCGTGGATTGAGCACAGCTGCATATGATGGCAGTATTGGTCCTGTAACATGAAACAGGCAGTGGAAGTTACACAAAGAGACTGTTTGGGGATGTGGGTACATCTATAGTATCTGAGACAAAGGTCTCGGACCATGGTGCATAGAATATACTATACGGACGGGTCCGAAACATATGTCATCGTACTGTACCAAGTACATGTAACTACATACCTGCACTGGGCTTCGAGGAGTGACAGTGGGTGATTAGGTAACAACCCAGTGCTGGTTGGCTGGAGCCCCTTGTCTGGTCCCAATCCAGCAATTCTGCTATTATTACCCAGCTTACAGGGATCCCAACCGCCTCGTGTGTCTGTCCATCCTGATCCGGAAGCTGGCCTCCACAGTGCCCACTGTCATTAAGTCAGCACATCATCGTCCTTGGATTAAGGTTGCGGGATTGCAGTTGTTGCGCCGCGTGGGCTCAGTCCATCTCAGAGCTTGCCTCGGGACCTCGTATTTCCGCTTGTCTCGCTCACGATTTACACCGTAGACACGCCGTCTTATCGTCGCTATCCCCACACAGCCCCCTTCCCCCACGACAGACACACAGAGTCCCTCTTTGTGGCGGGC
The DNA here is from genome assembly GCA_900312665.1 of Cephalotrichum gorgonifer. Taxonomy (NCBI): domain Eukaryota; kingdom Fungi; phylum Ascomycota; class Sordariomycetes; order Microascales; family Microascaceae; genus Cephalotrichum; species Cephalotrichum gorgonifer. The sequence continues at coordinate 958,541 of ONZQ02000007.1, read as the reverse complement.
TCGTCGCAACCTTGTCAGCAGCGGGAAAGTAGCAATTTCCCCTCAACCCTTGTCACCTTTTAGTGATCATTCTCAACGACAACGAAACGACGCACAACGAACAGCGAATCCATTTCGGGGAGCCTCGCATTCCTGCCGCCTTTGCCGAGCCCCAAATCCTCAATTCCATCTCCCATCCATCTCTATCCATACCCCCCCGCAGCGCCGAAACCCCGACCACACTTGCACGTCGCTGGCAGACGCCAAGTTTCCCCCTCGTCGCGATCCCCGCAATCCCCCCGATCCGATAGCTTCCCCACGAATGCCCTGATCACAAGCGAATGTCGATCGATCCCTTCAAGGGGCATCGCCGCCGTCGGTGGACTACAGGGCTGGACCTAGAGCCACTATGTTGAGCAATGCTGCGACTCCGACCCAGAAGGCCTTCCCGCCTCAGCAAAACCCCAGCGCCAATCCTACTGGGCGTACCAGCCTCGAAAGGGATGGCAACAATGGCCTCCAACCCCCCCTCCACCTCAGCACCTCGCGCATGACCTCCGCCTCTGGCGTGAGCTTCGTGCCGCGGGGCGGCTCCTCCCTCAACCCGAATACCGGCCCCGGCAGCTTTAGCGCCGACCTGCGCAGTCACACTCCGACCCAGCGCTCCCTCTCGAGGGGGGACACCTTCTCGCGCGACCACCAGAAGCCCGACGACGAGAACGATGGCGTTTCGGAACAGAACATCGCGGGTTTCAAGGATGCCCTCAACCGCGAGGTGAAGATCAAGGAAGGGACCGAGAACATGCTCGAGGCACTCAACAACAAAAAGGCGAAGCAGACAAAGGAGCAACGAGCCCGCGTCGAGGCCGAGCTGAACTCGTCGAACCTGAGGATAAAGGAGCTGCGTCAGAAGATATCGGACGCTCAGCGGACCCGAGTTATCCAGCCCACCACCCCGACGAGGCAGCGGACCACCGAGGGCTTGCTCCAGAGCAATGGCTTCCGATCCCCGCACAGCGTATCGCGCAGCGGTGCCGCTTCTGAAGCCGAAGAGCCGACCGAGTCCCCGACCTTTGCGCTCACCGAGCTCTTGCAGGCCCTCGAGGCCGAGAACATGACTCCGGATTACTATGTCAGCAGGGCCAACGCCCTGGTCGACCTGTTCAAGCGGCATCCCACACTAAAGTACGACCTAGTCTGGTCGGTATTTGGCCTGCGCATGCAGGTCATGCTCCTGAGCGAGAGCAGAGAAGTAGTCGCGGCCGGGTATCGAGTCACTCGTTACGCAATTTCAGATATCGCATCATTGAGGAAGATCCGTAGTCTCAGGACAGACTACCTAGTCGTGACGTGAGTTCCTGGCCATCCTAATCCCGCAATGCTGCTCCTGTCTTCTGCTCCTGCCTTCCTCTCCTCCTAGCCAGGCCCGTGAATTATGCTAATGCTCCTGATCAGGTCTCTCATCAAAGACAGGAAAGCCGATGTAGAGAGGGAACAAGCTCTCAAGTTTGTACGAGCTTTCCTCGACTTGAAAGATGGCGTTCGTGAGATCTCGCGTTCCGTGGTACGGACGATAGCTGCGATTGCAGAGCATGTCGAGGATAGGACTGGTGCACGGCCTGCGATAGAAGCCATGGTTGAGCGTGAAGATAGGCTGAGACCCATCTGCATCGAGACCCTCGCGGAGATCTTTATCCGCGACCCACAACTGCTCATCGCCTCTGGGGGTCTTGCGCCTCTATATGAAGCTCTATCAGAAGGTACCTACAAGGGGCCCGAGGGCCTTAGTGCTGCCTTTTTATACCTCCTTGACTCGCCTCAGAAGCGCAAGTATTTGCAGCCTGGCTATAGCATCGAGGCTCTCTTCAGCCCCTTCACCGACCAACTGCTGGACAATGAAGGCCTCTTGAAGCAGAACTCAAAAGCTATCGCAGCGTCTCTGAAGACATGGCCGGGTCTTATGGCCCTATCCATGTACGACTTCAGAACTGTCAAGTCCTTTGTGGAGTGTATGCTCTACCCATCCCTCGGCGTCAAGGAGACAGTCATTGATCTCCTCTACTCCCTTCTCCGGATCAAGTCTCCTGGCTGGGCGCAGTCTTACCTCGCAGGCCGCCGCCTAACTACTTACGGCCGGGTGGCCTCGCTTCGAGCGACCACAGGGAAATCAGTAGCGCCCTCCACGGAAGAGGATTCTGGCGAACAGAACTTCGTCGAGCATTATACCGCCCTCCTCCTCACCGTCTTCATCAAGTCCAACCTCCTCCCCGTACTCCTCAAGCTCACACAATGCTCCGATGACCCTACCTTGACGCGCAAGACCACCCTTCTACTCGGCGAAGTATTAAAGCTAGCGAGCAGGTTACTCCTGCCGACCTGGAGTAGCGAACTCCAGCTCCTTCCGGAACTATTTGCCGCGGCAACCCAGTTCGACAACGAAGCACACTTTAACGCGACGAGCACCATCTACCAGATCAGTAGTGTCAGTCGGACACTGTATCGGACGACACCCTCCGCCCCAAACCAAGGAGGGTTCTCCTCGGGCGGTCACTATGGAGATCTGATGGACGATCACCCCAAGTCGAACCCGACCATCCTGACCGATGACGCCACATTCCGCCAGCTGCTAATCGACAGCGGGGTGCTCACAAGTTCAAACTACGCAAAGTGGGACTGGGACGTTATTATGAAGATTATCGAAGGGCCCCTCCAGAGTGGAAAGAGGTTGGAGGAGGCTGTGAAGGCCTCTAAGTTCCTCAAGAGGATCGTCAGCTTCTACCGGCCATTCAAGTACAAGTTCCCCGAGCTCAAGAACACGCGGAATACGCAGAAGTATGTCCGGGTCGGGTGTGCCTTGATGCACTCGCTTCTTCATTCGCAAGAAGGTGTGAGGTATCTAGCCGACAGCAAGCTTCTGAAGCAGCTTGCCGAGTGCCTGGCACAATGCGATCCGGTAAGTTACCGTCCCTCCCACCCGGGCCGCCCCGCCAGCCACCAAGTGCCACTTCCGTTCACCGATGGACTAACGTATGTGTTCTAGACGACTGGATTCCCCGTGCAATACCCGTTGTTTTCGAAGGAGAGGCTCACGGAGACACTTTGTGGCGGGTACATCCCCATGCTTGGCGTCCTTAGCGGGGACCCCAAGGGGCTTGCCCTCCTTGACAAGTGGCGCATATTTAACATGATGTACCACATCGTCGATCTCAAGCAGCGGCCCGACCTCACCAAGCTGATCCTGTCCAACCTCGACTACGGCGTCAACGGCCACCCACGAGTGCTTCTTTCCAAGGCACTAACGGCGGGCAGTGTCGATATACGGATACACGCAACCGACGTACTAAGGAAGTACGCTATTGGCTCTCCGTCGTCGCACCAGCCTGTCGCGGATTCGAAATGGGCTATACAACTTTTGGTAACGCAGCTATATGACCCGGATATCGAGGTGTGTTCTACGGCTATCAAGATCCTCGAGAAGGCTTGCAATCGCAAGGTGCTCCTCGAGTACATCGTCGAGTGCCGGCCATCCCTCGACCACCTCGGTGAGATCGGCGCGCCACTACTGCTCCGCTTCCTGTCAACCTCAATAGGATACAAGTACCTGGACGGGCTGGACTACATTAGCAACGAGATGGATGATTGGTTCCTTGGCAGGAACGACACGTACGTCAGCCTCATCGAGGCGAGTCTCGCGCGATCCTTCATGGACAACCCCGATGACCACCAGAACCGCGTGAGCCTCTTCGATGACGCCTCCGCCGGCGACTTCCATGACACCCATGTGCCTCCGCACTTCTACAGGGAGCTCACCCGGACCCAGGAGGGCTGCAGGCTTCTCAGTGACAAGGGCCACTTCGAGGACTTTGCCGCTACGATACGAGAGCACGGGATGCAATCCGAGGACTCCGAGCTGATCACCAAGGTCAAGGGGTGCATGTGGGCGGTCGGGAATGTCGGCTCAATGGAACTCGGAGCACCCTTCATCGAGTCCAGCGACGTCGTTGAGCAGATTGTGCACATCGCACAGTCGCACGAGATAATGAGCCTCCGAGGAACGGCCTTCTTCGTCCTAGGTCTCATATCCCGGTCGGTCCACGGGCTGGAGATGCTCTACGAGCACGGCTGGGACGCGAACACGACGCCCATGGGCAACTCTCTCGGTTTCTGCCTGCCGACGGACGTGTCGAAGTTCTTCTCACTGGCACCGTGGGTGGCTAAGCGGGTCACCCACGCCGACCTGCCCGACACGCAGAAGACGGAGAAGAGCGCGCCGCCGCCTATGGTACCGCGGCCGCCCCTCGAGCCGCAGGAGGCGCTGACAGACGAGAGCGACGAGGCGGTGAACCAGCGCGTGCTAGAGATCGTGGTCGACTTGAGCAACTCGGTGCTCTTCAAGCGCGCCATGGGCGAGCTGGTGCAGTTCAGGCACAAGCGGAAAGGGGGGTTCACGTCTGTGAGGCTGTTCAGGCAGATCATGGCGCTGCTCGAGTATAACCACTACCGGTTACCCATAAGGAAGGTGGTGACGGAGCTGTTCCATAAGAGCGTGCTGAGGCAGGTCGTGTTTTTGGATGACGGGGAGGACGGGGGCGAGGAGGAGGAAGAGGACGATGACGATGACGACGACGACGAGGATGAAGGTGTGGATGAGGGTTCTGGTGATGATACCCAGACAGAGAGGCAGAGGAGCGTGTCGGAGAGTAGGCGGTGAGGTATGGGGAGTGTCAAGGGTGCTGCGTAGGAGGGCCGGCCCCTGTTGTACTTGTATACTAAAAGGAATTGACGATTTACGACGGCGTATTCAGTTCCTTCTTATAGTTGGTATCCACCTCCGTTTGGAATTAGTCTTGCTCATGCATCGCTTCTGAGATCCCGCTGCCATGTCTGAAACCACGAAGTGGGCGAAACGCTTGAGCTAGGGACGAAGCCGCCGCTTCTTTGTGCTCGTATATGAGTACTTGTATATCACCTTGACATAAGAGGTGGTGATTGGCCTTCCAACCTTTGACGTAAGCGGAACGGAGGACTCGGGACGGAACGGGGGACGATAGCGCATAGGACTGACTGGATGACAGTTGACAGCAGCACCTCCCCAGCTGAGCTTGAGACGGCAAAGAGTACCTTCCCCGCCCGCCCGCCCCCACTACTTCCAATCATCGAGTTTTCACCGCTCAATACCCGCCGCAAAAGCCATGACAAAAGAAAAGTAAGCGGCCGGGAAGGTACGGTGATAGGCAGCCACGACCGACGACGCAAAAGGAAATATTAGAGTGTATTAATAAGGAACAGGACCTACCTACCTATGCTACTCGTTCTTGTACCTGTGATCGTTCTTGTACTCCGCCCAGCGCCACGTCAAGGCAAAAAAGGCGGATAACGGCGTCAAATACTTGTACAGGTAGGAAGTAAATACTTGTAAACTGCCCCACCTCCACGTCGAAAGTTTGAGTTGCCATCAGAGCGCCCCGCCAAAATTTCTGCCATATCAAACCAACCACTCCTGCATACTCAAACACCACTCCTCTGTGACGTACCTGCGACGACCAGGCTCTCTCTTTATCTTACATACAACTGCTCCCCAACCCCGTAAGAACCCCCGGAGCAGACAAGGCCTCAGTTATGGACCCTGGCAACAGCGCGGACGAGGAGATCGACCTCTACGGTATGGCCGCCCGCGACACATGCTCCCAATCCCGCGACCTCTAGAAAAACGCTAACACTTCGAAGGTCTCCTCGGCATCAGCAAGGATGCTGACCAAGATCAGATCAAGAAGGCCTACAGGAAGGTACAGAACTGCCCCTGTCCCCGCGCTTCTCTTCTTTCCCCACAACCCCCCAAAAACGGACAAAGAAAGTAAATACCCAGGCGCTGACCCCGATATTAGGCTGCCTTAAAACACCACCCCGACAAGGTCCCTGAGGAGCAGCGCGACGAGTCCGAGGCGAAGTTCAAAGCCGTCACACAGGCGTACGAGATCCTCCGCGATGAGCAGAAGAGGGCTATCTACGACAGCGGCGGCATGGCGGCGCTCCGAGGCGGCGGCCCCAGCGGCGGCCCGGACCTGGAGGATATCCTCGGCCAGATGTTCGGCTTCGGGTTTGGCGGCCCCGGTGGCCCCGGTGGGCCGGGGCAGCGGAGGCCGAGGCGCGGGGCGGACGAGGAGCAGGCGTACAAGATATCCCTGGAGGAGCTCTACAAGGGCAAGACGGTCAAGTTCTCGGCCAACAAGCAAGTCCTGTGCGGCCAGTGCAAGGGCTCGGGCGCCAAGGAGAAGGTGAAGCCGCAGCAGTGCGAGCAGTGCAAGGGCCAGGGCCTCGTCGAGGGCCTGCGGCAGGTGGGGCCCGGCCTCCTGACGAGGGAGGTCCACCCCTGCGACCACTGCAAGGGGACGGGCAACTTCGTCAAGGAGAAGGACCGGTGCAAGAAGTGTAAGGGGAAGCGGACGGTGCAGGAAACCAAGGCCCTCGAGATCTACATCCCGCGCGGCTCCATGCAGGGCGAGAGGATCGTGCTCGAGGGCGAGGCGGACCAGGTGCCCGACCAGACGCCGGGCGACATCGTCTTCACCCTCGTCGAGGAGCCCCACGACGTCTTCACCAGGGTGGGCGCCGACCTGTCGGCCGACCTGCACGTGACGCTCGCCGAGGCCCTCGGCGGCTTCGACCGCACCGTCCTGACCCACCTCGACGGCCGGGGTATCCACATCAAGCGGGAGCGCGGGCACATACTCCGCCCCGGCGACGTCCTGAAGGTGCCCGGCGAGGGCATGCCCCACAAGAGGGGAGATGCGAAGGGCGACCTCTACCTCATCGCGGCGATCGACTTCCCCGAGGACGGGTGGCTCCAGAAGGACGCCGACTACGAGGCTCTCGCGAAGCTCCTCCCCGGACCCAAGCCGGCCATTGAGGCTGAGGAGGTGGATGAGGTGGATTACGAAGACGATGCTGACATTGAGGAGGTGCGTTTCTCTCTCTTCCCCGTTTCCCCCCCTTTTTTTTTATCTTGCCGTGTCGTATCGTGTTTGCTAACATCTCTCTACTAGATGGGCGTACGCTCGGGAGACCCGCGGGCCGGTGGTCACAGCCAATGGGAGGACATGGACGATGAGGGTGCCGGACAGCCACAATGCCAGACGCAATAAGCGGCTTTTTTTTCCGGGACGGAGGCTGGGAGTTTAGCGGGTGAGATCGGGATAGAACAAGTGTTGGACGGGAGCCGGGAGGATGGCAGAGATATCCTTATCTACAAATTCAAAGTCGGTCGCGAGTATCATATTCTTCATTCATCGCGCTATATGAGGACGGGGGCGGGACGGAGCCGGCGGGGGGGGGCATAGACTGGGGAAATTGGACATGGGATTGTCGATAAACCGCACACTTGTTCATAGCGATTCTTCATAGCTCGTCATGATCGGCCGGCCCGTGTCTTTTTTTTTCAGGTTATCATGATGGTCTGTTTCGGTGAGATTAGGAATACTATCGGCGTTCTGGGGCTAGTACATCAGGATGTCCGTCTAAGTGAGATTTTTAGGAATTTTATCTGCGTCCCATGGGCCCAGTATGGCATATCAAGACATCCATCTCGGTGAAGGACCGGGAAGTTTAGTAGGTATTGAAGATGCCCCCCGCCCCAGTGTTGGTAGAGGTCGAGGTGTGGCTGAGATAATAATAGACTCCATATTAACCCCACCCGCCCCTGGTCAAGTTCAATGGCTCCCAGAGGAGATGGTACGGTGGTACGTACCTCCCCCCTCTAAAATTCTCAAATTCTCCTTTGTTGGTCCGACCACGCCTAGTCTGGAAAAGAGGGACCCCGCACGTGACGCACAGAAATCCCACCACACTAGAATTTTACCCTAGCCCTCCGGATCGCCCCCAGCAGACCGCGCCTTGGGGAAAACTTTCGCTGCCCTTGAACCTCGTTTGGAAGCCTCGAACCTCCTCTACTAACACCAACAGGAATCGCCAAACAGCAAAGGTACGCATCCTCCTACCCGCCGATGGGGATCGAGCAATTAAGACTCGGCCCATTCGATCGTTCGATAAACGGAATCTCTAACAATTTGTTTTCGTCGCCGTACAGATGGTTTCCGCTAAGAAGCACGTTCCCATCGTGAAGAAGCGTACGTCTCGAGAAATATCCTCTCCCCCCCTTCTCTCTGCCACCGAAAAAGAGAACAATACGATTCGCAATACGACGACAAAATCTCTCCCCGTTTACCCCCTCGTCTCCCTGTCCGCGGGGAGAGAGATTTTTAAGGACATGATGATGGAGACCGGGATATTGACGTTTGGACTTTGTGAAATATAGGCACGAAGCGCTTCACTCGCCACCAGAGTGACCGCTTCAAGTGTGTCGACCCCAGCTGGAGGAAGCCCAAGGGTATCGACTCCCGCGTGCGCAGGCGGTTCAAGGGCAACATCGCTATGCCCTCGGTACGTTTCTGGGAATCTCGGGGAACCCCACCCCTCCTTTTTTTCTTCCTTCCCAACCCGCACGCCGACAAGGATTCGGAACGCCCAACGAGGGAGCGCGATGGGTTGGGGGGGGGGGGGGGGTCCGAGACAGCGGTACTAATGACAATTTACCTCCTGCAGATCGGCTATGGCGCCAACAAGAAGACCAAGTACATGATGCCCTCGGGCCACAAGGCCTTCCTCGTCAGCAACGTCAACGACCTCGAGCTCCTCCTGATGCACAACCGGACCCACGCCGCCGAGATCGCCCACAACGTCTCCGCGCGGAAGCGGATCGACATCATCGCCCGCGCGAAGCAACTATCCGTCAAGGTCACGAACGCCAAGGCCAAGGTCACCACCGAGGTATGAATGTAAACAACGGGCTAATGGAGGAGGGGGACACTTGGGGACCTTTTCGGAGTTCGCGGTTTACGAATTGCGGAAGAGGGGGAGGAGAGGGCAAGCGCGGTGTGGAGGAGGGGGGGCGAAACGAAATGCAAAAAGGGATACATCTTGGTCTGGCTGTGTTTCAATGCACGGGGTTTTTATCATGCTGAGCATCGGAAATGCGTTCGGGATACGGTTTTGCGTTGCGATCCATGAGATCAGGGGTCGCTGGCTGCAAATGCTAGAAAATGAAGAAAAATGACCTCTTTCAAGCCAGGATGAGTCCTACCCTCCCCACCCTCCCCGAGGTGTGTGTGTGTGTGTGTGTGAGCTCGGAACCGCAGGTGGTGGTGGATGATGGGGTCCATGGATCTGGTCTGCGAGCCGGAAGGAGGGGCGCGTAGGTAGGCCGATGGGGGATGAGGTGCCGGGCGCAATACACCTTTCCATGGTCAAAGATCGGGGCTCGGGCTCTCCCGGGTTCCTTGGCTTGCCTTCCCGCTGCAAGAGTGCATGTTCGGTCCTAGCATTCCCAGACTTGGTATTTTGCGAGAGAGGTCGTCGACGTTGGATCATCACGAGCACACCCAGCCCAGATTTCAGTGCAACCGAGATCCGCAGCGGCTATGGCTATCCCTAGGAGACTAGCCGCATTCCGTTTCGTGTTGCCAGCGGTTACGTCCCTTTCCCGCAGTGATACTGACGCAGTCAGCTACGGGGAGTAAAAAATGTTAAAGACAGTAGATGACAGGCTCAAGGGCCGGCCCATTGGCCCGCCGTCTACTAGGCTTACCATCCGACGTTAAGGTAGAACGATATACAGGGTAGGGAATCGCCCTTCCAAACATCGTACATCTCATCTCCAGTTACCTCCGGCACAGGGTCCCAGCTGGCCACCCATACAATGGAGGTCCTGCAGCCGGGGGGGCACAAAAATCCTGGGTGTTGCGTACAAGTAATGGTATTGGTATGCTATATTTATATCCCACGCTCTGTTCCATGATATAAACAGCCAGGAAAGAAAACCCAATCCCTTCCTAGGGAAATCTTGACATCATATCTTGCCCATCGTCGTACGCCAACCCGTTACCCCTTCCCCCCCCGAACTCCAACACGCTCGGTGCTGATTTAACTCCATGTCTAGTTTCCCGATCCAGGCGCAGATCTGAATATATGAGGAGGCCCCAAAAAAGCTCAATGCTGCTTGAAACAGCTGAACTTCCCTAGAGAGAACCTCCAGGGCCCGCGCCTGACGCCGTGCCGGCCCACGTGTACTGAGGTGCCGAAGTGGCGGCCGCCGACGGGCTTGACGTAGTTAGGACCGGCCCCGTGTCTGCCGAATCTGAAAGGCATTGTGTTCGGATGTGTTTGCGTGAGTGCAAAGTTTTAGAGACGTGTAATGTAGTTTTCGGTAGCAGGTTCGGCGAGGTTTGGATTTTGGTTATGTTTGGTGGTGTTGATAGTTGTAGTTCACAGTGGGTTGAAGGAAGGAGGAGGTTGAGGTTTTGGTTTGGAGAGCATGTGTAGTAGGGGAAATCGAAACTGAAACCTTATATAGTGGCATGAGGGTGAAGCTAGGGTGATTTATGCTCGAGGGAAGCGTAAGAAAAGTGGCAAACAAGGACTGACTTGGAGGACGAGACGTACAGAAACAGGGCTTGAGACCATGGGTTGTTGCTTCCGCGCGCATAGGAGCCCGTTACGTCATTCCACTCAACCAGCGATACACTACGTCATTACTCACTCCTCAACCCTTACACTTTTCCAACCACCATTCTGCTAGCAATCATCTTGTTCACATACTAAACAAGCCCACTTCTCTAATCATTTATACATATAGTAATCTGACCATCAGTATATTCTTCAAGGCTGTGACGCCATTGAATTTTAAACAATGTCAGAGTGTTTGCTTCGTTGGCAAAGCCAGCCCAGTCTGGCATTTATAGAGTCACCTCGCTTTTCTTTCTGTTCCAGAGTAATTGCTGTTCCTTTACGATGGGTATCATTCATGAGCCTCACTAATTCTCCCTAACGACGAGTCTATCAGAAGGAGCTGTATATATATAATATATATAGCTACAAAAACCTATCTAGGCCGCTCTTTCTACACTGGCCGGCACGTTCTTGGTGGCAAGTAACCCCGAGCCTTCCTAATCGCAGCGCCTTGGCTAGTGTTCTGCGCCGCGTTTTGCTCATTTTTCTTGCCCTCAAAACATAATTAAAGTAAACCCGCCCTCTTTTCCTCTCCAAATGAGTAGCCTGTCGAAGCTCGTCGTGCTTTGCGACGGCACGTGGTGTGGCCAAAAGGCGAAGACCGAGACGAACATCTCCATGCTGGCCGGTCTCATGGGCATCGACGTGGGACATGGGAAGGACTCTCGAGAATATCATGGTGTCCAGGCGCGATATTTCGACGGTCCGGGGCTAGGTAATGCTGTCCTGGACCTGATGCTCACCGGCTCGACTAGCCCTGACGTGGCCGCCAGCTGCGTGGATATCTACCAGTACATCGTCAATCGCTTCACGGATAAGCACGAGATTTGGATGTTTGGGCTGGGGCGCGGCGCTTACGTCGTCCGCTGTGTGGCCGGTATGATCAGCGCCTGCGGTGTCGTCAAGAAGACGGATGATGACCGCGAGACGACCGTGTTAGTCAACCACGTCTACTCGATGTATGAAGCCCTGGGCCGCGATGGTGGGCCGTCCCCCCTCCAGATGGAAAGGTTGCGGAGCCGCTCGTCCTGGGATGTTGGGGCGCCGGTCGCATTCATGGGCATCCTAGATACTACGGACCCGGCGAGTTTGCCCAATCTCTTCCTCCCCATGGCTGGCCGCGGACCTCCCCGTCTTCACGAAAATATGAATGCCTCGCGCGCGGTCAGGAAGGTCTACCATGCCGTATCCGTGCACGAGACACTACCCCTGTTCAGCCTCTGCCGTTTTACGACGAGCGCCGCCACTGAGGAGACGGGAGTTTCACCCAGTATTAACGAAACGTGGTTCCCCGGGATGCATTATGATCTTGGAAGGCGGAAGTTTCCTTCAGCATTGGCTGCCGATGCCATGAGCTGGCTGCTCCCCTGGCTACCCATGGCTCGTCCAAATACAATCCTCTCTGATCTTGTTTTAATGTGGATGCTGGAGAATATTAAACGCGAGGATAATGATACCCCCGGAACGCTTATCCCAGATATCGACGCCGAGATCGAAGGCGTAGCCCGAAGACTCACCAGCGGCGAGGAATCCAAGGGCACCGGCGATGTGTATGCCCAGATGCAGCCGCTCGGACTCGCTATTTCTTACCTGGCCCGGTTGCTGAGCTTCCCCGTCACGGGTATTAGCGAGACGATGATGCACGCGGGAAGTTGGGCTCCCTGGCTTCGGTCACGCAGGATACTCGACAGCAATGCGAGGACGTATGACTACAAAAGGCCCTTCGACCAGTCGGGTGCGACGGTCTGTCGGCTGGCCGACGTCTCTGAGGAGAGATACCCGTCGACCACGTACGATGATTATCAGTTATATCGACAGGCCACTGGTGAGATCGACCGGGCGACCTATGAGTGCCTCGCCGGGAAGGAATCGTCTGGCCCGAGAGCTCCACTGGAATCAGATGGCCCTACTCCTCTGACGATCAAGTGGAAGGGCCCAGACTTCCATGACCGCCATGGCCAAGACAACTGGGAGGATGTCCTGACAATAACAAAAGTAAGCCATGATGAGGAGTGTTACGTCGCCAGGACCATTCCGGACTTCCTGAACGAGTTTTACGGGGACCTAGGAAGCGCCCTGCTGGACTGGGTAACGAAGTTGTGCGTCCTGAAGACCAGAGTCCCAACTGCCGCACCACCGGGGGAGCCGCATTCTGAGACTTCCCATCCGAATAAGCCTCTACCCGACCGGGTAGCGGAGTTGCTTGTCCCAAAAGCCATATCCTCAACAATACCGGCGGAGCCTCAGTCTAAGACTTCTCGACTGAGTAAGTCTCTGCCGTACCGGGTAACAGAGTTGCTAGTCCCAAAAGCCGGAGTGACAACAGGTGAACAGCAGCTTAAGACCTCCGAAAAGAAGGACCTTTCGGGCTGTCTTGATCAAGTACATGTGCATCTTGACGCCCATTCGATCACAGCCTACTTCGCGGATACCTCACTCAGCATGACACTCCCAGAAAATTCGGGAGCCGACGTTAGATCTCGGCTACTGTCCGCGCTTAGCTGGGTCGTGGAGGTCTTTCAAACCCCGGGGCGAGACGCGGAAGGTTTGTTTACGGTGGGATGCGGCGTCGAGGACGGCGAGACTGAAGGCGTCAGGGTATTGTCTAGCCGTTCCGAACTGTTTAGTCCGGGAAACGAAGTGTCTTCGTGCTGGACTCAGCTGTTTGACCACCACTGTGTTGCCGAAGTGCCGCGTTTTCACTTCAAGGCCGATGGCCGTCAGGAAGGACTCGAGATCGACTTCGACCTCCTCGTGGGCCTCTCTCGCGCCTCTCGTCCGTGGGTCACCGAGTACGGAGCCATATTGTTCGGGGTTGACACGGCCCTGATCCAGCTCAAGCCGGTGGAATCCCGGCGATGGCATGTGGTGCGTACGCCGAACAGTTTCATCACTCCGGCCGACGTACTGGAAGCTATCCAGCCAGCCGACCAGCCGGGCGCGGTAGGAGGAGGACAGGACGGGCTCGCCGACGCCATCAAGTCTTTAACACAGCTACAAAAGCGACAGCGCGGAGAACCGCAGTCGAAAGAGTTCAGATACACCCCGGGGAATGTGTACGTGGGATGGTGCGACAGTCCCAGGGTTAGTATCGGCGCCGCGGCGCCAGACGCGGAGTTCCTAGAAGAGTTCGACAAGGAGACGGGAGTCCCCGCCGTGACCAACAATATCCTGGACACGGCGAGCGTGACCACGGTCCACCAGGCCGGCCTCGCCGCAAGGATAAACTTCCTGATAGCTTCGATCGAATGGAGGTACGGCTATAGCCGCCAGCAGGAGCGGAAGGTGCAACCGACCGCGGTTAAGCATGCTTTCAACCACTTCCGCCTCCAGATACGGAGCGCAAGGAAGACTCCCGTTATACTTTGGGATGATTCCATACGTCGAGCGTGGCTCCTCCCCGCGCACTCTGTGCTGTTTTTCGTCACGGTATGCCTAGTTAACCTGTTGGACCTGAATTTCGCGGAGCCGCTTAGGTACATCACGGCTTCAGACGACCCTAGCAAATCAGCCTGGGACTGCCTCATCACAAACCAAGGAAAAAAGCTGCTAGGGCTAGGAGGGTCGCCGACCGATATCACCTTTGGAGACTTTGTCCTGGCAGTGTGGGACGGCATGGAAAAGGCCCAGTCGGTCTGCTACTCCAACACCAACCAGAGGAAACACGTTAAGAAGGGGGTTGTCTTCGGGTACGACCTCCACGACCTCACCGGTCCCGGGCTTATAGGACTCCGGTATCTCGACTGCAACAGGGCCAGCACTAATCTCCGGGGCTGGGAGCCGCTTGCTCGGAAGGAGTCGGTCCATGTGATATTCTGCAACAGCGTCGGATCCGTAATCAAGTGTGCCGACAATAGATGCGCGGGGACGCCTTGTGGGAGCCACTGCCAGCATCTCGACAGGACGAGAGGCGTCTTGAGCTGCCTGCTCCCGGACCTCAAGAGATTCTTTGACCGCGACTGGAAGGACTACACGACGAGCGGGATCCTGCCCGTTACGACCGGCTTCGAGTGGGTCCCGACTGCCTCGACTTCGGGGGATATCTTCGAGCATCGGGGCCAGAGTATCCCGGTAGGAGGCGGTGCCTGCGAGTGTTGCGCTGAGGTCGGCCGGCTGCAGGCGGTTGTCGAGCATCACGAGCCGTTCTTCCTCAAGAGGTTATGGCACAAATCCAGGCCCTTTCAGAGCCCTCTTTGGCTTGAGAGGAGTTATGGCGTGAGGTTTGGCTCGGTGAGTTCTCCTAAGAATGATAGTAGGATAGGAAATCACGGATACTGATAGCTCTGCGCATAGCGCTCAAGGTAGGGAGGAGGGGGGAAAGTGAAGGGGGGAGGGTACATAAGGTCCAGGGTTGATGATAGTAGTGTCACCGACCCAGCCAAGGAGCTAGCTGTTGGCCAGCTTGCATGCTGTACATGTATAGTGCGCAGGTCCCTGACGACATTGACTCCATTCCGGGACATCTTCGAATCCACGCCCGCCCTTGCTTCACGGCTCCAGTTCGGGCATCTGGGCTAAAAATAAGAGAGTGACGTTGCAGACTGAAATCTTTCAGAGCTTTCTGCGCTAGGGATAGGAAAAGGTGCTGTCGGTGTTACTATGAACCAAGTTGCTCCGCGGCGCAGCTCGGCTGGAGAAGGGGGAGAGAGCGCTGATCTGATGTTGCCAGGTCGGATACATGTAGATTTTGTGTACAACCTCTACAATACGGATTCAAGTCATGTGTTGCTACTGGCGTATGTCAACAGCAACCCACCCACCCCCAGGATAGAATAGGATCCTGAATGCAATTACAAGGAAAATTAATTATACCAGTCAGGGCCTGTGTACCCAAACCGGAATGATGCAGCAGTGCGATGATGAGTAAATCCAAATCCATGTCCGTATCGATGCTCATATCCAATCCCAAATCTAAGCAGTCGCAATGCAGCATGTCGTGTATCAAAGCTCCCTGGCGTAACCCACCGACACCCTCGTCTTCCCTCCCGAAGCCTCAAACTCCACATACCCATCGCCCGTCGCGATCGCGGTCCTCTTCCTCTTACCCACTCTCCCGCTCCCATCCTCGGCACCATCCCACACCACCTCCCCGTTAACCCTCACGATCGCCCTCCCCTCCACCGGCACGGCGATCTTCCCCTCCCCGAGCCCGTCCGGGACCTGCACCCCCATCTCGAAGCCGCGCCCCTCCACCTTCTCCCACCAGACTCGTATCCCCTCTCCTCCCCCCGGGACCGGCACCTCGCCGCGGGCCCAGCTCACGTCGTCGTCCCCGGTCCTGGGCTTCACGCTCCACGTCTCGAAACCGGGGCTCGTGGGCGCCACGCCGAGCACATACCTCGACAGCAGCGGCACCACGCCCGTCGACCACCCGTGCGACCTGCTCTTGAACGAGTCCGAGTTGTACGAGTCCCCCGTCCCCTCCCAGAACGTCACCCCGGGGTCCCGCGCCGCCATGTACCCCCACAGCCTCCTCATCTCCTCGAACGCCGACCCGACCATGCCCGCCGTCTCGAACCGCGCCACAATCTCAAAGTACGAGATGAAGGCGTACGTCCTCTCCCCGAAGTCCCCTCCGAGCGCGTTGTTGTCGTAGAACGAGTTCCCCCACTCCCTCGACGCCGCCGAGGCCCAGTACTTCAGTATCGACTCCGCCCGCTCCGCGTCCGCCACCCCGCCGACGATGGCGATGCTGTTCCCGTCCTGCGCGTGCGTGGCGCAGTACTCACCGCCGCTGCCGCACGTCCCGTCGAAGAAGGCCCCCGCTCCGGCGTCGAAGTTGTGCGCGTTCACGGCCGCCGAGAGCTCCGTCGCGCGGGACTCCCACCGCTCGGCGTCGGCGTCGTAGTCCGAGCCGCGGTGGCGCGCGAGGAGGGTGGCGCGCCGGAGGGCGTGCACGTAGAGGACGTTGTAGTACGTCACGGGCCCCGAGCGCGGGAGGAAGGCGTAATCGCCGTAGCCGCCCGGCTTGACGACGAGGCCGGTCGACTTGTCCATGAGCGGCGGGTAGTAGTCGTCGAGTGTGGCGGCCATGTTGGGGTAGTACTTGTCCAGATAGGCGAGGTCGCCGGTGTGGAGGACGTAGTCGTAAGTGCAGACGACCCACCAGAGGGGGTAGTCGAAGAGTCTGAGGGTATATTGGAAGCTGGGTAAAGACGTTAGGATTAGAGCCCAAAGGATTGGGTCGCGACGCTAGTCTTGGGAGAGAACACTTACATGCTCGCCGGGGGGATCCACCCGTCAGCACGTTGATGATCCGCCAGGTCGGCCAGGACGTTGACGACGGCATCGCTCGTGTTATGCGACATGAAGGTGGTCAGCCCCGCGACGGCCAGGTCGCCCACGTAAGGGTCCCTGTCCCTCTTGGGCGCGTCGTGCAGCACCCACTTCCCCAGCAGGCCCTGGGCGACGGCGTCCCTCGGCTCGGTGTCGTTGGCGCGGAAGATGTCGGTGCAGAGGTCGTTGGTGTACACGCCGTCGAACCACCACTGGGTCAGGTCCTCGTCCGAGCACTCGAACCAGCCCGTGAAGGTGTCGGGGGTGCCGAGGAAGGCCGAGAGCCGGAGGGAGACGGAGGAGATGGACACCCGACCCTGCGGCGCCGTGAAGGGCGCGTCGGCGTCGAGGGCATCGAGAGAGATGCGGAGGTAGCGGAAGCCGTGGAGGCCGTCTGAGCAGACCCTCTGGTTGTCGCGCTGGCAGCCGAGCTGATTCGTCCAGGTGTAGGGGGCGGTTTCAACGGCGACCTGGGCGAGAGTGTGAGTACAGGTATAGGGGACATGAGACTCGAGGGGGGGAAAAGCAAAGAAAGGGGATTACAAGGGGGTAAACCCGGACTAGTAACGATTGAAGACGGGAACGCCTCATACCTGATCTGTCCCGCCAGTCAAATGTTCCGGAGATCCCTTTCTCGCCTGTCATACAAGGTTAGCTCTTGGTCTCGAATTTGGGGCAGGGTACGGTATATCCAGTGTAAGTGGTCTTGCACATCTAAGGAGCCCCCCCTTTGTCCCCCCTCCCCCCACTCACATTATACGAGCGAGTGAAGTCACTGTTATCGCTCAAATGCTCCAGCGTCTCCGAGAACGCCAGCCTCAGCCCGGGCAGACTGTCCCCCGCGCCCTCGGCACCCGCGAACTCAATGGAGAGGATACCGACGGTGTTGATCCCAAAGTCGATCACGACGCTCGGGACCTTGTCCGTCCGGGAGTCCCTCACGAGCACGGTCGGCTCGTCGCCGGATATCAGGCCCTGGTGGTTCAGCACTTTGCCCATGGAGGAGCCCTCCAGCACGGTGGCGGGGTGGACGACATGGCCCGGTGAGGCGCGGACATAGCGGTGCCAGCTCGTGGGGTTGGATGGGATTCGGGAGGTGTGGTTCAGGGCGCCGCTGAGGTGGGAGAAGAGGAGGAGGAGTGAGAGGGTGATGAGGAGGAATGCCATGAGTGCGAGGACGTAGAAGCAGGTAGGACGCCTCGGTTTCTTGATGTTGTTGGGCTCGGGGGCCCGGGGGGTGGATGTAGGAGCCATGGCTGCGGGTATATATATATATACGGACGTGGGGAGCTGTATATACGGGATTGTATTGTGCGCCCGATTTATGTATATACGGGGTCGATTATATGCCGGGTAGCACACTATATTCGACGCTTTTTCGGTCTATGCTTTTCGCGGGCATTGGATTGATACGAAGGAAGATCGCCAAGAGTACGTAATGTAATATATGAGTCGCGAGTTGCCACCATGTTTTAACGGTTCGGCGCCGAGGGGGGCGTGTAAGACAGGAGGAAGACTCTGGGAGTTATTGGCGCGTTTTCGAGGCCGCCACGAGTCGGTATAAAGTGAGAATACGAATAGTGAATGAGTGAGCAAGTGAATGAGAGATCCTAGCGAAGGAAAACGAGGGAAAATGGAGGTCACGGCAGGAGGAGGCACAGCAGGAAGCGCCCACGACTTCACCTCCAAACAGAAATTAGTTTCGACGGCGGGTCCGGATTATTTCTGCGAGGATCCTTCATCCCGCAGATGCGCTGTGTGAAGGAGTTGAAAGATGCGTGTAAATGGAGATGTCAAGTGTGAAATGAGGGGTCGTCGTCATTTCTTGTTTGACGTTGAGAGGGTCCGTTTCCGGGCCCAGGTGACCAGCTGACCGGAGAATCATGTATGTGGATGCGAGCAATGCAGAGCATGTTAGCTGATCTAATAATAACGGTGCATTAGGTACAGTAGTACCCAAGAAGAAAAAAAACATACACTGATAAGCCGCGAACGAGACAGTGAGACATGCACGATATAACATATATGGCTTTTTTACCATCCGGACCAGGATCTTCATTGTGTTCCAAACATCCCAATAACCTCACGAAAAAGTGGAAAGTGGCAGTCGGGGTTGATGCCTCCCATAGCACAACCTTGAGATACCTATACCGATCGAATGAGAAGGAGGACGCAGAAAAATACCACTTCCCGGGCCAGGGAGCTTTTATTTTCAATATTTCTATATATATATACTGGTGGAGGAATCACGGAGAAGCACAGACGCGACAACTCTGAATATGCTGCTCCCCTCCTCGGAGCTAGCCGGACCGGGGAGGATACTCGTATTCGCAAGTTCAGAGTCATGATACAGTATGAGCTTATTTGTTATGAGGTGTGAGATGCCTGCCCGTTGTAAGGAATATCTGCCGTGGCACACGACCGATCCCGAGGCCGGCTCCTTCGTACTTCTCTAGGCTCGAGGGCAAGAAGGGAAGGTCTAAGAAAATTCGGGGCGTTTTCTCCGAGCATTTCTTTTGGTTTATATTTCGATTTATTGCATCTAGATGCGATACCATCGGGTGAGGGGCTCCCTCGAAGCGAGGGGGAAAAGAATAAACGCTCCTAGACAGGCCTTTACTCGGGAAGCAGTGGACCCGGGCGTAGTCCCTGCCCCCTCCGGTTCCATGAGCGTCATATGCCTGTACCACAGAGCCTATGGAAAATCTGCCGTCAATCGGGGTATAAGTTGTCTGTGGAACGACATCACGGGGGGTGCAGCGGTTCTCCAAGTTTCCAAGAGGTCATATATCTATACCAGGATCGAAACTACTGTAGCTGAACGTTAAGACAGACAGACAGACAAACAGACATCCCATGGGTCTATTTCCCGTGCCCCCTCCCTCACCCTCTGCCCGCCACCGCTCTCTGCCCGCCACCGCTCTCTGCCCGCCACCGCCCTCAGGCCGCCGTGGCGCCCTTAGCAGCGGCAAGCGCCGAGGCGAAGACCTGGACGAAATTGAAGCAGTCCTCAAATGTGTTGTACAGCGGCGCGGGCGCGACCCTGATGACGTCTGGCCTCCTCTCGTCCACCAGCACCCCACCGGCCAGGAGCTCGTCCATGACCTTGTCCAGCAGCCCCTCCTCGAGCCTCAGGCTGAGTTGCGCGCCGCGCTGGTCCGGGTCCGCCGACGTGATCTGCGTGAAGAGGGCGCGCGCCTCGGCCGGCATGTCCCGCAGCAGGGCCTCGAGGTAGGCCGTCAGGCGCCTCGACTTCTCGCGCAGGGGCGCCATGCCGCCCGCGAGCTCGAAGACCTCGAGCGAGGCGCAGAGGCAGGTGATGTCGACGATGCTGGGGTTGCTCACCTGGAAGCCCGCGGCGCCGGGCGCGGCGTGGAACCCGCCCGACATGCCGAACCTCGTGGCCTTGTCGTTCCCCCACCACCCCGCGAGCCTGTTCGTGAAGCCCGAGGCCGGGTCCTCGTCTGAGGGGCCCGTGGAGACGCGCGTGTGGCGCTCGTGAACGAACAAGCCCCCGATGCAGCCGGGACCCGCGTTGAGGTACTTATACGTGCACCAGGCCGCGGCGTCGACGTCCCAGTCGTGCAGCCTCAGGTCGGCGTTGCCGGCGGCGTGGGCGAGGTCCCAGATGACGAAGACGCCGCGGGAGCGCGCGTGCGCGGTGATGCGCGGGATGTCAAGGAGCTGGCCCGTGTAGTACTGGATGCCCGGGAGGAGGAGCAGCGCGGCGGACTCGGCGTGCTCGTCTATGACGGCGAGGATGCGCTCCGTGGGCAGGAGGGGGTCAACCGGCGCCGGCGCCGCGGCCGCGTCCTTCTGCTGCTGCTGGCTCCCGGGAGGAGAGATGAGGACCATGGACGACTCGGTCGAGAGGCCGTGGTGGCGGATCTGGGTCTCCACGAGAAAGTGGTCGCTCGGGAAGGCCTTGGCCTCGAGGATGACCTTGTGGCGGCCGGCGGGGTCGGGGCGGTAGAAGGCCGACATGAGGAAGTGGAGGTTCGCCGTCAGACTCTGCATCACGGCCACCTCGGACGGGTCGGCGCCGACGATGGGCGCCATCATGGACGCCGCGGCGGCGTCGGCGTCCAGCCAGGTCGGGAGCGGCGAGCCCTCGAGGGGCTTGAAGTGGCCCTGCACGCCCTGGGTGGCCCAGGTGTCCAGGTACTGCCTTAGCCTCGTGGCCGTGCGCCTCGGCTGGAGGCCTAGGGAGTTTCCGACAAGATAGGTGCACGGCGCAGAGTTGTCGTCCGCCGCCTGCGACTGCTGGGCAGTGGAGGCATCCCCAGCACCTGTACTCGTACCTGCGCCTGAGCCTGAGGGCGAGGCCGATGTCAGCCTTATGTTAGCCCGCGGGTCCGAGGAACAAGGGCATGCACATGGCGGGGTGCGCGTGCGTTGGGGGTGTGAGTAGGTGACAGGCCGGGGTCAATCATGTTCTAGAAGGATGAGTCTGAAGGATGGAAGGGAGGGTGGGATGATGTGCATCCCAGTGGCCGGGGGTGGTCAAGGTGGGTGGGTGGGTTCGGTAAGCGGCGGCCATGTTCGAGAACATTCATGTACTACTTGTGCGCATACGGACCTCTCTCACCGACGGCTATCAACGATTTACTCCACGCCTCGGCTTTCGTCGGGATGAGAAACTCATCCCTAGTAAACTTCAGGGCATCACTCCGATCGAGCGAGATGGCGTACTCTCTCGAGGAAGTCTCGGCAGGAGCCATGGCTGGTTAAGTTGGGGGTGTCTCCTCAGATCTGAAGTGGTTTTCAATGACGATGTAAACTTCAATGTCGTATATATCTCAATAAAGGATGGAGGCGGGGCGGCGCTAAAGTCTATAAAAAGGGCAAGGATGGTTGGGTTGATGATGGACTATTATGGGCGGCATAGACTACATAGAGATCGAGACTTGGCTTGGTGGGCTCTATTATTTCCCTCAAACCTATTTTCTGGACTATGAGCACACAAGCTTTCCCGCTGCAGTATTACATACTTGGAGCTTGGAGGCGAGCTAGTAAGAGCGACCCTCCGATTGCCGCCGCTTTCCGTCCCCGCTTTCTTTTTTTCTCTCCCCTCCTTCTCCCGTGCTTTCTTCACCGGGACGAACAGTGCCACCCCGCTAACAATAACCGTTTCATTTTGCTTGGCTCCGAGACGAAAGGCATCTCTCACTCTTATCTTCCCCTCCCCAGCAAACAACACCAAACCCCCCCAAGTTTCGCCTAGTGAGCAAGACGGCAATCTGCGATGGGTCTAACGCATCCTGTTGAATGATGGGTGGAGTCAGGAAATCCTTAAGCCATAGCTAGGGAGATAGAGACAACCCATTCTCCCCTTTGAGGGTCTACTTGTGTATCCCTTCTTCTAGTTGGAGGGGCGTGTATTATACGAGCTCCCAACCACTGTCATAGATAGAACCTAGGTACTCACTATGTTTGGAACTACTTATCTCGAATCTTCAAACTTGCATCTCATGACCTCAGCCGTGTCAAGAGACCAACGCAACCCACCTCACCACCAAAAGGCGGCACTGAACATGGGGAAAGCTGCCATGTTTCGGTCAGACGGCATCTTGGAAGATGGGTGGCCGGTTCGTCTTTGTACAGCGCAACTCCGCTTGGTGTGCACGAGAAGACATGCTGAAGCAGATGGGATCAGGATGACTTATATGGGGCCTGGGAGGTCCATGAATGAAACATCCCCCCTACCCAACACGGATGGGGGTCTGATTCTCACGCCTGGCCCAGATGCAAACCTCTAATGCCTCCTTGTTGATTTTTTTTTTTTGGGGGGGGGGAAGGGAGGGCTCGTTCTTCCTGCCTTTCGCTCCAAGCTCCCCCGGCCCAGGTGTAGCAGTCATGTTTTGTCCTGGCGACACCCGTCGGTCGGGCCACGATACCGCATGAGTTGCGGATCGCGAGGCGACGGTGCGACTGAGTGGTCTGGGAGAGACGGATCTGAATAATACGTTAATAGATTCGCTTTTGGAGAGGCTTGTTCCGTGTGATTGCTCCTCGCACAGAAACGCAACAGATATCCTCTTTTCTCCCCTCCTCCTTTGTTCTCATCTCCTCTCCCCTCTTTTCCCCTTCTATCCCTTCTTCCCCCCTCTTCTCCCCTCTTCTCCCCTTTTCTCCTCTCTGACCAACCTGGCACACCCCGTCTCCCAGGCACACCGAACAGGATCCCGGTTTCCAACCTTCTCCCGAAAGGACCTCCCGGCCCTCAAATTAAAGTTCCGGTACGAGCAAGATACAAATACGCAACGCCTCGTACTGTGTACTCGTAATTGGGTACCTCGTGTTTCGAATCCACAAGAACTGGAGCAAAGGGAAAACTCTTCAAAAGGAAGCTGCTCCTGCAGTATCATCGTGCCGCATGCAAGTACTCAAAATAAATTCTAAGCCTCGAAATTAAGTGGGTGTGGGCCCAGAAAAAAAAAACGAAAGTATGGGGTAATAGTAACAGCTCTCCTCCCCCTTTGAGACATGTATACAAGTATCTCACCAGTAATTACATACTTTTGCGTGTACTACACAACTGACGGAGGGATTCTATTACATTCTTGTCGGGTAAGGGGGAGTACTTTTGTGTAAAAAAATTTTCTCTTCTCTTGTTCCGCAGGATGGCTAAAATTAGAAGGGAAAAAGGTATCCGATTGGGGTTGTCCTGAGGGCGCGATCAGGGTTCCCCAGCGGACAGGAAAGTCGTCCATCTCGAAAGGCCAAGAAGGCGGCGGGCGTCACCGGCGACTTTCGGTGTCGGCGGGGTAAGGGACGCCAACCCCCGGTGTCCCGCACAACTCGGTAGTCCCCTCCGGCGAGGAGGGGTTATCGGGGGGGAGGGCGGAGGGGGAGGGAGGGTGGCCCACACATGCCTTGTTCTCTTCGGCGGGGTACTTTCCCCGTGGATGATGTATTGGGTGGGTGTGTTGGGCTGCACACCGCCGGGGGGCGCGGCGCCCAGGCCGAGTCGTCACCGGGCGCGGAGATGGCATGGGTCGGGCTGCCCCACAGCGGGGGAGGGGTCTAATCTGCCTCATGCTACGAGTATGCTTGTGTCTGTGTCCGTCAACGGAAGGTCTTACGTACCACGATGCTCCGCATCGTTCTCTCTGGGTAGCTCTGTGGGTGCAGTGACATCGGACGTCCCTTGTCAGCTGTGATAGGGGCTGCGCACGGGGTCTTCGATGTGTTCCAATTGGCCTCGAACAAGTTATGAGGACGACTGTAGCGAGAGGAAGGTGTGCGGTTAGTTGACGGTGTGGTCGTACTCTCTGTGTGTGTGTGTGTGTGTGTGTTTGCTGAGCTGGTTGGATGGAAACGGATGTAATTGTGCGGCTCGATTAGCAACAGTTGCATATCGTGTCATACGCGGGCTGGTTTTCATCACTTATCACCCCCGTCTCTCCTCACATCCTCTACCGCAGACAAGTACACCATCACGATCATGTACGGGTATGTACAAGCGAGTATGAGGTGAGGAGATGTTCACCGACAATCCGGGTGTACCTTTAACCCCTCGGAAAGGGGGGCGGCAGGTCGGGCGCCGAGTAATACTTCATACAAGCACCATGCAAGTCACGGAGCAGTTCGAGTTTGCTTTTCAAGCCCAGCCCCCCCCTGCTCGACTCATTCCCCAAAACAGGGGACAAGCGGCAGCTTGAGGAGGTTCGTCTCGCGATACTCTTTGCTCTCGAGCCGAAGGTCCTTCAGCCCCGGGGCAGTATGGTCATGCTCAATGGAAGGGGGGAGGCCGCCTCTGAGTAATAAGGCAAGGCGAGCGGGCCTGACGGTGCGCCCCAGCTGAAACCAAAGTCAGCTTGCTTGGGCTTATTCGGCAGCTTCGATTTATTACTCACATACGAGTACTTGCGCGCAGGGGCAAGAGGGGCGGCAAAGGGGCGGCAACTAGGGGTGACATGCGAAGGTACAATGCGGGGGGCGTGTCTGCGAGAAGGGGTGCTCCCATTTGATGAATTTTTGGCTCCCAGCACGTGCTGCTTGGTATACTTGCTACTCGTAACTTGTTTGTGCTGTTTATGTCACCCGCCGCCCCACCCCGCTGACAAGGCGGGGCGAGCAAACGCTAGTACATGTACCGTCGTGTGTTCGTACCTGTAAATGTATGCCGGTGGGCTCGTGCATCATCATGAGATCCCCAGGAATTTCCAATAATAGCGTAATACGAAATAAAAACTCCGTCCCAAAAACCTTCGTGCCTGTTTTCTCTAACTTCTGTGGGGAAAGGAAACTAGATTTGTCAAGGAAAATGGCACTTGTCATGCCCAACTTGTTCCACATATATGACAATGTTTGACACTAGCATGCCTTGCTGCCGAGGTTCCCGCGAATAGCTTCGTTCGGTGTCGTCAGAACGGCCTCCTTCGCGGGCATTCCATGGTGGCATTAGGGACATTTGGCTTCAAGGGGTTCAAGAAGACCTACCTACTCATACGATGACATGGACATACCTAGGTAGCGGGGTCGGTGGTACTTCCCTGTACTGGCATTCAGGTACGAGTATACACACAGGAGTCGGCCCGCATTCTCCAAATATTCCTTTTGCGAGAATTGGGGTAATCATTACGAAATCTTCTCCTATTTTCTCGAAGTACTTCATCCGGGAGTATCTATGTATTTCACGACAGCTTCATCTCAACCCAATATGTAACCTGCTCGGGGCTCATGCAAAGCGGTGGTTGCAACCCGAAGCGGGGTTAGCTCTGACTCTCAAAGGGCAAAGTGCTCCTAGCGCCCCGCCGTTGCTCCGATGACCCCCCAGGTGCTCATGGCGCCTCGCCCATGCTCCGACAGCGATCCGGAGCGGATCGTCGTTGGCCACGCGCCTCGGATCCTAATGACCCAACTTCCCCTGAAAATTTCACGATCGCTTCAAAAGTGGCGCGCGGCAGGGGGGGCTGCGGGGGCTGGCGACCGATTGGGGAAACCGAAGATGCTGGCTGGCGGCGTCTCCGCGCTCCCTCCCTCCGCATGGTCATGTGGGCTGTACCAGTCTCGTGCACCAGGGAACTGTTGAGAGAGGGCCAGACCAGGGAAGGGGTGGTAATGGGAAACTTAGTTTGACTCATACGAAGCTCCCCGTTCATCCATGCTAGGAACATCGTGAAAGCCAAATTTGAGTACTGACTACGCTCTCCCCGGAAGGAGCGGTAAGACGTACTAGTAGGAGGCCGGACCCATGCTAAGTGGTCACCGGGGCATTCTTCCCCAAGGGGGCTCAGAGGGGGGTGCATGGCGACAGGTCCCCGAGGGAGAGACAAGATTAGCCATGCGATTGACATGCCTGTCGGGGGGTGGAGGGGGGTGGACAAGTCTTGTCTTACTCGTACGGGAATGAGGAACGGAGCTCTTTCGGATCCGGCTAGCTATGGCATCATCGACAACGAGTACTACGGTTTTGACAAGATATTCCTGGCGCGCCTTTGCCAGAGGAGCATTGGCACGAGGTTGCGATGGGAACGGACGGGAGCAGAACTGCGCCCGTCTTGGACCGCCCGGACGGACATGTCCTTCCCAGGGGAAGCCCGAGCCGATGGTGCCGGTGCGTTTACCAGATTACGCGGTGGCCACCTGCACCGAAGCTCTTCGGGATTCGGATCGGGGTCCACTCCGTGTGGGAACGAGGGAGCCCGTGCAATCCGTCACCTTCCTTCTTGGCGCAGGCGTACTTCGTACCTCCCCCTAAATTACTTCCGCTGGTACCCAAAGCTACCAACTACCTCCTTACTACCACTGTACACAGCTGTTATACCGTGTCTGTCTCGAAATGCTACCCGATGAATAACAAGAATTCCTCGGACGTTTGAATGTTGATGCAAACCTGGAAGTACCCGCCAGTTTCCCAATCCTGGGCGTCGTGCGTCGAACGGGCGGAGGTGATAGAACAATGAACGCAGTTCTTTGGCGGGACAACTCATGTCACGCTCAGATGACATGTGACCCCCTAGGATGGGACGTCTGGTATTGGATATGTATGAGACTCACGTGCAGGGGAGGGGTGTGGTCCTTAGGTAATAGTGATAAATTTTGCGGGTGCACGAGGTACAGAAGCTGGGCCTGGGGCGGGTTGGGCAGGTCAGGATACCGCCACAACTTGTGGATTCGTACGGTGTACCTTGCGGGCCCCGGCAGAGTACATCAGCCAGGTACCATGTCTACTGGCCAATCATGAGACCGAGGCCCGCCCAATGCAGCATAGTGGACCTGGCGCTGGGTCCTTTACGGGGTACCTGCCCGCCTTTTTCTTGTTCCACCCTGACGAAGAGGCGACGAAGCCCTGCGGGGGGGAGGTGAGAGGGCGGCAGCAGTGTGGCAGGTGCGGAGCCAGCCCCGTACTCGTACGTACCTTGCCTTCATGGGACATCCATGGGAAGTCCGGCGTTACTAGGTTCATACGGCCCCGTTTCTGTTGAATTCTTTCGCCATCGTGATGAGTCCCCGCGCCCGCGCCACTGCCGAGTCCCCAGAATGACCCAAGAAGGGGCCCACGATAGTTGCTTGTACGAGTACTCGTACGAGTGTACGTACCTCGTGGTCTCGTACCTTTCTTGACATTCTTCGGAGAGGAAGAAAAAAAATACGTTCTTATATAAGAGAGCTCATGACGCCGCCCTTCTCACGCATATCATTGAGTTCCCAAGATCCCAGCCACACACCCCAGCTGAACATTTCCGCATTCCATTGAAATACTCTACGAGCACTATCCCAATTGCTCGTCTCTTCCCCTTTACACAAGTGCGGCCGCCCCTTCTCACCAAGAAAATCTTCTTATCGAACTGAGTCACCGCTCCGTCGTGTTCGATTCAGGGCGAACCGCTCCTTAGTTACTCTTCCATCTGCCCTTATCTCTCTACCTGCTCCGTGCCCCGGATTTTGTTGGACGCCCAGCTCAGCTCTTATCGGGCCTCGGACACTGCTTCCGGAACTTTCCTCTCTTATCTCACCCCAACGGGTACCCGCTTACCCGCAAGATCCCGCCACTGCACAGCCGGCATCAGCATCCGTCAGCGTTCCTGCTACTGCCGAAAACCTGATTCCTGTTTGCTGTTGATATCACAGTCGTAAGGTGAGTTTATTATGCCGGGCGAGCTTTCCTTTCAAGCTTTGTTATAGGGCCGATTCGTCATTTCGATTGCGTGTACCCCGTCTTTTCATGCTCTCCTCCCCTCGGGGGGAAGGCCTCCACCATCTCTCGGCCATTTCCCTCCATCCCTAGCCCCTAGCCCGCTTTAAGGTTTTCCCCTGGCGCCAAGTCATGGAGCCATTGGCCGCTGCGCTTACACAAGGCCGCCCCATGGGGCGTGCTGGAGCTTGACACGTTCTTTTTTTATCACACCTCGCCCCCAGCCTCAGTCCGCACCATATTTTGTTTTTGTATCATCTCGGGAACCAGAGCACTTTTTTCATGAGAAACATTCCTGCCGAGTTCACATCATCATTACCACTAAAAATTTATCCCCTTCCCTGCCATTGATTCCTGTCGTCCTTTTTTCCCCTTCCAAATTACCCCAACCTTCATTTCCACTCGATCTCGAAACATCATACGCCAGATCCGCGCCTCTCGTCCATGACGTCACTAACATCCCTGCCAGAGCTGATTCACTGAAACACGCTCAACGAGATCAGTAACAGAGAGACAGAGAGACCTCGGGAAAATCAGGTATGTGGAGAGAACTTTTGCCCTGTACATCCCTCGGGGCTTTCCCTTATCAGCTCGACGCCACCTCAAGGGAGCGGCGGTGAGGAAATACGGGGTCGTTACGGCCCGTGTTGTCTCACCTCCCGAGATAACACCCTGCCCACCGTGTACCTGCCGCCCGCTACCTCGGTCTTGCATTGCCCCCCTGTCCGCAGAATGACTCCTCCTGCTTCCGATATGGGAATTATATTGGCTTCGCCATGTGTTGCGCGACTGAGCAGTCAGTGCCCCTGATATCATCATTCTCTCCTCGCCGAAAGCTTGATATATCTGGCCTGGCCTCCCTCGAAACCATGGCAGTCTATTTCATTCTTGATTTACACCATCGCATACTTACCCCTTTACCTTTCATCACTTCTCTTCTTCTATCTTATATTCGCCGAGATGGCATACGCTGTACATCTGGCTGACCCTCCAATGGACAGCTTTCCCGCCTACCTGGATCCCTTCGACTTTGATCCCTTAGCCAAAACCATGGCGACGATTTCTCCGGCTCCCGTCAGCAAGGCGGTAGCCAACCTTCAGAGCTCCGAGACGAACAGCCGCCGCCCATCTCCCCAGCCCTCTCACCTCTGTCTTCCACATCAACCCAGAAAGGCGACATTGGGCTATGTCGCGCCAGCTTTCCTAGAGAAGCCGACCCAGGTCAAGGAAGGTAAGCATATCCCCCCCTCGATCCAACCGATATATACTTTTGCTGTATGAGTACGGTGGCTAACAAATACCCCCCGGCACAGTGAGGAAAACCCTGATCGAATCGGGCATGATTCCCGTTTCAGAGGTTGACAGGCAAATCGAGTTCTTCTATGAAAAGCTTGGTATCGATGACGTCTACTTTAACATGGAGCAGCCGTCGGCTATCGCAAGCCAAATAACGTCGCTTTATGCGGCTAAGGTTGCCGCTCTAGCGCGTGAAGACAAGCGCGAGGAGATCCGCCTGGACATGGAGGCCTCAGACCATGCCGTCTACATCGATACCAGCGAACCCGGGAAGTCTGTGCTCCTCGGGCCCCGGTATGAAGTGAGGCTCGAGAGCAAGTACCTCGATCACGCCGGGAACACCAAGTTCAGGGTCGAGACCTTCCGTTCTCCCGGTGTCCTCGGAGCCAGTCCCGACTCCAAGTCGACACTACGCTGCTACTTCGTCTACCAGTGTCTGTTCAAGAAGTCGCCCGAGGAGACCGACCCCAACGAGACCGACCTCGAGCTCATCTCCGACCAAGGGTTCTGGCAGAAGGCGACTGCAAACACGAAGCAGATCTACCAGGAAACCATCAACCTCGCAGTCAGCCGTACAGGCCCCGTCATCGAGGTCTACGACCTAGAAGGCAGCGAGGAGAAGCGTCTCATCATTGCCTTCCGGAGCCGAACCGCCAGGGGCTTGTTCTCTGAGCTCAGTGACCTATACCACTACTACGGCGTCACCAGCTCCCGCAAGTACGTGGAGCAGTTCTCCAACGGCATCACGGTCATGTGCATCTACCTGAAGCAGGCCACGAACCTTGAGGGCCAGTACCCTCCCCTCGAGCAGTCCATCCACCAGATCACAAAGGAGATCTCCCTCCTCTACTGTCTCCCCCACAACAAGTTCCACAACCTGTTCGCCAATGGCGAGCTGAGCCTCCAGGAGGCCATCTACGGCCACACTGTCTGGGTCTTCATCCAGCACTTCCTCAACAGGCTGGGTCCCGAATACGTTTCGCTTTCTCGCCTCCTGGACCTTAAAGACAACGCGCAGGCGTCGCTCCTCTCGAAGCTCAAGCGGAGGCTGCGTACAGAGACCTTCTCGCCTAACTACATCTTGGAGATTATTAAGTCGTATCCAAGTCTCGTGAAGGCCCTGTACGCCTCGTTCGCCAGTGTGCATCTCGGTCTCGAAGGAGACGAGTTCACCGAGCACTTTGTGGGGCCTCATGCTCCGGTCGAGGTTCTCTCGGACACCAAGCTCAAGGAGGCCATCTCCCAGACGGTGACGAACGAGAACGACGAGATGGTCATGACGGCATTCCGCGTCTTCAACAACGCCGTCCTCAAGACGAACTTCTTCACGCCCACCAAGGTCGGTCTCTCCTTCCGCCTTGAGCCGAGCTTCCTCCCGCGGACGGAGTATCCCGTGCCTCTGTACGGCATGTTCCTCTTCCTGTGCGGTGAGGCCCGCGGGTTCCACCTCAGGTTCCGCGACATCTCTCGAGGAGGAATCCGTATCGTCAAGTCGCGGAGCAAGGAGGCGTACGCCATCAACGCGCGCAACCTCTTCGACGAGAACTACGCGCTGTCGAGCACTCAGCAGCGGAAGAACAAGGACATCCCCGAGGGCGGTGCGAAGGGCGTGATTCTCCTGGAGCCTAAGCAGCAGGATAAGGCGAGGGAGGCCTTCGAGAAGTACATCGACAGCATCCTCGACCTGCTCCTGCCTGCTCAGACGCCGGGAATCAAGAACACGCTCGTGGATCTATACGGAAAGGAGGAGATCCTCTTCATGGGACCCGACGAGAACACGGCAGACCTCGTCGACTGGGCCACGGAGCATGCCCGCGCCCGCGGTGCGCCGTGGTGGAAGTCTTTCTTCACCGGGAAGTCGCCCAAGCTCGGCGGTATTCCCCACGATGTCTATGGCATGACGACGCTTAGTGTTCGCGAGTATGTCACCGGCATCTACAGGAAGCTCAACCTCGATCCCTCCACCGTGCGGAAGATGCAGACTGGCGGGCCCGACGGTGACTTGGGAAGTAACGAAATCCTTCTCAGCAACGAGAAGTACACGTCGGTCATCGATGGCTCCGGCGTGTTGGTGGACCCCAACGGGATCGACAAGGACGAGCTTCGCCGGCTAGCTAAGAAGCGAGCCATGATCAGCGAGTTTGACGTGTCCAAGTTGTCGTCGGACGGATACCGCGTGCTCTGCGACGACTCCAACATCACGCTGCCGACGGGCGAGGTGATCAACAACGGGACGTCGTTCCGGAACACGTACCACCTGAGGAACACTGGCCTCACGGACAGCTTCGTCCCCTGCGGCGGCAGGCCCGAGTCCGTCGACGTGGTTTCGGTGAACAAGCTCATCAAGGACGGGCGCTCGACGATCCCGTACATCGTGGAGGGCGCGAACCTCTTCATCACCCAGGATGCCAAGCTGCGACTCGAGGCGGCGGGCTGCATCGTGATCAAGGACGCCAGCGCCAACAAGGGCGGCGTCACGTCGTCTTCGCTCGAGGTTCTTGCGTCGCTCTCGTTCGACGACGAGGGCTTCGTGTCCAAGATGTGCGTGGACGAGAAGACGGGTGAGGCGCCGCAGTTCTACAAGGACTACGTCCGGAACGTGCAGGCCAAGATCCAGGAGAACGCCCGTCTCGAGTTCGAGGCGATCTGGCGCGAGAGCGTGGAGACGGGCGCGCCGCGGTGCGTCATCTCGGACAAGCTGTCGGCGGCGATCACGACGCTCGACGAGGAGCTGCAGCAGTCCGACCTGTGGAGGGACGAGACGATCCGGCGGGGCGTGCTGGTTGACGCGCTGCCGAACCTGCTGCTGAAGGAGATTGGGCTCGAGAAGATTGTCGAGAGGGTGCCAGACTCGTACCTGAGGGCCATCTTCGGCAGCTACCTCGCCAGCCGCTTTGTATACCAGTACGGCAGCTCGCCGAGCCAGTTTGCCTTCTACGACTTGTAAGTTTTGAATCCAGTCACACCCCCCCACTTCCCTCCCTTTTTTTCAGCTGAAAACCTCGACGGGTGAAACTGTGATGCTAACGGTCTGGGTGATATAGCATGTCGAAGGTCAAGTCCATCATCGAGGCGAAGGCGATGACGAACGGGGCGTGATTCTTACTTTTTTGTGAAGGGTTATTTCATATTATCACCGAAACTGGACTAAAAAAATTGGGGGTAGAGGAAAAGTAGTTGATGATTATATGGAGTACTGGTTTCACGGCACAGGTTACTGCAGTGTTTTTTGTTTTTACTTTTTACTTGTCTCTGCACTTTACAACATACTAATATCGATTACTCTCGGGCGAGGGGAAGAGACGACATGGTGTTTTACTATCCCTAGTCCTCCGAGCTCGCATTGTTCAAACTCTTTATTCTCTTATTTTCTCTCTAGAGGCGAAGTATTCTGTTATGCCTCTCTGCATTGTGTTATTCCAAGGAAAGGGGGGCGCATTAGAAGACAAAAGGCCTTGCTTGGAGCCACTTCCACTGGTTAGAACATCAAGGGGAAGGGGGGGGCGCAGAGAGGATGGACCTGATGGGGTGGAAGCTGCCCTTGCATCTAGCGAGGAGGTTGTCTTCTCCCCCCCAAGTCAGCCCCGGGTGTTGAGGAGCAGCCGTGTCGTCCTTTGGCCGGTAGAAATAATATATTATTCAAGTACAAGTTACGATGTGCCACATAGCTTAGGTTTGATATGGGGCAATGGATGGGACGGCTACTAGCCGGACCGGAGGCTAGGTATGCAGACTACGTGGTTTCAGGTCTCGCGGCGTACGTCTTGTATGCATCCAGCTCGAGAGCACGGTGATATTGGAGCCAGCTGCTCTCTCCCTTGCCCCTCATTCGTTCTTATTCTTCTCTTGGACGGTCCTTTCTTATGTGTATTGGCATGTGGGGGAGTGGAATGGGGAGTAGTATACTCGACTTCATGGAGGATAGACGTCCACGTTGGGCAGCGCGTGTAAGCCCGATTAAGTGTTCCGGAAGGGCAGGAGATGAAGATGAGGGGCGGAGGAGGGAATGGATTCCTTTCGTCTTCCAATCCTGCGTGGCTGACTTACATGCCGCCGCTTGATGCCCTATCTCGTAATAGCGTACATATAATATCGACCGTTATTGCGCTTGTGCTGCAGGGGAAGGACCTTGACTTGAGGTCCAATTGACACGGACCACATCCTCAGACCTGATAGAAAGAGATCCACTTGGACCACACTCGTAGTATGCACCTCCCGGCGTGATAGGGACCAGCGCAGCAGATGGGCACATGATGCACGCGTCTTACTTGTTCGAGTATATATTGACGGCAGTGAGCCGACATGCAAAGTTACGCACACGCACGTCTTTGCTTTGTCCACCATGCCTTAATGGGGGGTAGAAGGGAGTAGAGTAATATATTTCATACGATCTTGGCTGCATATCTTGCGGAGATAAACTGCCTCTCGGGCTTCCGTTTCGAGGATGGAAACGAAGAAAAACAAGACAGGCTTTTTTTTTTCGCCGGAGTCACAGGACGATTCGAAACGGGGCCGTGAGCAAAGAAGCGGGACAGGATAAAACGCCCGGTCCCACCCCGATATCAGCAGTTTTTATCATGTATCGCATGCACCTACCACTTTATGGGGGTGGTTACTCATAGTATTATTCAGCTCCGAACCCATAGATGGATCGGACCCTGAGTTCTCGTACGACCCTCCCTCATCGTACATAGTGTTAAGCAAGCCCCTGAATACAGACAGAACATGACAAGAACCGTGTGCGGGTATTAGCATCTCGCCCCCGCACCGGCACGCTTTCCGCGTCATTTATGGGTGTTCGTATCTTGCTTTGGTAATTAATATTGCGCACCCGCGGCTAGTCCCCGAATTCTGGGAAAGTCCGGGGTACTTTACGTGTTTATGCTACCACTTTCGCAAACTACGACGTAAGCTTGTGTTTCGCATCGACTCCTGGTCCTAGTCTCCCTCCCTCCTTGCTTTGCACTTTGAAATTATTATCACGCCCCCTACTCCAGAGTTCCGTCCTCCTGGCTGGCTGCTTTATCCCTGCACCAAACACCCCCCAACCTCCGCCCCACACCCCCTTTCCGCCGCTAGGGTGGTTTTCGACCCTTACCCGCGGACCCTTTCTGAGGACAGGTTCAAATAATTCCTCTTGGCCGAACTAGCACTTGGTAGACACTCGTACCTCGTACCAGGAGTAATAGCGCCAAACCCCTTCCCGTTCGGAAGCAGCACGGGGTTGGGAACGAAACAAGCAAATAGTATGACGCCAAAAGAAAGACGCCACAAAAGCAAGCACACAAAACCCACAGACCAACGACGCGCCCAAAACGACATCGCTGTCAAGTGCCTTATCCCTGAGTCAAAGAAAGTGGAGTGGAAAAGGAAGGAGCAGGGGAACAAGGAGGGAAGGAAGGGGGGCTGCTGCCCAATTTACCGGCACTTGCCATTCTTGCCCCTGATTGTTCTTTCTCTGTTCGTCTCAGCTTTTTATTTTATTTTATTTTATTCTTATTCTGGCTTACATACGTAAAATTTCCCCCCTTCAACCACCTCATTATTATTTTCTAGTACTTTAGTACTTGTACTCTCCCTACTACTTTATCTCCTTTGGACGGGGGACCAACGACTTGCTCATATCTCGACATTTCCCTTACCCTAAGCATCTCGCGAATCGGTGCTGTTGTTGTTTTGTCCTTCTTTCGAACGCCTCAAGCCTCCAGGCGGCTTAAGGCCGGACGTAACACATAATCCGCACACAAGATGCCGAAACCACGGATAATCCGGGCTGGTATGTATTATATCGTGCAACAAAAACGCCCCTTCCCCAGTTTTGACGTTTACCGTTCCCTCTCCTCCAATCTGGAATCCTGGCCGGGGCCCTGTGACAGCGCCAGATCGCCGGTTTGGGAACGCCCAAGCCCTTCAGCTCAGACTTTGGCGCCCGGTCGGTCAAGACTGTGTCTCCAAGTCCCAGCGGTGGCTTGTCTTGCGCCTCCTTCAAGTACCATGGCGCCCTTTATCACATACACATAATACATCGTATTATATTATACGGGGTGTTTAACTTTTTATTCCTCCCCATTATATGCGACGCCGACCCTGACCCCGACCCCGATATGCACATACCTACATACACTCACTTACTCGCGCACCCTGGCCTCTGCATCCTCCGCTCGGGCTCCGGGAGCTCACGTTAGAAGTCTCCCACCTCAGCTATGCACCTGTGTCTCCCACGGCAGCCCCTCCCCCTTTCAGCGTTACCCATGTCGATCATTTACTCTTAATTTTCTGAGCACAATTCCTACGTACACTCTCCACCCACACTCCCTTACGTCCAGGTGTCTCGAATTGTCTTGAACAACTCCACCACAAAACTCAATTCGCGCATTGACGCTAACGGCCGTCGCCTCCGCTCGAATTGAAACAGACACCATCGATCTCCAAGACCACGCGCAGCCGTCAGCCCAGGACCACTCGGGTTCCCAGTTACGCGCCGACTCCTCAAACGTCGGCCGTCATCAGGCTGAGACCCTGCGAGAAGTCGCTCACGAGACCGCCGACGAAAACCTGCGCAGTCCCCGCCCGACCCGGGAGAAGGCAGCTTCCGACGACGCCAAGGACCGCAGTCAGCTGTACCCGACCGACTCCTCCTCCGCCGACGAAGACGACGACGACGACGCCGCCGAAGCCGATAGCGACGACGATTTCGTAACCCGCCGCCCCGGCGACAGGGAAGCTCACGACAGAGGCGTCATGGATCAGCAGGATGCTCTCGCCATCGCCCAGAACGGGGGGGTGCAGGACGACAGCGACCTGGAGATAGACGGTGATGACCTTGACGATGACATGGGAGGCGGCATCTCGAGCTCGCCCTCGATTGAGGATGGTATGTTCCCCAGCCGAGATTCTCCCACCTGTTGGATGCGCCCGATGTCTTTCCTATGCGCCCAGCACCTTACCTTGAGTTCCGACCCATCTTCAACCACGAGCGAGGCAAGGCCCTCTACCCCATCCATTGTTTTGTCACCTGCCCCAGCACAGAATCCCCCGAATGCGACGGAAGTCTGTACCACAGACACACTGTTGCGCCCCCCTGAGGCTCCTGGTCATCATCATCATCACCTCGACGACGACGACGCGCCCGCCCTACACGACTCGATCGAAGAATATCCCGATGCGCCGCACACGACAGCCGACAAGTCGCAGGACCCCCCACCGCATGGATATACGTCTCCTGAGCACGAGAGGCTCCGGCCGGCTGGTGTTGATAAAGCAACGACCATACTGCAGGCCGACGATGACTTCGTCAAGAAGCGAAAAGAGCTGGAAAAGGGCGAACACGACGACGCGACAGCCGAATACGACAGCGACCTCCTAGTTCCCTACGAACCCAGCGCCTCCGACGATGATGATGATGCCAGCGACCTCTCCCTCCTCGATGACCCCGTGTATGTTAGCTCAGGTTAGAGCCATGAGTGCTTACAAGATTCAGAGGACATCGACTTTGAGTACGTCTACGCGCTACACACCTTCGTCGCCACCGTAGAGGGTCAGGCGAACGCGACAAAGGGAGACACGATGGTGCTGCTAGACGACAGCAACAGCTACTGGTGGCTGGTGAGGATAGTCAAAGATAGCAGTATTGGTGCGTAAACCTACCTGTCCCGCGCTACTACTATCCTTCTTTGGTCTGACCCCCGTCCCCAGGATACCTACCCGCCGAACACATCGAAACACCAACAGAAAGATTGGCCCGCCTGAATAAGCACCGGAACATAGACGTAAGAATGCAGCCTCTTGTACATTGGTGCCAGTCCTAACTCGACACAGCTATCGGCGACCATGCTCGGAGATCAGCAGGAGAAGTCGAAAGCTACGTTCAAGACAGCCATCATCATGAGGCGGAAGAAGACGGTCACGTTTACGGCCCCGACCTACGTTGACTACGAGGATGTCGATTACTCTACCGATGAGGATGACCAAGAAGAGATATTCGCGCGCCAGCAAAAAGCAGCACAGCAGGCGAAGGAGCAACAAGCGTCGGCGGCGGACGACTCTCGGCAAGGCGAGGACGACAGCGAGATTGAGGACGATAGCGCAAAGGTCGAGCCATTGAAGCCCCGAGCGGCTAAGGACGGCACCGGTCAGGAGGAGGCTGAAGAGACGAACCCGAACCATGAGAAGCGGGCGAGTGAGGACATGTTCGACAGCAAGGCCGACGGCGTCAGCCGATCCAGGAACGGCACCATGCGGAACACGGACTCGTTCTTCAAGGACGACACGGTGGAGACGAAGAAGATCACCCTCACGCCTAATCTTCTACGTGATGACAGCGCGGGGCGGGAGTCTACGGATTCGAAGGAGTCGAGGACGCGGCCGAGTCTTGATAAGCTCCTGGACAGGGAGGCCGCGGGGGCTAAGGAGGATAAGAGGAAGAAGGACAAGGACAAGAGGCCGAGCGTGATCCGCAACTTCTTCTCGCGTAAGGACAAGAAGAGCAGGGGCAGCGCGGACGACGACGAGGGTCTCGGCAAGATGTCAATGGACAGCGACGCGCGGGACAGCCGGGACGATGAGGCCGAGGACCTCGCGACGCGGGGTGAGAAGGGCTCGCCACAGCGGCACCCGAGCAAGCTGCAGAAGCCGCAGCCCAGGACGGAGCCGTCGCCGACACGGAAGGAACAGCAGAAGGGCGGCGAGTTGACATACGTGCCGGAGACAAGGAATGACGTATCGAACGTGCCGCCGGCGACGATGCGGATCGTGGATTCGGAGACGAAGGAGACCATCGAGGTGACGTCGGCATCGAGGGAAGACCTGTCAAGTGGCAACATTACACAGTCCAAGGGGCCGTTGTCATCGCGGTCGCGGGGCGACGCGTTCAAGGAGTACGGCGACCAGGACGCGCCGAACCAGGTGAAGCCCAGCGTGCTTGCGCAACAATCCTCTCAAACCAACGAACGATCGCCCGTGTCGCCTGCTCAGGCCTCGCCGCCCGCCAGCCAACCTCCGGCGCTGATGGGCGACACCTCAAGCCTAGAGGACCACTCCTCGTCGCCATCGCCAGACCTGCTCGACGCTGGGGAGGCGAGCAAGGAAGACTCGAGGGAAGTAAAGGAGGCGAGCGAGGCAGCGTGGGACGACGAGAAGCTGAGGGCCTTCTTCGACTCGGGGACGGATATCAGGGATATGTTGGTTGTGGTGTACGACAAGACGGACGTGGCGCCGGCGGGGCCGGATCACCCTATCGTCGGCGGGTTGTTTAGGGAGCAGAATGCGAAATTGGCGGAGATAACAACGGTAAGCTCCTCTCTGCTCCTTCCGAGGAGGAGTCGGTTTTCTCCCCTGTTCAGGGGTTGGTCGTGGTTATCCTCTTTGGAGAGAGAGTTGAGTGTGCTAACGAGAGACACCTTGTAGCAACTCGACAATATGCTCGGCGACTGGCTAGCGAGGAAGCAACGACTACGAGGAGCCATTTGACGACAAACCCCATGAAAACTGAAACGTTTTTACGAACCTGCACGCCTTGTTTTGTTACTTTGGACTCTAGGCGAGAAGGGCAAGGAATGAGGGAGCAGTTCCTCTCCGCTTGGGGGACTTCCTCTTCCTTACTCTCCTAACCCCTTTTTTGTGTAAAAAATGATGATATATATATACCCCCTTCACAAAGCATATGTCCACCCCTCGAGCCCCAGCCGCGATCGACGTTCGACGATGGTTGGGCTTTTAGAGGGTGGCTGGATACTCTTCTTTTTGTTGTTTCTCGTCCCCTCTTACACCCTTTTTTTTTGGCCATTGTTTATCGGATCGCCGTGCTGCATCCATTCATTCACTTACACTCCTTTTCCTCCCCTTTTCCCCATTTCTTCTTCTTCTTTTTTTTTTCCCCTGGCCTGTTGCTTCGGCTCTGGATTCGGAAATTCGGTACTTTTGCATTTTGGCGTCTGGGGTAGTTGTCGCCGGGGGAAGTGTGAGTTGGCTTGGGGGCGTGTTTGGTTTCTTTTTTGTAACGCAGGAAAGGGACCTGGAGTTTTTTTTTTTTGGGGGGGGGTAGCATTTATCATAAACCCCTCGTTCTAGCTGAATATCATTTTGCTATTTCGAAGTTTATTGTATGTGAAGTCTTTCTGTTCTTGGCATTCTTTCCGCGGCGTGGTGTAGGAGGGTGTGTGGTGACGTGACGGTACGGGATATGGGATGCCGAGGTGCCGGGTGAGGTCGGGTTGGCGGAGGGAGGTCAAGTGGTTATCTGCTCGGTTGCTCTCGTATCACGGGAGGTGAGTTGGTAAGAGGGAGGTCTGGGTTGGGGTGGGCGTATGCATGTGTATGTAAATGGAGTACGTGTTGTCTGGCTCTAGGCGCGGTTACACTCCGTCTCCCGGCTCCTTCCGTGTCCATCCCCGATTCCTATCTTCGTGAACACCCCCCCTTGCGTCCTCTCTCCGCCGATGGTGAATAGCCTCCCCCCTGCCGAAGTGTGTCCTAGCCCTCGTAGCCACCGCGACGTCAAGAGATATCAAGGCACGGCATCCCGTCCTCTCGAACTAGCACCAATATCAAGCCCCAGAGGACCCGCTCCTCGTCACCTACACTCCCAAACCCAAGAAAGGATCTTCCAGACTCATCAGAAAGCTATAGTATACTCACCCACTCCTATCTTAACCCTTAACCCTTAACCCTGTTCCGTATCCCGTATCCAAATCAATACATCTACCAACTAGCATAGGGGGTAGCTAAAACCAAAGAGGGGAGCAAAGATGAAGACATGTAGAAGAAAGAGAGAGAGATAGATAATGTATCATCTGGCGAGCAGCCGTATTTTGTTCTGGAAGAAAGACAGATGAGGCCAAAATGGAAGAAGAATAAACAAAAATCCAAAAAGAATATCCATCCCCTTTTTATCTATTTTCGCTCTTCCCCGAGTTCCAAACCATCTCCGTCCAGCGTATTTAAAGTTTCCAGACAAAATATAAAAAAATCTAAACAATAAAAAAAGAGCCAAGACCAAAGCCGACATAAAAAAACAACAAAATATATAGTAACAAAATCCCATCCCCTCCCCGCCGAACAAACAAAAAAGGGTGAGAGGACAGGTATATAAAAGCCCCCCCGAGTTCCAAACCGAACCAAACCAACCAAAAAAATCGCACAAGAGATTATGAAACGACAAATGATCTGGTAATTACCCAATTACCAAGCGGTGCAATCCCATAATACTCCTCCTCCTCTTCGGCCTCCACTCTCACAAACGGAGTCTTCTCACCCTTCAAAGTCATCCCCGCCAATTCATTCCCATTAGCTTACTCCCGAGAGACGTCCCTACCAAAGACCTTGCTCTTCACCCAGTCGTTCGCGACCAGGAGCCTGTTCCTGGTGCTGAAGCACATGGACAGGTAGGCGCTCCTCCAGAACAGGTAAGTCATCTTGCCTCCAGTGGCGAGGTTCGCGTTCCACCACCTGACGTCGGCGACCGCCCTATCGCTACCGATGTAGGCCAGGCTGCCCTGGTGGGAGTAGTGGAAGGGCTTGACGTCCTTGATGCGCCTCAGCTGCTTCTCGCACCTCTCGATCTCCTCGGCAGTGCGGGCACTGTCGCCGCCGGGCGCCATGTTCAGCGACGCGGACAGGGTCTGGATGTGGGACTGGAGGTGCTCGGTCATGGCCATGTTGTTGAAGAGGCGGGCGAGGAAGGCGCCCTCCTGGCCGGCGACCTGGGCGGTCGGGGCGTAGCCGGCGACGGCGCAGTCGCCGACGGCCCAGATGTCGCGGGCACCCTGGACGACGAGGTACTCGTTCACGGAGAGGCCGCGGGTGGACTTGGCCTGGGCGGGGATCTTGGAGATGAGGTCCTTGACGATGGGGCGGATGGCGTTACCGGTGGCCCAGACGAGGAGGCCGTAGGGGATGGTGACGGTCTCCTTGACGCCGCCGGGGCGGGTGGCGACGGCGGTGATGTCGTTGGCGGTGACGTTCTTGACAAAGGTCTGGGTCATGATGTCGATGGTCTGCTCCTTGAAGGTGTCGTGGGTGTAATCAATCAGGGTCTTGGAGAAGGAGGGGAGCACGTTGGGGAGGGCCTCGATGAGGGTGACCTTGAAGCGCGCGCTGAGGTTGGGGATGAGCTTCTTGATGTCCTCCTCGAAGAAGTCCTGGAGCTCGCCGGCGAACTCGACTCCGGTGGGCCCGCCGCCGACTACGACCATGTGCAGGAGGCGGTCGATCTCCTCGTCCGTCTGGTCCTTGAAGGCGGCGGTCTCGACGCAGTCCATGATCTTCTTACGGATGTTCTGGGCGTCACCGATCTCCTTGAGGAAGCAAGAGTTCTCGCGCACGCCGGGGATGCCGAAGGTGGCGTTCTCGGCGCCGACGCCGACGACGAGCATGTCGTAGGGGACCTCGGACGAGGACATGGCGCCCTTGATGTCGGACTCGTCGCGGATCTTGACTACCTTGCGCTCGGGGTCAATCTCGGTGGCCTCAGCCTCGTAGAAGGTCACGCCGGTGCGCTTCTGGTGGAGGATGCTGCGGATGGGCTCCATGATGGAGCGGTGCTCGACGGTGCCGGTGGTGCACGAGGGGAGGAGGGGAGTGAAGAGGAAGTAGTTCCTCGGCGAGATGACGATGACGTTGTAGTTATCGGTGTCGAGCTTCTTCAGGAGAGACACGGATCCCCAGCCGGTTCCTAGTAGGTAGGGAGAGATGTCACGTTAGCTTAACTTGTCCCAGGTAGACTCTCGGGGGCGTGCTCCGACTCTTCCGACTCCTGCTCCGCAGGGCGCCAACCAATTCATCGGAGGGTTAGAGCCCGCTCGGGGGGATATCTTACCTAGGATGACAAGCGTCTTCTTGGTAGGGTCCGGGGGGTTCTGGGGCGGGGGGTGCCTATCGCCGTAGACGACGTATCCCACGTATCCCATGTACCCGAGGGCAGACAGGTAGGTCAGGCGCCAGAGCCACCGGAAGGTCAGCCTGACGGCGCCGGGCCCGCGCCGGGGCGCATCGTCGGAGAATGCCCTCCGGAACTGGCGGGTGAGGGCCTGCTGTGTCTTGGGGAGCTGCTGCTGCAGCGCGGCGGAGGGTCTCCTGACGGAGCGGGTGCTCTGGGAGAAGGCGCGGGCGGCGGCGGGGGGCGCGCGGAGCTTCGTGGCCAGAGGCGAGCGGGTGGCCGCTGCCGCGCGCAATGCCATGACGCTCGAGGGCGCCATTGGGTATCTGGGTGATCTGGGACTCGACCGGGAGGAGGGAAGGGGAAGGACAGCGGATCAGGAGGATGGGGATCCGGACGAGAAGGCGTCGAGGTATCGTCGAGCGGAGGTCAATGGAGATGGGAAGGGGGCCCCAAGGGGAAAATCAAGGTTTGGAAAGGATTTATGGAGGAAGGCTAGGGTTTGGGGGATTGGAAGGAGAGGGGGGCTAGGGATTTGATTGCAAGCTTGGGGTCCGCCTGGGTCTGCGTGGGAGTCAGATCGCTACTAGTAATGCGACTCGAAGAAAAAAAATTATTAAGCTTTGGAGATAAGAGCTGGGATGAACCGTTTCGGAGTACAGGTACAAACAAGCACAGGGCAACAAAGGGAGAGCTGTAGCGTATTATGCGCGAGCGGCTGGGTTGTACTCGTATGGAAGGAGCTATGGATATTACTGACTGTTCCAATATTTCAGCAAGTACGAGTACTATGAGTACAAGCAAGTATCCATACACGGTCCGCCGCCATCGGTTTTCTCCGTGTCTCGGTAGCCACCGACCGTCAGCCATGGCTTGGTTAGGTCCAGGAGCTCCGTTCCTACCTACCAGCATGGCCAGGAGCTATTGTCGGAGGCGGAGGGTGGCGGGGAGGAAAAAATTCTCCAATTCCTAGTTCCCAATTACCAAAGAGCTGCGAGGCCAGACCCTGATCGATTTCGTGCCCCCCCAGTTAACGAGTACGAGCACTCATGCTCCGTCCTAGTGCGAATCCTCTCGGCGCTTCCCTTTTTGCCTATTTTGCTAGGTTCCCCTTTTCCCATTGCGCACGAGTAATCGTTGACGATAGCGCGCTAAGATCCTGCCATTAGTGTCCCCAATTGCGATGATTGGCAAGGAATCTAATACGGGTCTGTCAATTCCGCGAAGCCATCGAACGGAGCTCCATTGTGAGTGGGGATATACTTGTATGGGTGGGGGGAAGCTGAGTGGGGGGCTCGGGCGGTAACACTTACCATACAGGTATGGATCTTGGGAAGAGCAAGCACGACCGCGAGTGAGTACTTGCACCAGTATGTTTGGTTCGTCAGACGCAATGCGACCGTAACTGTTACAAGTACTCCATATACGTACATGAAACCCACGCAGGTGGATTCACGAACTGCCGTACTAATACTTTAGTCCGTCGTATGAATGAGAAACGATAATGCTCCTTTCGAAGAAGGTGCGATGGACGGACATGGGTATACCGTCTAGGATATTTGCAACTCTTAGGCGGATACGGACACAAAGAACGCCGCCGTCAATCACCGTTCCCTTTCTTGCGCACGAATAATCCCACCCCTCCACCTACGAAGGCACTGCCGGTGGCGCCGATGTCGGTGTGAATTGTGTGTGCATCCGATGGAGAAGGGAAGGAGCGGGCGGGTATGTCTTGCCTTAGTTATCACAAAAATACCGAGAAGCCGAGGGACGTTTGAGCACAAGTACTCGTACAAGTAGGGGTGATGGGATATGTATGTCATTCTCGGACGAAGTCAAAAAGGCATGGAACCCGGAATTTTCCTCAAGGGTGGTATGGGAGGTCCCATGCCGCGCACTCACTTGGAGGAGGAAGGAACCCCTTGAGGAACGGGGGGGGGGGGGCGATGGGCGAAGGAGCTATGACCGGAGAATCTGATTAAGATTTTCGCCGTCGTTCGAGTCATCGTACCCATGCGAGCTCG
Source organism: Cephalotrichum gorgonifer (assembly GCA_900312665.1). NCBI lineage: Eukaryota > Fungi > Ascomycota > Sordariomycetes > Microascales > Microascaceae > Cephalotrichum > Cephalotrichum gorgonifer. The sequence continues at coordinate 914,389 of ONZQ02000007.1, read as the reverse complement.
TACTCGTCCTCGCACTCGTCCATCATGGAAATCCTCTAATTACTGCCAAGCACCCATTACCCACATGAGCCGCCACGCTAGACAGGGGAGCACGAAGCTCCTCTCTCCGGCGCGCACAGAACACGCCCTAGAAGAACCAGCCCGCCGCCCGCAAGTCGGCTAGCCAGCCAGCTAATATTAGCTAGCCACCCCTGCGGACACGACGCTCACGATCTCGTCCACTTTCACGTGCGAGAAAAAAATTAATATCTCTCACTTTCCTTCGCATCCCATCCCAACCTCCGGGCGTGGGGGGCCACCGGGAATCTCACACATTGTGGAAATATCTCGCAGAGGCAAATAAACAAAGGGCAAACAGCAACAACCCCCCTGGCTGGTATATCTTTTTTTTTTCACTAGTTTTGGAGATGAGTGAGCGATAAATCCGCTGCCCCCCTGCTTCCGGTTTTGGAGGACCACCCACATGACTCTCTTGTCGCCTGTCACCGCAATGGAGGCGGAAATGGAAAATGGGCAAGTCCGCCACTCACCCTGCCACCCACTCACCCCCCCTGCTCGTGTGCTTGAGCTCGAACTTTGTGTGCGCAATTTTTCTCGCCCTGTGGATCCGCTGAGGCGGCGCGTCCCCTTTTCCCGGGCCCTCGGAGTCAAGATCCGCCCCGCCCGCCGTCACCGCCGTCGGACTATGGCCGCTCCGGGACTGGCGTCCCAAGCAACGCACGCGTGCTAAGTGTACTAGTTCCAGGAGCTCAGACACCTCCGGATTATTATTACTAATATTCGTAAGTACTGAATATTGTGCCAGCCACCTGGTGGGCGTGCTTGCAAGCTGGGGAGGAAAGAGGTGGCAGGGTCAGTAACCTCTTCGACGCGGAAACCCCACCACCCCCTCCCCGGGTCCAAGGGAGAGCCAGACGCGTGGTTTCCGGAGACGGCGGCGGCGGTTTGAAGACTTGAATATTTTTCGGCTGTACCTTCAGACGGAGTTCCTGGTTGTATATCAGGCGGCATCTGCTCTCAAGAGAGCTATGTCCCTCAAGATGGGATAAGCTGTTCTCTCCCCTCACCTTCGGATACCCAACTCGACGGCGAGAAGAAAGACGGTATTCGAATATTGCTTACGAGTCCGTATCCCACCCCACCGTTTGGCTTTCGCCTTCCCAGTTTTCCTAAGTCCCGTGATCCCGGCTTCTGGGCGCAGAGGACGGGGGCTCGGGGTGCTCCGGCTCCGGAAGCCCCACTAAAAATCCCGGCTCTCCACGGACCCGGGCTAGGAGAAGTCTTCACCCTCCGGTGCTAATAAAGAGTTAGTACATCTTTCCTACTTGGTTTGTTTTCTTATAGATCGACGCCCGTATTAAAAAAAACTAAACCCGGGCCTATATTCCTTACCACGAGGCTTAGTCCAAACGGTATGAACACGGAGGACGGAAGGTCCGAACCCAAGCAGCTGGTGTAAGCGCATGGATTTGTAGATATACGCATTATTATACAATGGCCCCCTGCAATAGTCGGAAACTCTCGGTGGATATACTTCCTTGACGCCAGATCACGCGAGGTTAGCTTCCTGCCTATCAATAAGTAGTACCCATAGTACCTATCACGAGATTCGCATGATACACGCGGCAGTTTGCCTATCAAAGAAACTCAATTCTCACGGCTGCTGAGAGTACGCGGGGTATCTTATAAGCTTAACTCAAACCCCCGTTCCCCCACTCCCAACCCCTTTTCCACCTACATCTTTCCACGTCAAGTATCCTAGATAGAGATATAATGATGGTATCCCAGTCAATGATGTCCCCTAACCAAGGAGATCTAACTAAAGATATCTATCTCAAGAAAGGTGAAGGATGTCCCAATCGAAGAGACCCCAGTCGAAAATGCTCCATCCAAAGACGCCTCGACGCCGAGTCATCCGAGACCCCGACGCAATAAGTCATGATAATCCTAACGGCCATCTTCGAGCCCTCCGACCGTCAAACCCTCCCAGTTCGCCCACGACCCACGCAATCGACCCACTCGCCGCCGCCATGGACCACAACCTCCACAAGTCCCTACTGTGCCGCCTCCCGGAGGAGCTCATCCTCGAGATCATGGAACACCTAGACGCGACGTCCATCTTCTGCCTCCGCCGGGCCTCCCGCGTCTTCCTCCGCCTCTTCGGCTCTAGCGCCTTCGCACACATGTACGACAGGGGGCGCTTCTTCGGCGCCGCCACCCCCTGGACGGCGCAGAGGCTGCCGAGGGGCCAGGCCTGGCTCTCCGTGAGCTCGCTCCTGCGCAGGGACGCCTACTGCGACGACTGCAACGCGGCGCACCCCCGCGCCCTCGGCAGCGAGATCCAGTACATGCACTGCTCCGCCTGCGAGGCGGACCACCCCGCCACCCTCTTCTCCCTCGCCCAGCGCCGCGTGAGCCGGGCGAGCCGCGTGTGTATCGGCATCGAGGGGGGGTACGACTGTGCCAGCACAAGACCGTCAGGACGAAGGACATGCTCCGGCGCTCCGGCTTCGTGCCCAGGGTCTCGTGCCACCACCCCAGCCACGTCCCGGCCCACCACCACAAGAGCCCAGGGCTGGAGAGGACGACGTCGGTGTACCCGACGCTGGACGCCGGGCCGGACTCGGGACAGGCCGTCCTCTCCCACACGGCGCACATGGACCTCGCGCGCCACGGCCACGACGTCCTAACGGCCGAGGACTTTCGCGCGCGCATACGCGAGCTGCGGGAGGGGCCGGCGGGCTCGATCGTCCCCGAGTACGCGCCCGGGATCGTGCCAGAGATGCGGTGCTTCGACCCCGGCCGCTGCGGCTGCCTCCTGTACCCCGGTCTCGCTCCCCGCGAGGGCGGCGCGTGCGAGCCGCACGAGGTGTCGAGGAAGCTGTTCTCACGCGTAGCGGGCGGCGCCGACGACGATGGTGACAACAACAACATCGTCAGAATCAGGTTCGAGACGTGCGAGCTCGGGGGGCGGTGCCTGAAGGTCACGCACTCGCGCACGATCCACCTCCGCACGCGCATCGGGCCCCTGGAGCTCGAGCTGGGCCTGGGCCCCGAACGCGTCCGCGGTGCGAGGTGCGACAGGCGCTGGCAGCTCGACCGGGCCCTGGACGCCGTCTCGGGCCGCGTCTCGTACAACCTCTTCTCGGCGCTGGACCCGGACTCGTTCGGCGTCGCGCTCGACCGAGAGTTTTACGGCGTGACATGGTGCGACAGCCCCGGGTGCGCGAACAACCGGCGGTACCTCCGCGAGCGTGCCGTCCGGGGCCAGAGGCTCAACGCCGCATGCGCACACGGCTGCGAGCAGAAGAAGGTCCGGCGCAGGCCGCGGAGGCGGGGCGCCGTGCCGGTGCCGGTGCCGGGGAAGGAGGAGGGCGCGTTCGCGCTCACGAAGCCCGCGCTGTGGGTGGACGTGGAGTGGAGGCCCGGGCGGGTGCCGCAGCCCGCGATTACGCAGCCGCCGCAGTGCGTTGTATTATAGCTATTACGGAGGCGGGTGGGAGGGGGGAACTTACCGGAATCTAGAGGTAATAGACCGGGGAGTTTCCTAGCTTGACGTTTTCTGGCCTCGGTGCTTTCTTTCCTCCCCATCCCCTTTACTTTTTCGCCTACCTTTCCCTTCACGTTCTGTTTCAGGTGGACCAAGCCCAACTGTGCTCGTCACATTGAATTATGTAGTTCACACGCACTCCTCCCCCTTCCTGTCGGAAGGAGGAGAGCGAAGGTAACCTAGCCCAGACCCGAAGGAGAATAATCGTCAGTGCCGACCTCCCTGGATCGAAACAATCCCGCGCAGCTTAAATGCGAACCTGGTGAAACCAGGCTGTGCGTCTGCCCACAAGCGCAAGCGAGCGAGAGGGACTTCCTCTCTGGTGAGGCTTAGACCCAGCCACTGAAACCAGCCTGTGCGCAACCCTGCAGACGTTATCTGCACGTCTCGCTTCTCCTGCTTATAATAGTAATCGTATGCTTAATGCTTGATGCGCGGGGTTCGGCACTGGAGCTGCAACGCACTGACGGAAACTACGACGTAATATTCCGAAATGTTCAACGATGGGGGCCAAAACACCGTTACAGATCGGCAAGGGGGGGGGCCGTGTAAGTGCCGCATATTCCCCCACCTCCACCCCACCTCCACGGGTGCTCGGCCACCCATTCCACACCTCGCCTCACCTCGGGGAGGAGAACCCTGTTGCCGGCAGGGCAGAGATCCGCGACCTCACGGATCTCTAGCCGGCGGATCTGCCAGTCAATGCACGTCGGGTCAATCACCCTTGGAGATCGATATCACATCCATGCCCATCACCGGGTTTTCGTAGGGCCGGCGGGGTTGTCTCTTGGCGCCACCGCCCCCTTTTCTTACCCAACATATGACAGAGCGTTGTTCGAGGAGGGGAGGTGTGGGAGGGAATACAACGTCGGTTAGGTATAAGTCTGTCGTTATAGCTCCAGTCCGCTTTGAAGCACCCATGTCGGGGACTAAGAGACCAGTCGCACTCGCGTAGTCGGCGTCATTTCAGGATATCCCAACGAGGATAAAGGAACTTAAAACCTACTGGCATCTCCCGATCCACACCTCCAGGAGAACTCATCCACCGGGTTAGTCCTCTCTCTCTCCAGGCGGGGATATACCAACACCAGCGCCCACTGCCCCAAAATATGCCCCGAACAATCACCCCTGAAGTCATAGCCTCCTGGCCGGCACCCAACCCCACGAACCCGGAGACCCGCGGCCCGACGAAGACGATCTTGACAGCGCTCATCTGGGCCGTCGCCACGGGGATCCTCTTCCTGCGGCTGTACACCCGTAGGTGCATCTCCCATCGCATGGGCTGGGACGACTATCTCGTGACCTCGGCCTACATCCCCGCGACGGCCTTCTCCGTCGTCGGGATAGCGATGGATCATGCGAGCCGGTGGAACAGGCACATCTGGGACTTGACTCCCGAATGGATCGCAAAGGGTCTTCAGCTTCGGTATGTTCCCCCCCTTGCCCGACTTCTCCCCCGCGCCTCTCTCCGCAAGGGGGCCGTGGCCGCGGCGGTTGAAAAAATGTGGTAGTCTGGGAGTTTAACGGTTATGTTTGTTCCCCGCCACCAGCCTGGCGGGCTTCGCCCTCTTCGACCTGGCAACGACCCTCACGAAACTATCCATCCTCGTCCTAATCCACCGTCTAACAAAACCTACATCCATCCACCTCCGCCGTTTCATCCTCGCCCTAGTCGTGCTCAACCTCCTCGGCATGATCACCTACCTGTACCTCATCCTCCTCCAATGCCGGCCCCTATCATCATACGTAGCTGTCTTCTCCTCTTCCAGGCAGTGTTCCGACGAAGGGCGTTCCCTCCTCATCGCCGGCATCTGGAACACCGTCATGGACGCCGTGCTCGTTCTTCTCCCCCTGGTCATCGTCATCCGCTCCATCTCCCTCCCGAGACCCCAGATTGCCGTTGTCATCTTCCTGTTCGCCATGGGCGGGCTTGTAAGCGTGGCGGGCGCCGTGAGGACGTATCTCCTCTATGTGCAGTCGACGGCCCTGGATTACGACTTTACCTGGCGCTCGGGCCCATCCTACCTCGCCGGTACTGTAGAGCTCTACCTCGGTATCGTGAGTCCTCAACTCCCCCTCGTCCTTTCTTCTTCGCCCCCATTCCTAGGCCTCTCTACCCTTGTTGCATCCCCCGTCAACCCTTGACCTGTTTCTTCTACTTCTACACACGACGAGAACATATTCTAACAAGAGTAGGTCTGCGTCTCCATCCCCGCGACGAGACTCTTCTTCGCCCGCCTCGTCCCCCGCCTCGTCGATCACAGCCCAACTACCAACAACAAGTCCGACCCCGAGGTAGTGTCCACTCTCTCAGAGCGAGCCTACTCTATCCCTCCACAGAGCTCCCTCGCACCCTCCTCTCTCCCGAGTTCGGAACGGGCCGCACCGGACCTAAACAAGGCCCTCCCACCTCTAGAGACGACGGATAAGAGCCAAGCATGGGGACCCCGCTCCTCGGGAATGACTGTCGATATGCCCTTGAGAATCTCGCTTTGGTAGAGGACGAAGGAATCGTAATGTATGTCGCGATGATTGCGGCGTGATAATAGCGCCCTCAATTGGGATAGGTTGTTCCAAGCGTTAAATCTTTACTGTTATATTTTTCTCTCTCCTTTTCTTCTCATCTGCCCTTGCTCTGTTCATCATATAAACCACACACCCCGTAACCGCGGATTACCGCCACTTGGCTGGTATCCGATAATACAACAAGAACCCGCGCATGCTAAGCGCAGCCCATTCAGACAGAAATCTTGCCTATAAACACAGGGTAATAAAAGAAACGGCGCATACATGACAAGCCACCACAGAAGCGCCCGATAACCCAGAGAATAATGAACACGAAACAAGATTTTTTTTCTTTATTTTTTTCTTCTTTTCCTTCCCCTTCTTCGCCCCCCTCCCCGACTTCCAAACATTCCCTTCCTCCTGCGAGTCTTCCTTGTGTAACAGTTTGTCTTCTCAAAATTGTGAAAGATGTAAAAATGAAAGAAGAAGAAAGAAGGGTAGCCGTACATGGTCTCGTAACTAATCAAGCCTCAACATGGTAGAGTGTAATACAACAACAAAATCGTAGCAAGACGGAAAGGGACGCGTCCTAATCCATGAAAGGGAGCGGCGGCATCGCCGTTGTTCCTTCCGGTCTGGTCTAGGTGGTGTTTCAAGCCTAGTGGCGGGCACGTCCACGGCGTGCTCGGCGTCCATCAAGATCGTTGATTTCGGAGGGCGAGATCGCAAAACACCCGTCGTGGAATGGATGGATTGTCGTCGCCATGCGTCCGAGGACCGTTCGTGAATGGTGGTAATTTTTTCCCCAGAAGTCAGCTCTCCCCCGACATTCCCCCTCAGTTAGAGCGCAATCAATGATGGCGCCAAATGACATGGGAAAAGGACCAAGGGAGACTGAGAAGCTCGTTTCCAGAGAGATCCGCCTTGGGAGCTAGGTTCCGAACCCTTTTGAGGGTTGGAGTGCTGAGGTATACATATCGGCTCTTCAACACTTGCGGAAGAGTCCGAGATCCAACAGCGAAGTTTAGAGGCATTCTAAAAAGATCCAAGTGCCGTTAGTAAACATTGGTAAGCAGGTGGGAAGAGGGAGGAAGTGCTTACAACCCCGTTCAGTCACCAGAGTGACGTCGAGAAAGAAGCGCCGCACCGTTGGCCCTTGGGCCGGGATTCACACGCTGATAGACATCCGACATCTGTTCCAGGCACTTCTGGGCCTTCTTCAGCTGGCGGCGACTCTCCGGGTCTGACGGCTTGCCCAGCTGTTGGACAATACCCTGTAGAGACGCATAGTAGTCGTCCCACTCCATATAGTCCTGGTTCATCCTGTCCACAATGCTGGAGTCTGCCACTGGCATAGACTTGGAGGACTTGCGGCTGCTAGTGCTCGAGCTCTTGCTCTTCCTTCGTCCCTTGGATTGTTGCTCCTCGCCTTGGCCCTGGATAGGTCCGCTCCCATGGTCGTTGTGAACACGTCGCATGTGGTCCTTAAGATTCCAGGCCCTGGGGAAGCCTTTGCCGTCCTGAGAGCGTTCGCATCCCTTGTAGGTACAGTTGTAGGCCTGGTGTCCGTGCATGCGGTGGGCCTCCCGTTCATGTCGGAGTAGGCAAGCAGTTGAGGAAAAACGGGTATCAGCACAGGAGTCGACCTTGCAGCGGTACGGCCTGAGGTGGGAATCGACAAATTTACTGCCGAGGGAGAGAGATGTCAGTATTAATCGGATCAGTGGCTTCGGTGCCAACTATTGGCGGTATTGTGGCCTCCATGGCAAAGAAAATTGACTCACTCGTAGTTGCACTTCAGCTTCTCTGGCTTGTGGTGGCAGTCCGCAGCTCCCTCCCAGGGGCAATGGAAGAGGCCATCCGAATGAGGGATCGCGCTCTTGTAGAGGTGGTGGTCCCTTGCGTTCTCACCTTCTAGCTTTGGCCTCCGAGAGGCCTGAGGCATATTGTATGAGTTCTCCCGGGTCATGGCAACAGAAGACAGGTCACCACCCGCAAGTCCCGACATGCCCATATCCTGGGTCATATAGGCCTGGGGGACACCATAGTCCGAGGGTGAAGATTCTGGGGTTCCAGAGGAGGAGCCGTGAGATGGCTGGTACCAGGGCTCGTCGGCGTCCAGCGGGGACTGAGGTGGGGTGAAGCTGGCGGTCCAGGGAGATTGCGGTGTCGACGTGGCAGTCAGGCTGGCATCCGGGTTGAACTGCATGTGGCTTGGGTCCACGTGCATGGTGTTTAGATCGGATCTGAAGGGCATGGGTGCCATCAAGGAAGCATCCGGGAAGTACATCTGGTCGGCATGATCACCTTCGTAAAGAGGTTGATCAACCCCGAGGAACTGCCCATTTGCGGTCTGGAAAGCAAGAGCATTACCTGTCAAGCCCGCACTCGACATACGGGTCGATGTTGAAGCGGGTGCAATTCTTGTTTGAGCCTTCGACGAGGCGGTGGACTTGGTATCCCTCCTCTTCGAGGAGTTTCCTGGGCTGGAACAAGATAGCCTCTTGCCAGACTCAGAGCGAGGAGAGGCACATTTGTTCCGGAAATCCTCGACATAATCCAGTTCGGCTCCATGAGGGGGGGTAGGGGCTCCATAGGCAAGTGGATAGTCCTCGGCATCCAGGGTCTGGGTATGTCCATGGTAATCATTCAGGTGCGGCTGACCTTCTGTGGAAACCCATGGGGAACCGAGATGGTCCCCCGATGGTCCTGTTTGTGAAAGAGAAAACATGTCCGTGGAACTGGAAGCCAGGGGTACGGGACCGAAGAAATCACTGTTGTCGGCAAGGTTAGTGTGCTGTTACTCCACTTCTACCTTGACTATTTTGTCTTGAAATTTGATGCTCCGGACAGCTAAGAGAATAGAGAGAGACAAAGGAGATTGTAATCGTAGGCTTGGAAAAACTCTTCCCAAACTGAGTCAACTTGAGCCTGTCGCCAAGTATGTTAGCTTAACGGATTCCATCGGGTTCAATGAGGGTTATCCTTGTACAAACCAGTTTCTAAGATTATCGACACAATCAGAATGCCAGACAGAAGCGTTCATTTGCGTCCAGGGCCATAAACACAAGGGGGCGAGCCAACAGCGATCATTCACTCCGGGAAGGTTGGCTGAGACGGTAAGACTGATAAGCTGTCTGGTCCAGTTGAGGCGTATTGGATGGTGATTCCGTTGGTAGGTAGTGGCGGCGGTGGCTATTGTTGATGTTGAATCCATGGCAAGGTCGTGTGTCTCCGGGACAAAGGGAATGGATCAATATGGCCAAGGGACGAACAACCAGCGGTTGAGCGTAGGGAGGACAGATCAAGTTCCTGAAATCCACAAACGGCGTCCTCAAAAAGAGTCGGGCTCCGGAGTATTGGGAAGAAAACAAGCGCGAGGTCGAACACAGTATGGACTTGGCCAAGGCCATATCCATACCACCGTCGTACATTGTCATTGGACTGGTTCCAAGGTCGGTCGACATCAGGCAAAGCAGAAATACCAGATGAAATCCAGGTTGAGTTGATCCGAAGGGGTTTTCCTCACAGCGAGTAGACCGAATTGGCAAGAGAATCCTGATGTGCGGGTGCACCTGCGATCAATATATCGCCTTCGCCTGCTCATAGCCACAGTTTATTATGGTTCTGATCAGACGGGGTCTTCCTACTCCAGGGTAGGACGGGCTGTCCACGCCGGCGGCAGCCCAGCGCACGATGTCCATGGCATTTCGATTTGATCCAGCTAGGGCAGCGCCCACATCAAGAAAACCTGGGGTCGAACAGAAATCCCGAAATGGCATGGAGTACCCGGGCTTCTGTGAGTCGCCAGTAGGGCGTTCGAGTCTCGCGACTTACCGGAAATAATGTTTGAATTTTTTTTGGGTCTGCTACCTGCGATAGTCACAAGGACATCGCTGCAGGGGTTTCACTCCGGACGGAGAGAGCCCATACCAGGGCATCCTAGGGGTGTGTGTCCTTTGGAAATCCACGGTCCGAGTCCAGGAAGAAAGGTCGAGTCGAGTGCAATGGCATTGCGTGCAAGATGAAGAGCTGGCTTGCAAAACGAACAATGGAACGCGAGACATAGGAAAAAAAAATCAAGACCAAAACAAGAGAGAAATTTTGATGAAACGGCCTCCCAGGAACTGAAAGAATAAAAATAAATACCTAGATGGTGATGTAACTTCGTCAAGCTGGTGGTGGGTATAGCCAGGCATATTGGAAGAAAAAGAGAAACAGGTCCGTTCAAAACAACCGGGCTCGGCAGGTCCGGATGGAATAGTGGAAAGATCCGCCAGTGGTACAGATAGAATAATATCTGAACCGAGTCGCCGTGGTCTGTGGAATACACCCCAAACCTCAGATTCTTGGGGGTCAGAGAGTGCGTTGCGAGTAGGATCAACGCGAGACGTATGATGAAGCTGTGTAGGCAACAAAAAATGGAAGTGGAATGGCAAGTGGGTCCCGACGGAAGCTATAATAGCGAATAACTGCGGGTAGTAGGGTAGGAGTGAATCGAGGAGATGTGAATGGAGAAGAGTATGCTGTTGGGTAGGAATTTCTTGGTTGGGCTGGAAAATTGAGGGAAGGAACGAAGTTGGACCACGACGGGGGTGTCTGCGTCTTTAAATGCCGGGAACGACCCCTGCAAGAGTCATTAGCCAAAGAGAAAGTCCGACCGAGATGAAGGGAAGGAAAGACGAGAAACGACCACTAGGGTTGCATCTGTGTGGTTTGCTTGTGCTGGCCAGCACATCTCTGTCCTCGATTATGCCTGCCATCTCATCAATGCAGCGTGATAACTCGCTCCCACGTATCGGATGCATGCATTTCTTCCGTTTGCCCCTCTTTTTCTTGCACTTCCGCACGCCCCCTCTCAGTCGACCGAAATCACGTCGAGAATTGTGCAGCTTATGGCTATGAGTGGATGGAAAGGTTTGCACTTGGCCTGCAAAACGGCCGTCACATTGGCCGCCCATATACTGTACACCCACATCGACAGCCTACCTACATTATCAGAGGTCAGAAACACCCATCACACCAGTCCTTCAGCTTCTTCCTAGTTTTATTGCATCGCTTCGCCCACAATCTGTGACGAGAAGAGGGGTCGGGGGGGGGTAAGAATGGCCGTTTCCCTAGCCTATCGGCGCTCGAGAAATGGGCGTGGTCCAGCCAGGGCCACTAAGATTGTCGTGGCTGGCTGCAATGCCAACACATCGTGCGTCTTGGCCTTCCGGATTCCCATCAAAGTGAGGGGTAAGTCAAGGGCGATGCTTCACCACTGGCCAACGCATGGCGGGCCGGGCTCCACGCCAGGAGGGCAAGCCAGCTGGCCGTCGCCAAAAGTTGTCGGCTAACGATGCGGTCAAGGTTGTTTCAATCCATCCTGAGGCGGGAAAGTGCGGAGGCGACGGATGACGCCCAGTCTCTTCCTGAAGGGGGCCACCGCCTGGAGGCCAGTTTCAACTCTGGCTTACCGCACTGCCAGTTTTGTCATCCATGATCTCAAAGACCGACGCGGGATAACCTGGCAATCTACGGGTGAGGACTCGTATCAGAGATCCAATGTTCAGGCGGCCGACGGCGCCATCCAAAAACTGTCCGCACTACTCCAAGGCGCTTGGCTAGAATAGGTGAGGCGATGGCAAATCTGTTAACTGGATGGGGATGGCATGACAGCATCTCGCGCACCCCCTCTCGTCTCGTCAGATCTACTGTCTCTCCTTTCGCCTACATCCACGGCTCCCGGCTTCCGAGCTTCAGCTCCAAGCTCAAACGTCACCCAGTTTTGGACAGTAGCTCACCTACTACTACTATTGCCCAGTATTACCTATGCGCGTGATCAATAATCGAACTGGTAAGGAAACTGCCCTCAGAGCTGACCTCGATATTTGGGTGACTGTGACGGTTGGTAATGATGGAGTCGGCTCGCGGCGCTGCTTAGAGCACGGGAGAGAGTCTCGACAATGTCTTCTCCCTGCGACGAAAAGATGGATGGATGACGCATTCGCGGGGTTGCGCGCCCGCGCCCACCTCACTTCGTCGAATGTGACTAATATGCATATTGCAGGAGGAAAAGTATCTACCACTCAGAGAGAGACCGGCAGGTATGGTGCACCTTCAAGAGCTTTGGGCCGGCCGCTTCACTCCACCTTCACATATCCAGCCAATACTTAAGTGCAGGCCAGGCTCGAAGCCCCGATCGTGCGATTACTCGTACTTGTAAGTCAAGCTCGACAACACCATTCCTTTCGAGTCTTCCTTTCTCTGTCTTCCCGATGCTCCCACTTACAAAAACCGGGCAACCCATTGCATGAATACATTACCATCCACAACTCGTCGTTTTCTAATGGCACGATACCTCGCGTGACGACCAAAGGCGATTTAGGACATTCTCGAAAATGTGTCCAGGCCTAAGGCTTCCTTGTCACGGATGCGACGGAATTCGCTTGGGAAATGCTGACTGGCCTCTGGGGTTCGAGAGAGAACTTTCCATCGCCTTCTTCTTACCACATTTACTCACCACATTCCCTTACCACATTTCTTTACCACATACACTTCATTAGCCCACGAATGATAAGCCTCGACCATATATTATCCTAGAGACACCAGCTATTAGGCGCAAACTAGCATTCGGCCCAACCTGTTTTACGAACCACAAGCTCCCGTCACCGCTCCCCCTGCAACAAGGTGTTTCCTTGCATTGGTCCAGCACTTCCGAGGACCCCACGTCTACAACCATGACTACGCGTACGACGAGTATTGCCGTCGTGGTGTCCTGGCGGACCACTTCGTTGGGCAAGAAGTCGGCCGCATTGGCATTTCTCCGCTGCATCGTGGCTTAAGGCAGGCCAGTAATTTTGGGCAGGCGTGGCCAATTTGCGGCAAGGACTGCACATACTCCCACCGGCAAGATGCCATCCCGAGGAGTAGCGGAGGCATTGGTGAGATAAGTATCCTACCACTGCTGCCACTGCATCTGTTTGGCCCGCTCTCAATGGCCGAAGGGTCAGTCGAGCATTGAGCTGTTCCATATACGATTCGAGGGGCGTCGGGTTGATATTGATAGACCTCGGCGTCGTCTGGCTTCAGTACCGATGTCGAACAACGAACGCCAACAGCCGTTGATCCATACTCTCTGCAGCGTTGAACATGAACCAATTGGTTCCCCCCCGCCCTGGAGTTGCGCCTTCTCGAACGAATGACGGATGAATATGGGCGCCGTCATGCTCTGGAGAATGCTCGTTGTATGGAGAATCGCGGGTGCTACTCCTAGCGTTCCCGCCCGACGACTCCACATCTGGCTTCCCTTAAGGGTTGGTTGGGACGAATCTGACTTGATCTCTCTATGGCTGGCGCTACAAATGTAGGGCTAATTTCTAGGCACCCAAACGTTGCCTTCCACGGCGCCGGATGAGAGGTTCAGGTGAAGGGGGAGAGAGAGAGGATGGAGGTCCCGACGGACGAGTACAAACATTTCGCGTCCTCGTCGTAAATCCACCATCTCATCCACAACCCCCACCATTTAAGTGTCGGCGCGCACGCACCCGACGGCATCCGCTTTTTACTTGGGTTTCCTGCCATTTCCCCCACCAAGAATCCCTCGGCTACTTACTTACTTACCCTTTTTTGAAATGTGTGTCGTCTAGCCCCGTTTAGTCTCAATCCATTGTTTAAACTACCCAAGACTTGATGACTTTTGGCCTAAGAAGAGAGGAGGACTGCATGCCCCACCGAACTCGCTGCCACTTTGCATTTTGGCTCGTTTCTCATCGTCAGGTTTATGATAGCCACAGCCGAGACACAAACAGTGGTCTGCGCTTCGCTCCTCAGTCGCCCGACTACCCAGGACTTCTCGGCGCCTGCTCAACCACCCACGGACCCCAGGCTGCGCAAGGAATACTACGGATCCGCCCCCCCTCCCAGGAGTAATACAGATACCATTCCGGCGGTAGGACCTTTCACTTTGGATCCTTAACCCGTGGAATTTTACGAGACACCCCAGTGCAATCATTTTCGTTACCGCTGCTTGTAACCTCACTCTTCGATCCCTGGGACAACACGAGCTTCAGATGCTCCTTCAGATTTGAAACCAGTATTTTCCTTTTACGCCCGCCCATCCACGCCGGCTAGCCAGCCGTTCCTGGACGGGGTGGCTTGTTCGAAAAAGTGTGAGGGCAAAAGTTGATATCTATCTCCCCTCTTCTCGTACCGTGGTGTGGTGGTTTCTCACGGCTTGGCTTCTATAGACCGGCCAACGACTCTACCTTTCCCAAGTCCGTGGCCTTCTTTATACTGGAAGATTGGCCATTTCTCGCAGTCACGCTCATAGGAAGCCCACCGATACCCCAATCTTACACCATGAACAACCGCAGACAGTTCCCGCAGCCGGATCCATTCATGAATGGCACGGCAAACCCAGGTGCGGCCTCAGCAGCGTGGAATACTTCACGAAGGTACACCCTACTTCCCAAGATGCATGCTATGCTTTTAATGGGTCGGATGAGCTGACCATGCTATGTTACCAGCCCAGTCTACCCTGACATGCGTAGGGTTAACAGCCCCCCCAGCCGCACATACTCGCAACCTTCAGGGTACGTACTTTGGCATGTCTTCCTGGGCGCTCTGATTCCAAATCGCCCATTCGTGTAACATCTAACTTTTCTTCTCAGTGTGTCGCTCCTGGGTGCCAACTACGGCGTTCCTATCGGCGTGAGCGGCCATGGCCCGCCTCCACGCGTCGAGACGTCATTTCCCCTGCAAGCGACTACCGGGCCGTACCAACCGCCGGTAGTTAGCTATCACCCGCCGCCGGCACAGACGAGCTATGGGCCCCTGAATGGTACGGGGTCGCCTTCGACTGTCTGGAACGCGAAGAGTGCCATGTACTCTCCAACCGACTCGGTGGATGACATATTAGGTAGCTCTAACATGTCAGACTGCTCGATGGATGACGATACGAGCTCGTCGCCGCCTCCTGGGACGCGCTACCGCGAAGCCAGAGGGGGCGGAGTCGAGATTGGCGGCCGGAATGCTCGGAGACGGCCGTCAAACCGGGACGAGTTCGACGGACCGCACCACTTCCTGCAGCGGCCATCGGCGGAATACGTGGCCATGCAAGAACGAGAGCTCCCGCACCTCCCCACCAACCTACCGATCCAAGAGCAGGACCACATCTTGAGACAGATGCATGAGAGGCTCTCAAAGTGTGCGTTCGACTTCGTGGCAAAGTACCAATTCCCGGTACCGCTTGCGGCGAACACGAGACCGGTGGAACGAGCACAAGACCGTGACTGGGTGGAGTGGGTATACCTCCTCAAGAGGCTGGCGACCAAGAGGCGCATACCCGCGCGGGTGCTGTACAACGGGCAGATTAAGCAGTTCGTGCCCACGCTAGAGCACTCGCTCGAGATGCGGTACGCGTCGCGGGGCCAGGGGCGGCCCTTGAAAGACGACAGGCATATGCTGCAGCTGCTCTCGGCGGGGATCCAGGTCGCCAAGATCCTGAAAGATGCGTCGGCCATGGACTTTATGGACAGGCTCTACTGCTCCACTGAGGAGCAGATTCACAAGCGGGCTCCCGTGCGTTATTGGACATAGCAAGCTTTATGGGGGACGCCCCCCGATTTTCATACGTTTTATTATTGGGTCACTTGGTGAGGGGGGAGATTGAGGACTGGTGTGCCCAGTTCTGCTAGGAAGTAGTGGGCTGGCCGGGTTGTCACTGGACCAACTACCCGGACGGAATACACAGACGCCAGTCGTCTCCTTGGCGGAATACGTTGTTTTCGAAAGGTATCTCTTGTCCCTACTTTTCCATTCTCTCCCTTCTCTAGCTAATGATTGCTTTCATTTGTAACGTCAGAATGGCTGGCGTGATGGTTCGATTTGATATCCCTAGGAGCAGGTTACACGGTGATGGGGCGATGGGAGGGTTTCTCGCGTTGACATGCGTGTTGGTGGCCCGCGTCTTCTGACCGCCTGTTTCTACCAGTGTGGCACTGGTTCTTGTTTTTGGAAGTGTTTCCTCGTGGTCTTACTCCTCCTTTCTTTGCGGCTGGTCTCTTTCCTGGATTCCTCTGGATCTCTCAGTTTTATGGCAGTACCGGTTGGGCAGGTGATGCCATTTCGAAAGTGTAACAGGGCGGTTAGCGGTGGGATCTGAGCGGAGATGAGCAGTTCAATACACGTGGACGACGCATACCCTTCGCTATTTACTTAAACGACCCTCAGCTATGCGATATTTCATTCCTGGTGGCCTGCATATCGCTTCATTGCAAATTTGGCACCCTGTTTAAGGCGGCTTCGAGAACGGAAGCATGAAGGTCACAGGAGTCCAGCGATGGGGCTCTCCGGCTCATCATGGTACATTTCGACCCAAGACGAGAGGTTAGGTGGGCTTGGGCTTGAACCCGAGTATTCAAGTGCAGGAATACCTACTAGTATGCCTTGGGGGGAAAGGGGGGCATTGATGCCCAAGGTTGTACGGCAGGAATGCGTCTGAGCGAATCAGTTGGGGAGAAAGCTATGCGCTCGCACATGCAAGAAGGTCAAACGTGGCGTCCGGGCTCTGCTATATAATCGACGAAGGGACGAACATGTGGCTGCCCTTTTCCTTCGAGGGTAACATCCGGTACGCATTAGGAAGGCGTGCTCGTGAGGCATGGCTGGTCTAGGACCGGGAACAGAGAGTGGCGCGGAGGGAACCCACATAGTGAGGCGGCGAATGAGGGGAGAGATATATAGCTGATCTTGACGGCCGGAGACGAAGTACTAATATCCCGGCTGACCGAATGTGCAAGTCGGGCGCATACCGAATGCACTTTGGGCAAATTTGGGCAAGGTGGATTTTCCATTTCCAAACCCGTCTTAGCCACTCGGTATTATGCGTAACAGGATTTCTAACAGTGGTGTTATAGGAACGTTTGACATGGAAACTCACCGTTTCCCCCACTGTGAAGCCAAAGAGCTGAGGAGTTCGTTCTGAGCTGGGGGCAACGTACACTAATACTTCCTTGACCGTTTAATAGTACCAGACTACATATACCAGCTCGTCCTACCTTGCACGTCCAAATCCATCACCGAAGAACCCACTCTTGGCCATGATCGGCCAATAATATCGCCGCCCTCCCCCACGCCCTCGCAACCCAGCACCGCCGCAACAAAACGGGATGCCCCCTCAATTACTACACAAGTAGCACTCCGTATTAAGGCATCGACAGACATTGCCACAAGCAGCTGAGGGGGGCAATGTGGGCCGAGGTCGTCGGTCCCTCTTTTGGTTTAGCGCCGTGCCCGTCGGCGAGCCGTTCTGGCGATGATGCGGGCGGGATATGAATATGAGTGTGCGTTTCTCTCTTTTTTCCCTTTCTTTCCGGGGTTTGGAAGGTTTGTGATTCTTACAATCGTAAAAAGAGTTGATTCTGAAGCGTGCAAGATATTTTTTTAATACCGTGTTCTTGTGTTGTTTGCTTTGTGTTACCTTGAGCAAAGTGGTGTCCGAATCGAACAGAACTGACCGATCTGACGAGACAACACGAAACAGCGGGAGCGACACCCCCCGTCCGGGCTGAATCGTCCTCGCGCTCGACCTCGGCGCAGGTTACAACCTACAACCAAGCGCTTTCCCAACCGAAGGCGCAGGGCCTACTAGGCCCCCAAGGACTCACTCTCACTCACACTCTCACTCAAATCCAAGAAAGCATGTCGGCAACAACCTCCCCACCAGGCCCATCACCGAACCTGTCCTCCCCGTACGACCTCACGCAAACGCCCTCGAGCGAGGACGACTCCTGGCAGTACCTCGACTACTCCAGCTCCGGCTCCGTCGGCGTCCTCCCGAGCCCAGCCAGCGGGAGTCTGAACGGATATGCGGTCGTGGGATATCTGGGTTCGCCGCATTACCTCGACCTGGACCAGCCGCAGTTCCCGGCCGGCGGGAGCATGAGCGGAGGGAGTGTAGGTCCAGGGGAGGGGTCGGGGTCTGCTCGTGTGAGCGTTGACGGAGGAGACCCCTTTGTTGCGACTTCGGAAGCGGCGGCGGCGTCTTTCCTGGCGCCGCAGCATTTACTCTTCACGGACGCGCAAATGGCTGGTAAGAACTCACTCCACTCTAGGGGGCCGGGGGGTTTCCCTTGGTACCTCATCCTGGGCGCACTGGTCAAATAAGGTCCCAATCGCCGCCAAATTTGTGCTGACGAGTGACCTACTTAGCAATGGGATTCACGGCGGACAATATGGCACTCCCCACCAGCCTCCCAGCCAGCCTTTCAACCAACCTCCCAACCGACCTAGACATCCTTAACCAACAGTCCATCTTTGACAACCTAGACCCCTTCCGCACCGAGTACATCGGGCCCTGGGACCCCACGTCCGTGGGTGCCATCCCCGCCGCTCAGCTCATCTCCCCGGCCCTGAACAGCATGTCCGGATCTAGCCATGACTCCCCGTCCCCCCTCTCCGGCGCCAGCAAGACACCCCCGCCGACCCGGAAGGTAGAGACCGGCAAGGTGGAGAAGACGAGGAAGAAGAAGAAGAAGGCCCGGGCCGGGGCCGCCGCCGACGCGGCAGGAGGAGGCCAGGCGGGCAGGTTCGTCATCGTGACGCCGACCATCATCACCGCGCAGGCGGGGCGGCCGAACCCGTTCGAGTGCTTCGAGGAGGCGCATCGGACCTCGCACAAGGGCCGCAAGGGCCCGCTCGCCAACGCCACCAAGGAGAGCGCGCTGCAGGTGCGGCGCCTGGGCGCGTGCTTCTGCTGCCACAGCAGGAAGGTCAAGTGCGACATGGAGAGGCCGTGCCGGAACTGCGTCCGGCTCGCGGCCCACGTGCCGCAGGTCATCTGCTGGCAGTTCCAGGACTTCCAGACCGTGCTCTTCCCGGCGTTCGTGAGGGCGCACTTCGGGAGGGAGGAGATGGCGAGATTCATGGAGGAGAACGTCGACGGCTTCGGCCTCCACGGCGCGGACGAGGAGGAGGGCGGCGGCGGGAGGTGCTCGGTCGAGCTGTTCTCCGGTCCGAGGTTCCGGAGCGTGCTGGTGATACCGGGGGCGAGGTTCTTCAAGCCGAGGACGTCCGAGGTCCTGAGGCATTGGCACCTGCACGCGGAGCGGGGCGGCGTCGACCTGCAGGCCAAGGGCGCGGTCCCGATCGGGCTCGACCCGAGCAGAGGCACGCAGAGGGAGGAGGTCAAGAAGAGGGCTAAGGAGTACGTGCGGAGTATCCTGGCCGAGCCGGCGTTCGCGGATCAGTTGACCGAGACGTTCCGGCATACGGGGCTGCCGAGGAGGATATTGCAGATCGTGCAGAAGTACTGGCTGCAGTCAGAGGTATGTCTAGCCCCCCCCATCACCTACCCTTACTCCCAATATCCCTGCCCACACCCTTTTTTCATTCTTTTTGCTAACCTAGTTCCCCCAACGTTAAGGCTACGGTCGTGAGGAAGGCCCTCTCGATCTACACGCTCCACTACATCCTCACCCGCCACCTCTGCATGACGCGGCCCAACATCATGTCCCTGGCCGGCACCAACCTCGTGCCCCAGCACGTGCCGTGGGTGACGCCTCGCGTGCTCAACCGGCAGGTCAAGGCCGTGATGGACGACCTCATGCAGCGCGAGACGCAGCTCATCTTCGACCTCTTCTCCAAGAACCTGAAGCCCAAGTCACGGAAGGAGTGGGCGCCGTGCCTGGCGGCGTTCCTCGTGCTCTGCCTGTTCATGGAGAGCGTCGAGACGGCGGCGGACAACTTCGTCGTCGCGCAGAACGAGATCCGGATGCGCGGGGCCGCGGAGGCCGCGGACGCGGACGCGCGGGAGTACGGGCGGGACTTCGCGCTGGGCATCAACGAGGAGATCGAGAAGCTGCCGTTCCGGCAGTTCGCGTACCAGTTCCACCAGGTGTACCAGACGCACAGCAAGGACTCGTCGGCGAGGGCCTTCAACCCGCTCATGGACGACGAGTTCGCGGAGAGGGGCGAGGTGGACGCCGCGGGGCGCGAGATGGTGGAGGAGCTGAGGGAGCTGCTGGAGGGACCTTTCCGTAAGTTTTTATTCTTTCTGCCCTACGTCTCCTTCTGCTTTTCCCCATTCTTCTTCTTCTAGCACGAACGGATAACTGACGGTGGGTGTGGTACGCGTAGGGCACGAGCTGGACGACCTCGTCATGGACCCCATCCTGCCGACCCACGAGAGTCACCCGTGGCCGCGGGACGTGGCGGTCGATTACACGGGGCGCCTGGCCTCCAGGTTCCTGCTGTCCTTTACGGACGAGAAGTACATCTTTGACCAGGCCGCTTAAAATATCGGATAGGGGCCATCACTGCTTTATTTGGGCGCATGGGCGCACAGGTTCAGGGTCGGGAGGCGGTTAGGCACGACACATCGTATTTGATTTTCACCGTAATGAATGGGAATGGGACATATGTAACGGACGAGTATATATCAAGTATCATCATTTATATATATATAAAGAGTATATTTTGTTCGAAACATGACGAGAAGAAAAAGGCTGGCTTAACATCTCGGGATGTTTATCCGATTTTAGTCCTGGCGAGCTCGCACGGGGATATCTGCGAGGCCAGGGTGGAGCGGACAGGTTGTCTAGACCTTTTGGTTCGTTCTCCCACATACGAACGAAATAATAATTAGTGACACCAAGCGGATGGAGAGACCATTTGGTGTAGGCAAATCGTGGGTTATTTATTTCGCTGTTTCGACATCACAGGACAAGGAGTGCAGGCGGGAAGGAGAGAGACAGAGGGAGAGAGGGCCAAGACGGCGGAATAGCACAGCAACAGAGACACCTCGCTTGAGGAGCTCGTTTCTCTGGGTGCTCGAATCCTCGTCGTCGTCGTCGTTGCAAGTCTGCCTGGGCCGTCTAGACACAGATTTCGTAGTCTAGCGCACGGTTGTGCGCCTCGGGACGGGGAGGAGATTTGTCTTCGCGAGAGCGAGAGTGAGGGAGAAAGAACAAAAAGTAAAGGGACTTCCCAGGATCGGATCGTGTTGGGGATTGGATGTTCGGTACGACTTCCTCGACTTGACTGGGAAAGCGTCGAAGGCCGCCGCATGGCAGAATAAGAAAATTTCAAAAGCCCATCTTTCCCACGCGTGTTTTTAAATAGTCAGCGGGAGAAAAATTCCGTATGAGCAGGTCACGTGCCGTTTCGCTCCACCTTGCCTGCCATATCTGCCCATGCATCTCTCTCCCTCGCTCTTTCTTTTCTTTTCCTTTTCTCCTTACACTTAATTAAGCACCATAAAATCAACCGGCTGTGACTTGGCTGTTTGAAAAACTCCCTCCACTTGCCGCCGGTCATATTGAGTGCCAGAAGGAAATGACGAATGTCCTCCTTACGCCCGGGATAAAGCCGAAACGGCAACGCCCGGGGTTCCGTCTATTGTACGAGTACGTAAATTGGGGGGTCGCCGACATGTTTCTTCTTCTTTTCTCTCTCTCTAAACCTTTTGGATATATTTTCTTTTTTGAGGGAATATTTCTCAGGGAAGGACGGTGTGATGCGTGATGATGATGCCTCAAGTTCAGATGTTGCTGCCTAGCTATGAGCCGGCCAACCGCAGGTCTTGAATATTTAGGAATTCGCCGACAGGTGAATGTGACACTTGTGCTCAGATATTCTGTACGCCCGCCGGAGGACGGGGGGGGCCATTTTACCTGGTTATCCTCGTACTACCTCGCCGTGGGCTGGGTATTCTTGTCTGCGCTTCTTTCGACCTCTCGGACCTACTTCCAGACCTACCTACTGTCATCGGGCTCCTAGTTACACAGCAGCCCGGGCCCTCTCTCGCTTGCTCTTCTGCAATACGTTCTTGTAATAAGCTGCATCTCGGACGCAGGTACGAATACCCCCAAGCAACTTCGGCCGTGTGAACGAACTTACCACTCCACCTCCTCCCACCAGAAACAAGAAACATGTCAACCTTGGGGGTGAGGCCAAGGACTTTCTCGCACCCAGCAAGAAACATGCGCGGGGCCCAGTGTCATCGCGCCAAAACCGGCAGAGGGTAATCGAAAGTTTGGTTCCGTGTCACCACGCTACCACCGCCTCACCGTCCTTAGAGCGACGAAACATTCACACCGACCAGTCTCGATCACCTCGCCTCCCATCATCCCCCACCCCACACACCTAACAGCATACGGTATCATACCGGTGCGGGGCTCCCCGGTGAAAAGCAAAGATTCGCCATCAGGCAGCCGGAACTTCTCAGTGCTGAGGCTCAATAGTGGATCATTGGAACTTGGAGGAGCTTGGTGATTCTTGTCCGCGTGAGCATGACCATGACCGAGATTTTGGGTCTGAGCACTCCGCCCACCTTGCTGTTCGGTGACTCGGTATGTTGTACTTATTCGTGTAGAGGGTATTGTGAGTGATGAACCGGTGTTTGGAACTTGGCCCTTGAACAATTGTATATTCACATTTGTTCCTCCGCTTGACGCTCTAGGGATGTATAAGAAGCAGTCAAGCTCCTCCGCACTTCCCGTATCCTCTCCATTCTTTCAGAACACTATCATCCACTTTCATATCGCTGGTACTTGGCCCATCGTCAGCTCTTATACGCCACCTCGTCTCCGACTGCAAGACTTTCGCCCAAAAAAAACCCCATCACTCACTCCCACCCAAACCAAGAATGTCGTCAACTACTTCAGCGCCAAAGACTACCACCGAGGAGATGCCCGTTGACCCCAGTAAGTCCAAGTAGATCCATGTTCTCCCTGGCCCCTCATACCCGCCGAGTTAGCTAACCAACAATGCTAGACTATGGAAAGTAGGCCTTTCCTCACCAACACCTCGCCACGCTCTCCCTCGGGCGAGGGGTCGATACTGGAGGATTCTATTGGCGCCACCCGGGGACGAAGGCTGTTAGTGCATGTCTTGGTGGATATTAGATCAGAGAGAGGGAAGGGAGGGGAGGGGCTCACGGTATCACGTCTTGGAGAGTCTAGGGAATGTATCTCCATCTGGAAGTTCAGTGGTTTTGTGTCATTGTAATTCTAGAGAACTCAGCAGATCTATGTTCGATAAACTCATCAACGAGAAGAGAAAGAACAAAAAAAGTTCCCGTCCACCCACTCGCCTTTTCCTTTTCCAACTTGCTCCACCCTTACCCCTTCTTCACTCCCAATCCGGGGAAGGGAGAAAAAGAAGAAGACAAAAACACAGCCTACCTGGGCGGCCCTGGCAGCGGCCTCGGCCCCACAATCTGTCTTCTCCCCGCCCCGATACCCGTCCCCGGCTTGTTCTGGTTATCGCCCCCCGTATACCCGGACCACTGGTTGACGTCCCACCGGCCCCCTATCCCGTCCACCCCCGAACCGTCGGCCGGCCCCTTCCTGGCCACCTCGGCCGTCTCCTTCTGTGCCTCCTCCCACTCCTGCTGCCTCTGCCTCTCCATCTCCATCTCCCGCTCCAGAAGCGACTTGGACGCCCACCCGCCCGCCTTGGTGCCCGTCTGCCGCTGCGCCCGGCGGCGGTCCTCCGCGTCGCGCTCCGATGTGGCGTCTAGCTCGCGGGAGTACGTCGTCTGGGGCACTGCGGACTGCGGCGCCGGGTTCGACGCTAGGAAGCGGTCGGTGCGTGTCGTCGGGGGTGAAGGTGTCTGCATAACTGGCTGCGAGTGTGCTGGCGGTGACTTCGCGGCAGGGACGGCGGCGGGAGATGCGTACGCGGCAGGGTTGGGTAGGGGCCGGCCACCGGTGTTGTGGGTCCTCACCTGAGGGGGGGAGCTGACCGCCATGGGGTCCGGAAGCGGTCGCGCCGACGTCTGGGGCGCGGGTTGCTGCTGGGGAGCTCGGGGCGGCAATTGCGGCTGCTGCTGCTGATGGGGAGACCGGGGCGGAGGTTGCGGCTGGGGAGACCGAGGCGGCAACTGAGGCTGCTGTTGTAACTTCGGAGACACCGTAAGGTACTCGGGCTGGCCTCGCCACGAATCTTGGCGGTTTGGCTCTCCGGTTGGCTCTCGCGCTGACTCTCGGGGGCGGCTGCGCGACCGCGCCCTCGACTTTGCGGCGGCGGCGGGGGTAGGGGCGGCATCTCCCGTGCCCTCCTGCGGCGGCTTGGCCCCTCGCCTCTCGCGTTCGTACTCCTGCTCGCGCTGGCGCGCGAGCTCGAGTTCCCTCTCAAGCTCCTTGATCCGGCTGGTATACCCGTTCCCATCGTCGGCGGTGATCCCGTGCTCGGACTGGTACTGGCTGAGATACTGACCCTTCAGGGGGCCCCGACTCCGACTCCTCGCACGCTGCCTCTCCTTGTGGAGACGCGCCTCGGCCTCCTCCTCCTCCCTCCGCCTGTTTTCTTCCGTCAGCTGCCACATGCGCTCTTCCTCCTCCCACTTCCGCTTCTCCTCTTCCACCTTTCTCTTCTCCTCCTCTACCGCCCTGCGTGTCTCCTCCTCCCACCTACGCTCCTCTTCGAGCCTCGCCCTCTCCTCCTCGGCCTGCAACTGAGCCCTGTGACGCCTCTCATCCTCCTCTGCCTGCATCCGCTTCCTATCCTTCTCCGCCTCTAACTCCTTCCTCTTGCGCTCCTTCTCCGCCAGGCTAGGCACGAATGGGCCCGCACTCGTAATCTGCCGTCGCCCGCCAAAGGCGATGCCCAGATTCCCCTGGCTCGCGCCCCCCATGTACCCATACTGCGCAATGTTCCACGCCGGCGCCGTGTTGCCCTCGTGCTCCCTCCGGCTCCAGCTACTAGTGGAGACACCGGGGGACGTGGACCCGTTCTGCGGGCTCTTGGTCGGGCTCCACCGGCCCGAGCCCGAATCGCCCGTCTTGCTGGGTGCCAGGACCGTGCGCTGCGCCCCGCCGGCACCATAAGCCGAGGAGCTGTTGCTCGCGTTCGACTCGTGCCGGCCCCGAAGCGGCGTCACCGGCCGGCCGGTACTCTGCGGGCTCAGGACCCCCCCCGATCGAGACTTCGGGCCTATGGGGTCCGGGAAGGCGTTGGGATTGAGGCTGTGCGCGGCACGGCTGAAGGCGCCGAGGCACTGCAGCACCTGCGCAGGGTCCTTCTGCTCGTACAGGTCGACGGTAAGGAAGACGTCGTGTTGCTGAAGGTTCAGCGGTGGGGACTGGCACGCGCGCAGGAAGAGGGAGATGTTCTCCATTTGGACGAATGGCATGGGCGATTTCTTGTATCGAACGCCAGGCGGGGGAATGGCGAGATTGACGAGTCTTTTTGTTTTCGGAGAGTCGTCAGCTGGGAAAAACTGGGAGTGGAGATGCTGTGATTTGGTAGAGACTACTCACTTGCAGAGCGCGGCGCCATCTTTGAGGCCCTCGAGGAGGTCGGAGGACGGTAGTCGCTCGCCGAGGATGCTCTCGATCCAGTTCCGCACTTCGTTGGCGGCGGCCGGCGTGTACTTGTCCAGGCGCAACTTGCGCAGGTCTTTATCTAACGAGCTCACCGACGCCATTGCGGCGGATGTATCGCTGAGGCGATGAATCTGTGGGCTATGGTCGATTTATTCCGATGGGGACGAAGTTAAGGATGTGAGGTCACCGACTGAGGGACGCGCGAGTTTGCGCCGTTGGCTATGACGTGGGTCGGTTGGGCTTTTCGGCGGGTCGAGGGGGAGTGGAGGTGGACTCGGGCGTAGGATTTGACGTAAGCGGGGGGGGTAACTCGTAATGTAATAATAGGACCTTACGAATGGTACAGTACACGTGATGTGCATAAAGTGGTTGTTACTCCATACTCAGCCATCCAGTGCGAGAGATGATGCAGATGTAAGTGAGACTGTTGAGACTGAGAATTCAGTTTGTGGATAATTCTCACAGTCTCATACTAGACTAGATACTATTGGTAGTGTGGACACTTGTGATAGATATCTAGGTTACGATGACTGCGAATCTATCACTTCTGGGATCGGCTGGTGATATGGAGATGAGGCACCGGCTCCAAAAGCAGTCATTAATACAACTATATAGTACCTTTCTATAACATACCCGGTTCTATCAGGCCCTCTCCTCTATCTCTATCACTCTGGATATCCAAACACATCGTTCACCGCCTTCGTGTTAAGCCTGACCCCCACCAGAGTCACTAAGATCCCCACCACATCTATCACCAACACCACCGCCGCCGCCATCATGTATCGCGGACTAAACACCCTGTATAGCATCAGGTGTCTCCTCAGGTGACCCGCCCACGCCATGGTAGCCAGCGACTCCACCGCGAAGTACGACACGAACGCCGCCATCGACCTACTCACCCCCTCCAGCAGCCCCTTGGTGTCCGGCGATGCCAGCCACGCGGTGATGAGCGGCAGCGAGACGACCGCCAGGATCTGGCCCGCGAACGTATTGATCGTCATCACGATGGCGCTCCACGGCAGCCTCACGTTGAACAGCGGGATGAAAGCGCTGTCCCACTGTATCGTGCTTAGGACGGCCTGGTGGCCCGTCGTGAAGTAGTGGAAGTTGCCGAGGAGCGCGAGGACCACGGGTCCGATGGGATCCGACGATATGTTGAGCGCCCGGAGGATCTCGACGAGGCAGATGATCTGCCAAAGCATGATAGCCAACGCCCCGCCTCCCATCGGCTTAGAGAGGAGGACGCACGCTACAAGGAGCGTGACGGGAAGCATCAGGTACCTGCTCCCGTAAACGTTTCCGTAGCCCCCAATGAAGTTCCGCTTGCTCCCGTCCGCCGCCGTCTTGGTCTTCCAGGTAATGAGCGGGGCACCGTATGTGAAAACTACCCCCCCGCCGATAAAGACCGCCGCGAGAATGGCAAGGGCGACATACACGCTCACATGTTTCAACAAATCTTTGGGGAGCTTCGGGAACCAGTCGCCGTTGTCCGCGGCGTCGATGACCCAGTATGCCGCGCACGAGCACAGGAGCCCGCGGAACGCGTTGCCTACCCAGTCCCTCCCCCACGCCGTGTCCGACCGGGTTTTCTTTAGGTACGACAAGACAATGGGAGGGAGAAGTGCAGTCGTGACGAAAGGAATCGCCAATTGGGCAATGGATGAAGTGGATGACGAGAGCGAGGCGTAGTACGTGGACGTACAATACGGCATCTGCTCTTCTCTGCAGAACTTGGAGTGCGACGCGAGCCGAGCGAGGACGACGAAGATGATGGAGTGGATCAGAGCAGTGCCCCGTGCCTCTGGGTTCGGCAGCCGGAGGGACATCGCCGCTGCTATCAGGCCAAACGTTGAGAGGAAGAACAGAGAGATTGAGTCCTCCCAGATCGTGAACGAGTTAGCCGCAAAGCCTGCTGACTGGCTAACCGTGAACACGAAAGCAAGCCAGCCCCATACAGACGAGGGTGCCAGGTTCAACCATGTCCTTGGCCCTGCCGTGAGGCATACTATGGCGCCACAGAGACTGCCCACGGCCGCAGCGGCGACGACGTCGAGGAGGCTAAGGAAATACGAGTCCTGCAGAGGGGAGACATATACCCCGGCACCGACTGCGGTACCCAAGGCTAGTCCCGATAACGCATGAAGAAGGATGCGTTTGTGGAGTATGAGGCTCGGATCGATAGACTGCTCAGTTGTCGGACGACTGCCGGGACTGGAGATATGCAGAAGCAGGACGATCACCCCAAGAGCCATGGTGACAAGTCCAATGATCATTTTCGGGACGTCAAACCTTGCCCATAAGCCTTTGCACGTGTGCAGGGTCTCCCTCTGGAACGAAATAAACCCATCATACGTTTCCTTTGATCCACTCCCAGTCTTGAGGGATGTCTCGGCAAGACGCTCCGCTCTGTCCCACAGCGCGCCGGGAGAGGCCGAAGCCACATCCTGACCTGTTCCTTGAGCCAGGGAGTATGTGGCTTGGTACCTTCTGATCCCGGCTGCCGTCACCCGAGACGCGGCGGCCAAGTTGCCCCAAGACGTTCCGTCTAGGCCCGCGAATGCTTCTTCGATTGGCCGGCCCAGATTGTTAAATGGAATAGGAATGCCAAGTAGCAGTGCCAAGGTAGGGACGAGATCGATTTGATCCACAGGGCGAATCTTGGCATTCTCCGGGGGGATAGCGAATTCCGGGCGCGTCCGGCCGAAGAAAGCCCGTTTGGAATACATCCAGAGGGCTGCTTCGATCTCATCATCGCTCTCACCACCGTGATCCCCTTTGCTATCCATCCCGTGATCACCCATGACGATCAGGAGGGTGTCGTCATCAATCATAGAGGTGAGGCGTCGGAGGAACACGTCCATCTGAAGCAATTTAGAATTCATCGCAGGGTGGTTGGGGCCGTATCGATGGCCAGCATGGTCGACCCCCAGGAAATGGCCGATCAGGAGGTCCCACGAGTCCTTCTTCTCTGGTACCATGAGGGGGAAGATACGTTCGAGCACACCATTGTCGAGGGTATGCAGGTCCCATACGTTGAAGCTTTCAAACGCCTTGCTCTCGTTTGCCTCGAAATAGTCCGGGAAGAGCGCCCACCAAGTGTCGTCTCCCAGCTGTACGATCTTTTTCCCTTCCGCATGCAACTGCTTCAACAGATTGTCTTCATCGATGGCGGTACCGGCGAAATTGGATCCCATGTCCATGAATGTCGGCAGCGTACCTGTGGTCAAGCCCTTAAGCCTTTGAAGTGTCGTCGTCGGTGGATCGGCGATGAATGGGAGAAGAACCGCGTTTTGAGGGGATTCGAGCGCAGTCTCGTGAAGGAAAGTCAAGGCGTTCTGGAACTCCTGCGGTTCATCTGTGGCGGGCGCGGGGACAGTGAAGTCGTATCGCAGCGCATCAATGAGGATAACAACGGCCTTGTCGAAAGATTTGGGATGCCAGCAGCCGCCATCCACTGTACCCTGGTTGTCCCAGAGCTTGGCATGGGACCCCGACAGGTCAATTGGCGGGACGCCGCATTCAGACGCGTCGTCGAGGACCAGCCTCGTCAGGAGAAACCCGCTTGTGAAGAGGAGGATCCCGGTAGCATGGATGAAGAGAACCCAGACCCAGAAAGCCACAGTCCACATCCAACGGCGGTCGAACGAGCGCTGGCGCTCTTCATGGTTAGGGCCACGATTATTTTTTAGAATCTGCTCCGCCGAGACGTGGCTACCCCCAAGACCTGAAGCAAGCCCCGGCGTATAATGTGTTTCTCGAGATGCTCCAGGCTTTCGCGCCTGCGACTTGGACGGCATTTTTAGGGTACTCGAGCTCTCGGCGGAGGAGGAAGGAGCAGAGGACGGCTAAATGG
The DNA here is from genome assembly GCA_900312665.1 of Cephalotrichum gorgonifer. Taxonomy (NCBI): domain Eukaryota; kingdom Fungi; phylum Ascomycota; class Sordariomycetes; order Microascales; family Microascaceae; genus Cephalotrichum; species Cephalotrichum gorgonifer. The sequence goes on along the minus strand of ONZQ02000007.1, from coordinate 885,168 downwards.
TGGGGAGGAACGTTAAGCGATTTGGCGCCATTCGTTTGGCATAATTTTGAAGGCTTCTCCGTTGGACGTTGACATTCAGGACAGGTCCCTGTTTTGGACGCCCAAACTAGCTCTCAAGGTTCTGCGTCGTCGAGAGGTCGAATAGCCCGATTTTACCCATTACCCCCCCAAGTGCCCAAGAGCTCTACTCCTAGCAGTGACCAGCTGTCGTCATATGCCGAGAGCCAATAGCTTCCGCACGGACCATGGGTTAGCAAGGCGCCACCCGACGTGGGCGGAATGCTTGCGGCCTCTACTTCGTAACACTTTTTTCCGCCTCGCTCCTGACGACAAAAAAAACCAAACCCAGTTCCCATCACACTTTCAGAGACCTTTCCTCCGTCACCTCATATACCATCCTCCTCATCGTCACGGGCGATCCATCATCATTTCCTGCGTTCATCCCCAAATTCGTTCCCTCTCAACTCTTCTTGTTCGAATCGTCCTTCAGTTTGCGCGCAATTTGCTTCTCGCTCCGCCTCCGCCATCGGCCCTCCGCCCTCCATAACAGAGGCATCATTAATTTCTCCCCGAAACGCCATTCCTAATTCCCTCGGAAGTCGTCAGACCTCGGGCACACGACTTCGAATATCACGACCGTCACCCCTTACCGACCTACGCACGATTTCGACGCCATAGAACTACGAGGTAACCTGCCCCGCGTCTCAGGGACCTTTCAAAATGGCTACCATCAACGGCAACAACTTCCACCACCAGGAGCAAAACAAGCCCGCCGAGGGCGCCTACACACCCGCTGCCGAGAGCATCCCCGAGCAGTCAACCTCGGGCGGTACCAACCACGACCTCAGTAAGGACGAAGTCGGCTGGTACTTCGTTGAGCAGTACTACACCACTTTGAGCAAGTCGCCGGAGAAGCTTCATGTACGTCGGTATCTCGTCTACTGTTTGGTTCCATAACACCGTGACGGATTGATGCTAATGAAGTACCCATAACAGCTATTTTACGGCAAGCGCTCCCAATTCGTGTACGGATTGGAGGCCGAGGTTGCCAACGTTTCCGTTGGTCGTCAGGTAAGCAGCACTCTCAAATTCCTCCCTTAGGATGCCGGTTTTGGAACACGCAAGCTAACTCATAACCCGTCGGCAGGCCATTCAAGAACGCATCAAGCAGCTCGACTTCCAGGAATGCAAGGTCCGGGTGTCTAACGTCGACTCCCTCTCATCCTTCGATAACATCGTCATCCAGGTTATCGGCGAAACCTCCACCAAGACTTCTCCTGAGCCCAGGAAGTTCGTCCAGACCTTTGTCCTTGCCAAGCAGCCTTCCGGATACTTCGTTCTGAACGATGTCTGGAGATATATCAACGATGAGGAGGAGCAGGCCGAGCAGGCGACTCAAGAAGCAGCCCAGGTCGACGAGCCCGTCCCTGTGCCCGTCGAGACTGCTGCTGAGCCGAAGACCGAGGAGGCAGTTGAGGTTGAGCCGGCCAAGGAGGAGCCCGTTGAGGTCAAGCCCTCTCCTATTCCGGAGCCTGAGCTGGTAGACAAGAAGCTGGAGGAAGTCGCCAAGACCCAGGAAGTCTCGACCGCTGACGACACGGCGAAGGAGGTTCCTGCCGAGTCCTCCAGCAAGGCCGCGCCATCTGAGGATAGCGCAGCTAAGGAGGCCGCCGAGGAGACTCTGAAGGAGGCGGAGAAGCCCCGGGACCCTGCTCCCACCCCAGCTGCCGCACGGGCCAAGTCTCCCGCGGCTCCTGCCGCCGCCCCTGTCTCCGAACCCGAGAAGCCTGCCAAGCCCATGACATGGGCTGGCCGTGCCGCCGCCGCCGCCGCCACCACTGCTGCTCGACCCGCGCCTGCCCTCCCCAAGACGGCGACTCCTCCGGCAGTTGCACCAACCAAGGCTGCAGTTCCGGCTCCCGCCGCTGCTACTAAGCCGGCCCCTGCCCCGCAACGGAGTGAGCCCTCTGCGGCAGCTCAAGACCAAGCCGCGAGCGAGTGGCAGACGGCGGGCAGTGATTCGAAGCGCCAGAACAGGCCGCAGTCGACGGTCGGTCAGCCCGAGAAGGAGGGGACCCTCGGCTATGTCAAGTATGTGACGGAGAAGGTTCAGGATGCGGATCTCAGGGCGGCCCTCACCAACTACGGAGCCCTGACCTACTTTGACATTAACCGCGAGAAGGTAAGCATCACCACCAGAAGCTGAATCGCGCCCTGTGATGGCGAACACCGACTGACATTGTGGATAGAACTGTGCGTTTGTTGAATTCGCCACCCCCGAGGGCTACAAGGCTGCCGTCGCTGCGAATCCCCACTCCGTGAACGGCGAGAGCATCTTCGTGGAGCAGCGCCGACCGAAGTCGACTGCCTACGGAGGTGCGCAGTACGCCGCCAACCGTGGCGGTGCCTCCTCCGGCAGGGGACGAGGACGTTATGACGGCGCCCGGGCCGGAAGCCAGGGCGGCCCCAAGGCTCCCTTCGGGTCCCAGACGCGAGGCCGCGGTGGCGGCGGCGGCGCTCCTCGGGGAAAGAGCTCGCAGCCTGCCAATGCCTAGTGTGATCGACAGACTGCGGTTTCTGCCCTCACCTAGAGGCTAGTATAATAGCCTCTCTCTCTTCGCTATCCCCACCATGGCGAATTCACTTTTATACACGAACGACGATCGGCGGGCAGTTGGCGGGCGGGCAGGCCCGACTTCTATCTTAATCAGCCGATTGTATCGTTCAGGCGGCTTGGAGTGTGCAAGCTCATGTTGTGCCCACGGCGGGCATCTGTTTTCGTCGACGCGGCGTTGGTCTAAACCCATTTAGATTCTTTCTCTTCGACAACATACTTATCTTCCTTCGGCATCTATTCCCCCCCCCTTCCTCACCTCCGCTTTCCGCCACTTTTATTGTACCAAGGGATGAAGGACCCACGCTCGCCTCGACATGTTTACAGATCGTCTTGCATTTTTTCTTTCTTTTTTTTTCGGTGGAGCAAAAGGGAACAAGGGAGGGGGGGAGGGTATGGAAAAACCGGAAGAAACAACGGCTTCGGGGTTTTTGATGATACGCAGGCGCAATGGTTATCAACCAACAATATCATTTGCAATGGCACTGGAAATAAGGAAATAGGAAAAAAAAAAGGGGGTGGGCCCGGAATGGCGGGGAGTTGTTTGGGAAGAGGGTGAGAGGGAGGTGAGGTGGAACAAAGTGTAAATTAGGCCTTTTGGCGTGGATGGGTAGACGCGTTAAAAGAAAGGACCATGGACGGAGTAGTTTTTGAGAATCACGATTAATTAACTGATGAATTTCACGTTTGCTCTCTCCTTCGGCTTTGTTTGTTCCTCCCAGTCTCTGGTCTCGGTTTTGCCCAATGAGACGGGCTATTCTTCAAGGTTGATATGGCCTTCTTGGACCATCCTGTGAGCGGGGATGCCGAATGCCGTTGCGTCAGGATGTGTCAAAACGAGAAAGAATGCCTTCTTCTTTTCTTTCTCTCTCTCTCTCTTTGTGTGTGGTTCGAGTGTCGTACAGCTCCTAGCTGGCTGCTACGTGCAAAAGGGCTGCCGCCGAACAAAAGGTCCCGGGTGCTCCGTATACGAAGTACCTACCTACGTACGCCGAGCCGAAGAGGGAGAGGAGTTCCACGTGGACGGCGTAAGGGGTATGACAGCATTACTTATACTCGTTCGCTGCAGGGAAACGGAATATTGTGGGGATGGAGGGGTATAGTTATTCCCCCGTTTACATAAGGGATCCTTACTCGAACAAAGGACCCTCACAGCCGAGGCCAACCGCCGCCAAAGGTTCTCTTTCTCGAATCGGGGACACCATCTTGTGCTACCTGAAGTTCGGTTCGCCAAGGCCACCTGGGTGGCATTCCGCCCTGACGTTTCAAGACGGTTGTTGGCCGTTGGAGCCTGGGCTGTTTCCATTGGGCCGTTCGCCCGTCCACGATCCACGACGTCAGATCCCGCAAGCGACCTTCCCATCCAGGACACGCCGTGTCTGTACTTTTGTTTCTATTTCTGATTTTGTGTGTAGTGGGGTCTTCGGAGAGGGGGGACGGGAGGGCAACGGGTTTTAACTACTTGTCCCTTCGATGGACCGTCCATGTGGACAAGGAGGGACAGTACCTCACAGGCAGGGTTTGATTATATTTCCTTCATATTACCCCGATCAAGCATGAGCACTCGGAAGAGGTTGAGAATGGGTAAGATGCGCCGAGATTCGGGATGACGCCGAGACGGGTTCGGCCTTCGGATCCGAGCAGTTCTTGGCGAATTAATAATGGGTGTTGCTCGAATGGTTGGCTGGCCGGTTTGGGGCGAAACAGCTTGGGATGGGGATGGTCGAAGGATTACCTGCGGGACCTCCCGCGGCCAAGAAGACAGGGGTTCTGCGACTCCATGCAAGCTTACTCGTACCTGGAAGATCTGGTAGCGCGACGAGAGAGATCGCTGACAATGCAGAAACGTAATCACCCCAGGTCGCCTCCTGGTCGTGTGGATTCGGCGTGTATCGAAAGGAGTAGCCCGAACGATGCGAGCCGCTATTTTTGCGACGGGTGAAGTTATTCATTCAATCGGAATGGCTCTGCTGCCCGCTGTACTCGCTGGGAGGAAGAACAGGGGCCGATCGAGAACAAAAGGTCCCGTAACCGGAGCGCGGCGTAATACGGAACTTGTTCAGGCCCAACCCCCTGTCCTCCGAAATTTGGGGCGAAGGCACAAAGGGACCTTTGCTGCGGGGGGGTGTTTGGGGCGATGACAAAGGACTCGGCCGTTGGCGTTGCGCTCCTTTGTCCATCAAGGTTGGAATCGGAATAAAAAAAACTTCGGCAGCACTCAAAAGGAAGAAAATGGAACGTTCCTCCCCACGTTCAAGTACTCGTACTAGTAGATGTAGTAATATTAATACATTCATTCCCGCTCCGGCTTCCGTGGACTGAGAAGCATGCGGGGGTGCGCGCAGTGTCAGGGGATCCTGCCAAGGCTCTTGGAATTCCCGTCCGCCTGGGACATGACGGGGTTGCGGGGGTCCCAAGGCTCCGTGAGATCAAGCTAAGCTTCGTGAGCCGCTTTCCGGGTTCCATGTCGTAGCCTGGCTGGATTTTGTGATCAGTCCGGGGCGACAGAGCATTCTTTCTTCATCGATGCAGCGGGCGGGGCTGGACGACACCTAGGTGAGCGAAAATCTCCGTGTTCACCCAGCAAGGCTTGGGATCGATGTCACGACCCGAGCGTGACGCCCGGGGAAAGCAAGATAGTTGGGCTAGATTGAAGCCTCGGGGAGCTTTGGAGAAGGAGGGCGCGGAGGGCTCCTCTGGATGCCGCTGTGCCGGTCAAGCGAAGTTTAGCCCATGCTCGTGCAAGTACTTTGTCCGTCATGTTTTACGACAGCGCCAGCAAACAGGGCGCCTCGGAGATATTATCTCAAAAGAGATCCAGCTGTGGCGATCGAGTATCAGATCAGGAACGTGGAGACCAGCGCTTCGGAGGGGCTGATAATAATAGTACGAGTAGTGGCTCCACCGAAAGCTCCAGGCAGCAGAATAGCACCTGCACAGAGTACGGAGTAACTAATGCTTGCAAACTTCTCTTGCATGGTGCCTGGGACCAAGCATGGGTGGGTGGCGAGAGCCCAATGTGCAATCGCCAGACAGCGGGTACTCTTTTTCTTCTTCTCCTTTTCATGGGATGTTCTTGCCTTACTATATTGGGGGCAGCAGGAGAGATGCGGTCTCTCCTACCCTATACTACATTTTGCAAATGCTCTTCACGTGGAAATTTGTGGTCGGATTTCTGTGCTGCAGTGTGCCTGCCTCCAGATCTCCCTGCGCTTGAGTACGACAGCAGGAGCGATGGTATCTTTTGACAGCGGATGTTGCAAAAAGTACCTGTAATAAATGGATGGGACATCAACATGCCGCCACATCCGGTAGTCGACCAATCACATGCCTCGATCGTCAAGGAAAAAAAGTCCCTCCCCACCAAGAAGGATTTCATTGCCAATACGGATACAAGTACCTGGGCAGCTGGGTCTGTTCCTAATTCTCGATATACTTGTACCTGTAATACTCCGTATTACTCGGAATAAGGGGGGCCCTGGTGGGGAGGTTAGACATTATTAGCCCAACCCGGCAAGGGACCTTTTGCAACCGCATTTGAACGCACCTTCCAAAGGTTCCCACGCCGATAGTTAGAGGTACCTACCGACCTGCCCTCCGCCGATCGCAAAACCTATTAGATTGGTACGAGTACGAGGACGAGTACTTGTCGTTTGAGGAGATTAGAGGGACTTTGGTGAAGTGCCGGGCAGATGCATAATACTTCGTACATGAAAAAAATTAATTACTTCGGAGTGTACGATTGATCTCTACCCAAGCCGCGGCTGTTCCTGGGTTTTGATGATATATTCAGAACACACATACTTAATGGAGAGGGAAGGGGGTGTGAGACGATCAAGGTAGTTTGTACTCGCGTCGTCAAATGGTACCCTTTTTGCTCGGTGCTTTTCTCCATTGAGGTTGTCCAGGCCCCTGCCCCACCTGCACATCATGCACGCCCTTTCCAGAACTGAGGGTCTTTTTCTCTCCACCCCATGCGGCACCCCATGCTCAACGTCGCGCCTTCCTCTCCGTCCAGACTGAGAGACTCCAGGGCAGTTGCGCTTGTCTCCACCCTATTAGCGTGCTTTTCTCCTTGTGGTCCATCGCCGGCGCTGGATGTGGATTCGACAATAATCCCCAACCCGCCCTTTCCACTGTCAATTTGTATCGTCCGGGACCAATCGCGGTTTAATTTACGCCTCCTTTCCGGCGGCCACGATCTGTTTATCAACTGCCTCGTCGACCTTTTTTTTTTATCCGCGCATGTCACTCCCTTCCTGTAAAGTACTTGTACGTGGTACTCGTACTTGTAATACGGTTCGACATATCCCTCCTCATCCTGCCCACCTCCGTACCTTCCTGACGTCTCACCCGGACCGCTCCCGAACTTGAACCTTGCGCCGGGTGGGATACTTTGACAAACCAACAACGACGCTCTAGCCTAGCTCGGGTGCCGCCTGCCTTTCTGGATCAAATCTGGTGGGGTCGTTTCCAAGGGAGCCCATCTGGACCGTTTGCTTACTTGTATTATCTGTGCTCGATACTCCGCGTCACCCCGGGGCTCGGCCAGAACGGGTCTGATCGTTGGACTTACATTCCGAAACTCCATCTTGGTGGGCCGGCTTCCATCCACACCTTTCCTTCTCTCCTTTCCTTTCCTTCCTCTCCCAGAGCCTCTCCTGCCGGCCTGTGTTCGGCTCCTTACGATCCATCTCATCTCACTTCACCCCGGTTCGTCATTTTCACACCCTCCTCCAATACCCGCGCCGCCTGACTGCCGTGGCCGATCTCTCGGATGATCGTCATCAGCTTCCCGTTCAACTCGTACAACCGCCTACCTGATCTTCCTCCCACCATCAACTCCTCCCTACTTGAGAGTTGTGTCTCGTTGGACCCACAACTGGCTGCCCCGTTATACACGCCCCCCCCCCGACCCATTTCCCTCCCTTCGGCTGACCGTCGCCGCCGCGGAAGGTGGATAGTCGGCCCTTGCAAAGGTACCTGCCTCCACAATGCCGACTAGCGGCGGCTCAGTATAATTCCCGGTTCAAGGTGGCCTCGTGGAGTACGCATTAGGGCCACGGGAGAGCCGCTAAGCGGGAGGCTCGAAGCGCGGAGGGGACCCAAGCACCGAGCCAAGGCATTTATATATAGCCCACCCCGATCCCCCCATGGAGCCGCCAAGCACCCTCCCGGACTATGCATCCTCCCCCAGCCCGACCGGTCCGCCGCCTCGGAGGCGGCGACTATCCATGGACGACGATATCCGCTATCATCAGATCGTCACGACGGTAAATCGGCGACCTTCTCAGCACCCCCCAGCCAACGATCCAAACGGCCAGGGCAAGGATGAACCGCCGCCACCGTTCCCGGCTGGGGAGGCACCTGCTGTCGAGGAAGGGTCCGAGGAGCTCCCTGGCTACTCGTGTTCCGTCCACTGCGAAGGGGTCTTCACCAAGAAGATGGAGATCGAGCACACCACCAAGAGGTCAGAGGACCGCCGTTGGCACGCATGCTACGTCGTCTTGCATGGAACCGCGTTAAACGTCCATTATGTGAAGAAGGATTGGGGCTTGGGGAAGAGCAAAGGTGGACCGGGAATATCACCCGACAGACCGCCCTGGATAAAGAAGGGGAAATTGGACAAGGCCTACAGCCTGCAGTATGCCGACGTCGGTATCGCTCTCGACTACCAGAAGTGAGCCGCCTCCGTTTCTAGTCGCCGCCTCCATTCTATCGGTTCTTCCTTGCTAACTTTCTCTCCAGGCGACGGCATGTCATCCGTGTAAGGGCAGAGGCTGACCAGTTCCTGCTATCCTGCGTGGAGCTCAGCACCTTTCTTGAGTGGCTAGAGGCCTTGTTCTCTGCCATCGATGTAGCGGCGCCGATAGACGAACGCGATTTCCCCCGTGACCAGAGCATCCCCCGAATACAGAGGATACAATGGATCCGCGGAGAACCGTCGGATCTCTCCCCGCCTCCCTTGGAGGATGTGGACGGCGATGGCACCGGGGCAGCTCTGCCGTCCGGCTCATCTCCTCACGTGACACGTATGGGAGAGGAAGAAGTTCTACCGATCGAGTACGAAGACGAAGACGAAGCCGAAAATGACGACGACGGCTCAAGCTACCTACCAGCAGCCAGCACCAGCGGTAACGGAGATCACCTCACCGGGCCTTCGAGAGAGCCCGTGGGTCGTCTATCCACAACGTCCTACCACAATGATGAGATCGACTATCTCTCGGGCAAGTGGGCGCCTGCGCACCATTGGGGCCCCATACACGACATGCACTACGCTAAGCTCTGCTACTCGGTGCTCCTATTCCGGAGTCCGCGAAAATCGAACTACATCGTCACCCGAGGGAAGAAGTGGTTCGTCGACTGGATGACCGGGCGCATGGTGCGGGTATTACCACCCGAGTATGGAGAGATAGATCTCTTTGGACCCTGGCAAATTGTCCACACCGAGAACAGGTTTCTCTAGCATTCATCACGATAACACGTTTGGCTGTGTCACGTTACCCGAGTACAGGTCCGTCTCGGGTACTTCCACACGCCAAGGATAGGTCGTCCAGTCGGCGGCAGGTCTCATTCTGGTCACCCTTACATAGGGCGGGGGTATCTTCACCAAAAGGTCATAAACTGGGTACGGGCTTCACGGTCGAGACGGGGTTTTGGCATGAGCAGGGCTGGTTTGGGCGCATGGCTTTTGCATCATCAGCGGAATGACGGTATTCTGTCATCGGGTGGGGGTATACATGGAGTTTGGTTGCGGTGATTTATTTGTGTCTCTTGACACCTTCTTGTTTATATATATTTACATCAGGGGTGAGGATTTCGGCAGGGGCTTGTAAATACCGCGGAGTCCTCTGTTCATAAGGTTGAGTGGGTGAGTACATAGGACACGAGGATATGAATTGCATATATACCAAGACGAATTAAGTCTATAACACCTGGACCAGAACGCCGGCGGAGAGCCTCCCTGACCTTGTGAAGTCATTATGTAATAACGAAAAACCCACTTCCCAACCTTGGGTGGTAAATATGTATTCTCAAACCCTGCCGAGAACTCCGTAAAACATGCCTAGCTTCGCCCCTTGGGAATAATTCTCCTTTCCTTTTCCCACCCACAAAACACCGAGGAAGAAACCCTATAAAAAACGGAAGAATCATACGTAGAAAAGGGAAGGGAGGGCAAGAGTAATTTACCCTTCCATCTGCGCCTCCCTATCCCTCCCCTCCCTGGCAATCTCATCCACGACCTCCCCCAGCAGCCCGTTGGCGGAGTCGACGTCGGACGAGAGCATCTCGAGCCTGGCCACCAGGGCCTCGATCTCGGAGCGCTGGGCCGTGACCTCGGCGAAGAGGCGCTCGTTCTCGGACTGGGTGTTTTGGAGCTTGGCGTTCAGGTGGGAGGTTGTGGAGGTCAGGGGGCGGGAGAGGTGGGCCTGGAGGACTGTTTGCGGGGGGAGGAGGTCGGGTCTGTGACGGCGTCAGTGGGGTGTTTTTGTTAGGGACTAACCACTATGATAAGGGAGGGGAAGGGAGTACAAGGGCCAAAAAAAATGAGGAATAAGGGGGGAGGGGGGGCAGGACAAGGGAGGGACATACGGTGTTGGATGGTCATTGGGTGACGCTTCTCTCCGGCGAATGGCTTCCGCGACGAGATCCTCCAGCTCGTTAAGCTTAGGCACGACCTCCCTCTTCTCCATTATCTTCTCGAATTCTTTCTGTAAGGCCGTATTAGCAATTTTTCCCCAACCTCGCCCGCTCCTCCCCTCCCCCTTTTTTCACCCCTCCTTCCCTTCTCCTCCCACCTAGACCAATCAAGGGAGAAAAGAAGAACGTACCAAACACATCCCCTCCAGCCTCTCAACCATAGTCTTCCTAACCCCCTTCAGCATCGCCGGCGCGCCGGTCGCGATGGTGGGGTAGCACCCCTCCAGGTTCTCCCAGCTGATCTTCCCCAGCATGTGCCTCAGGCTCGTCTCGAAGAGCTCCTGCAGCTTCGCGGCGCGCGGCCCCGGTGTCACGGCCTTGTGAGGCGCCGGCAGGGGCGGCGACGGGGGCGGCGCATTGTCGTCACCCGGCTGCTCGGCTTGTTCCGCCATTTCCTTGTTTTATAGTTTTCGGCTGCCCTCTCCGTTTGGGGGGGGTTTTCCCCTCGAATCCCGGGGCGCGTCCGAAAAGGGTTTGGAAAACAACTTGGTTCCCCCCAAGTGGCGGAATTTAAACCTGATTGATTGTTACGTTTGCGACGCACTGGGAAGCGGAGGAGAAGAGCTAGGTGGGGGGAGGGTGGTCGTTGTAAATGAAGGTTATCAGCGCGAAGCGCGTTCCTTATCGACACGTGACATCACCTTAAATCCCCTGATCCTTACATCAGCCAAGACTACAACTTTCCCTGACGACATACCATCCTTTTCAGAAGCAAACTCTCCAGAAACAACCAGGGCAAAGACAGAAAGAAGCAGTTTCTACAACAAACGAGACTACAATTGTTCTCAGGGAGGTCGAAAAGAGAACTACAAGCCCCTCCCCCCGACACCGGGCAAGGACCGCCCGCCAACAAAAGCGATGCCGACCGGCCGATCCCTCCTCCTCCGCCTCGCACGACCGGTCGGCCGCCGACACCACGCGACCTACACCCGCCGCGGCAAGGCCGTCCAGCCGCCGCCGGCGGACTCCGCCGGCGCCGAACCCGCGAGGGACGTCCCCCCAGAGCACGCGGCGGAGGACGCGAGCCGCGGCCCCGAGCCGAGCACGGATGCAGAGCTGAAGAGCAGCGCAGATGGCGCGGCGGGGGCCGACGAGCAGCAGCAGCAGCCGACGGCGTCCAGACACGACAAGGCGGGCCCGATAGACGCGATCCTCTACATGCGCGAGCCCTCGCTCATGTCCCCGCCCCGCATGGCGAGGAAACAACCCTCGGGACCCTTGACGCACTACTTCGACACCTACGCCATAGTGAACCGGCTCACGGACGCCGGGTTCCAGCGCGGCCAGGCCATAACCACCATGAAGGCCGTCCGGGCGCTGCTGGGGGACAAGATGGGCGAGGCACAGGGGAGGCTCGTCAGCAGGAGCGATGTCGATAACGTATGTTCACAACTCTTCACATATACTTCCGTCTTCCGTCTTCCCTCCTCCGTCTCCCCCCCCCCTTTTTTCCCCCGGGTTCAAATGTGTTTTCACGAAGCTGTGAGACCTCACTCCCCTTCCAAAGTTTGGCAATTATAATTACTATTCTTGCAATTTTATTACTCATCTCGTACCCATTTCATAATCATACTGCTCGTCTTCATTAAACGAGAGATCATTTTAACCCGTACTCGTACAAACTCAATACCCGAGAAACAGAAAACCCAAAAAAGAAAACCACCACAATTCTGGCTGACCGAGAGATATTCAGGAATCATACCTCTTCAAGGCAGCGTGCTCCGAGCTCTCTACCGAGGTGCGGAATAACCGCCGCGCCGCCGACGACGCCATGCGGGAGCAGCGCATGCGCCTCCAGCACGACACCGATGTCCTCTGGCAGACCCTGAATCACGAGCTTCTGACACTGAACGACACGGTCCGCGGGCTCTTCGACGACCGGAAAATGGCTGTCCGCGAGGAGCAAAAGGCAAACGCTGGTGCCGTATGTTTCCCACTATAGTCCCCCCCCCCTTTTCCCAATATTTTGCCTGCTGTGCCGTATACCCATCCCATTTTGTTTATCTCCAAGCCGGCATCATAAACGCCGTCAGGTATTAACATTATTTCCCCGCCGCCCCATAACAGATTCAAAAAATCAACTACAAAATAGGCACTATGCTCAGTAGCGACACGAAATCTGACATCGAGGGCCTCCGGTGGGTCCTCATCCGCCGTTCCGCTCTCGGCATGGCCTTCATGGCCGTTGTCAGCCTCGCGACCCTTCGATATGCGGCGTATGTGAACCAGCAGCGCAAGGAAGAGGCCGAACGCAAACGAAAAGCGAAGGCCAAGGCCAAGGCGGCAGAGGAGGAGGAGAGGCGGAAGGACCCGGCCGAGGTGGTAATGTAGGCTCGACGATGAGAGTATTGTTCGGCCTTCCGAGGGAGATTGACGATGAACCCTTCAAAAGGGATGTCGCTGCCGCTGCCGCTGTCATATCGCTGTCGTGATCGCTGCTGATGTCGTGATCGCTGTCGATGTCGTGCTCGCTGTCGCTGTCGCTTTGTACAAAACCGAAACCACTGTACGGCCGGGGCATCATTGCCCTGCACCGCTAGGTAAGTGCATGTTTTGGATCAAACCCAGCACTTGTTTCGAGTGCTGGTTGTCCCGCTTCATATCGGCCAGGTGCGGTTGCACATCCAGGGCAAAACTCTCGTGCTCAGCGCCTTGAAGCGTCTTTAGCATTTTCTCTGCGTCACCACATCATGACATTAGCAACGCTGTAGACATCGTATTGTACCAGCAATCCATTCGGGAAAGGGGGAGGCACTTACGAATCACGTAGTTCCCGTACTGGTGTCTCATCAACGAGCCCAACGGAGACTCGCCACCGGGCCCACCTGTAGTGAACTCGTTGCGAATCCGGGTAACATGGTCTGGGGAGCAGTGTAAAATGCACTGCTCCACCACGTTCGATGCGAACTTGTGTTTGGAGTAGTGCACGGCATGTGGGATGACGCGCTCGGCGATTAGGGCCTTGTCCTCGTCCGTCCCCAGTTGAGGCACACGTTGAGCGACATAGTTGCCGAATGGATCCGAGATCAGTAAGTGAGCCGCTGCATGGACCTCGCTGAAGATGTCGGCCTTGTCCTTGACAGTACCCTGTTCGAGCATCCTTTGAACTACCCGACAGGCAAACTGCTGTGTCGAGAGGGTGGAGATATGACCTCTCATCGGCTCCATGATGAAATCAAGGTGCTCCCTAGGAAGAAGCTCAACAATCTTCTGGACCACATGGTTTCCGTGCTCATTATTCATCAGGGTGACGATGTTCGATTCCAACTCGCGAACGAGCTCAACCCGTTCGTCAATGGAGATGCGATCTAGAGCCTACGATAGGGGTAAGCGTCATCCACATTCGCACGGGCCGGGGGGGGGTAGGGTCAAGTCAGGGGGGAGACGTGGGAAGACGAAGATAAAGCCACAAACCTTTTGGACTACCCTGCAACCATACTTATCCACGGAGAGATTGTAGAGCTGGCCCTTCATCTCTGCAGTAAGAGTCTTCTTCTGCGCCGCGTCGCTGTGATCGAACAACTTTTGGATGACGTAGTTTCCGTATTGGTTCTTCATGAGCTCAAGGGCATGGGGCACGATCTCCTTCATAACAGGGTCGGTTTCGTCTGCCCGCTCAGGCCCACGAGCTCTGCCCCCATTATATGCGTGCTTGTTCTCCGATTCGAACTTGGTGGCTTTGTCCAGTTGGTCCTGGACGAACCTGGATCCAAGTTGGTCTTTGCTGAAGGCAACAATGTGTCCGTAAATGTGCTAAGCCCATCGCTGTTAGTATAAGTGGCCTCTATAAACTGGCCAGGGGAGACACCCAATTTACATACCTTGAGATCCCACTTGGACGACGCATGTGACTCTCGGAACTCATCCAAGAGTGCACTCCTCACACCCCCTTCGGCGGTTCGAACCCAGCCACCTGGAGGGTTGGATGGAATATCCGCCAAGAATTCATTCAAGGCTGGGGTCCTGAAAGCCGCCGTTGGGTCTTGGTTCCGGCCAGCGGAATACGCGGCTAGTGCAGCCCCCGGCATGTACGGGTTCACAGGTACCGGGTAGCCGGGAATCATGCTATTCGAAACGGTACGTTGAGACGAGGTGCCGTAGGTATGGGCCTGGAGAGTACTCGCAAAGTCAGGGGTTAAGTATGGGTTAAGGAACCATCCAGAGGCCGCTTGGTTGGCATTTCCTGTATGGTTGACATAGACGGGAGCCGCCCGTCCAACCCCGTTCGAGCCCATTGCCAAGTCGCGAGACAGTGGTTGTTGGCCCCGACTGTCTTGGGGTGGCGTAGACTGCGAGGCCCCGGGTGCAGATGTTGGTGATACGCGATCCGTCATCGATCCCCGGCTGGATGTCGCATATTGGGAGGCACCAGACTGAGTCACGGAGTGAAGGCTGTTGTTAAGAGCGACCACGTCATTGAGGTATCTGGTAGCCGGGGTAGATCCATTGCCCGGCCAGCCCTGCCCTGCGACTCCGGGGTTAAAAGAGTGCGGGCCAGGATTGAAGCCAGCACCATTCGCACTTGAGGTAGGTCGGTCGCCCAAGGAGAGGGCAGCCACGGCCGCTAGGATGGTACTATCGTCATCCTGCTGTCCCTGCCTGGGTACCGAATCAAAGGAGCGAGGAGGGAGGCTAGGATTGGATGGTCCGGCGGGGTACAGCTGCGCCTGAGCGATGGCAGCACGGGACATGCCAATGGAATTGCTAGGAGTATGGCCTCCAGCGAAGGTGAAGCGCTCTGGCATGGAGGGGGAGGAGCCGTTGGTGCCCCTAGATGGGGGTAGGCTTGAGTCCCTCGATGGGGCTTCGCCAAGAGCAGCACGAAGCCCGGGATAGTCTGATGTCGGCGGGCGACCGTCTTGCCTCCGCGAAGGATCCATATCAAAGCTTCCGTTAAGGTTCTGTCGGAACCCACGATGATCCGAATCGTCATCAAGGAGAGACGCTGTGCGCGTAAATCCGTTCATGAGACTCTGCCTAAATGACTGGTCCTGGCTTCCCCTGTATGGGTCTCGCGTTCGGCGCGGTGTGGCGTTACCCGAAGCAGGCACAGACTCGGAAGGGGCCCACGCGCTTGCTCCCCAGTTGGAATCCTCGGCAGTCGTGGCGGCGATGGACGTTGTGGCGGCGGCTATAGGCTCGGTGGGCGGTCTCCGTTGGGGATAGACGTCGTCGTCGGCAGCCGAAGGTCTGGCCCAGGACGGTCCGGTTTGGTCCCTACGATTTACGGCCCATATATTCGGAAGACCAGTGTGGGTTTCTTCTCGGCTGGCTAGCCCAAAGGAAGGAGGTCGAGTGGTTCGCGCCTAGGTAGATGAAACAGGTCTGATTAGACTAGCTGTGGGACGTAAACGGGGAGGGAAAGGGGGGGCGGATAGCGCCGCCGGGCGCGGTAGAAGCGCCCGAGGCACGAAGGCCATAGCCTCGACTTGGCAGGCAAGTGGCCTGGTAAAGAGATGGTGGTAGGATAGACTCACAGTAGATGCCATGTTTGCAGACGGCGCCGTCCTCGAGGCAGATGTCATCGGGAGGGAGGGCGGGGGCGACGACAGGTCCGAGGGCCGTGATTGGTGTGGTATCCTCATGTACGGCAGTAGCCAGATACCCAAGACGGTTTTGAAAGAAGGCGCGGGTCGTTCGCGAAAAGGAAGGTGGAGAGTAGCGAAGGGGAGACTAAGTGCGAGGAAATCTGACTTTCTAGTCCTACACGTATATAATCCGGATTTGGAGCCAGCTAGATGCAGATTGTGCTTATGTCGGCGAGGTACTAGTAAAGGAATATTACGGGACTCAGTCGCGGATCGCCGGTGTCGATTAATGTTGAGCCGAGGGGAGGAGAGGGAATGTCGAGGGTCGAAGGGTCGTGTGTCGTGTGTCGTGTGTCGTGTGTTGGGATGAGGAAGGTAGGAAGCACGGGATGATGGAGCGTGCGGTTGCGGCGTAGTCTTGGCTCTTCGCGTTTGAAAGAAAGAAAAGTCGGGTCGGGACTTCTCTAGTGCTGGTAAGGCTGACTGGTGGGTAGTGGGTGGGTAGTGGGTGGGTAGTGGTAGTGAGTGGTACCACTAAAGTAGTAGCGAATAGCAGGTTAGCGTGCTTATAAGCTTCTTTCTGAGTGCTGAAGGGGTGTTTCGACAAGTACCCTGACAGGAGTCAGGCGGGGGCAGACAGGGGTGGCCAGCTGCGGAAGTACTTGTAGCGGGGGGTGGGCCGGGGAGTTATTACAAGATGGTGGTGGTGGTGATAGTGGTGGTGGGTAGGTGGGTGTGGGCTGAACCTGCCTAGTTTCGAGTCGAAGGAAGAGGGGCTTCTTTCCCCTTTTCCCCTTTCCGCTTTTTTTTTCTTTTTTTGGGGGGAGGGAAGGGGCCAGCGGCACCTTTTCGTTTGACAGGAACCGGTAACCAAGAGTTTCACTCCGAAGTACCACTTGTATGAGTTTGGAGTACCTATAGTTACTGTCCGGTCTCACTCGACCACAGCTATGGTGAGTTTGCTGGAACCTGGAAGGTGCCCCGGGTTGTTCTTATAGGTAGTGATGAAAGGTGAGGAGGAGAAGTAGTTGGCTTGTTTCTGTAAATTAATGTGACTAGGACATTCAAGTGTGTATAATGACAAGGAAGGAAGGAATTGGCGACTGGGGCGAGGAGATGGGATCGACCTGGGTTTTGACATTTGACACACCCTTGATAAGGTTTACTTCCCGTGATCTGGAGGCTACGGCTTAAGAAAATTGGCCCTGCCCTACTAATACGTGTTGTTTTCTCCTGGCCGACAACCTTCTCCCCCCTCTTCTTCGTCTCCTCTACTTAGTAAACGTCGCTCACATGGAGAGCTTGTTTGTATGGCGCATCCATGTTAATAGACATGTGATTCTTGCTTTTTTTTCGGGCCCTACTCATGTGTGTTGGCTGTTGGTTATGCGAGTACTCTCGTACTTGGCCCGAGCAGAGCAGGTAGGTGTGTGAGGCTTCAAACCGGACACTCCAGCGGGTCTCCATGTACTCTGTAATCATCATACCACGACGAATGTATAAAGTTGGGGCTTTATTACATGGTTTTTGAGGCTTTCGGGTCTTAGGTTTCTCTTGCGCTCGTTCGCCGGGCTGGTGGATGAAACGGACAAAAATAGACGCGCTACCTAGCTCACTCAAGGTACAGCGAAGGTAAACTCTCGTGAGTGGTGAATCAGACATTGATGCGTCCTTGCTTTCCTCATCTCGTACTCGTATACGGGTACGGGGGTAAGTACAAGTGGCACCATTGTGGAAACCCCGCAGATCGACGATTTATTTTTAATATTAGCTAGTCACAGTCCCGCAATCCATGTCGATCCCAGGTCGATGGCCTCCTGTTTCGTGAGAAGGAGCTACCCGCGCGGTATGCGAGCTTCGTCCCTTCCTTTCGTCGCGCCTTCTTGCACCGTCATATTCCAAGTGATCTCCCACCCCCCAAGAAAATGCATGAACTATCCTGGTCTCGGGGGCGGCGCCTGTCAACGAGCTGTGTCAAGCAGGTTACACACGTAGGGTACGTACAGCTACTGATGGGACATACCAATGAATCAACACCGCTCGCTCTCTGTTACTGAAACGGCTGATTCACACATGTACGCACAGGGTTTGGTGCCGATTTCGTCCACTTGTACAGGCACTCTACACTCCATTAACCAAGTGGCTCACGGAGCTAAATTGTAGGATTTCGCTCTCGGAGGGCTAATATTTGACGGGCGAAAGGCTCCTGATCACAACCTCGCATTTGCATGTCGAGAAAGTATAACAGAGCATACTGATTTCTTTAGCGTTGGGATGGAGGACCGTTCAAAGTTCCTCCTCGTCCCGAAACGCGAAATATGGTGTCATCCCTCTCGCGTGCTGGCTAGGTTGGGACGAGGGCCGAAAAGACGGTCGGGGGCATCGGGATGGGATGGAACGTCTTAACCCCGATGGAGCTCCCCACATCCAAAGTACGTACGTAGATACGAGTACATCGTACCTCGATCTTGCCCTGCTGGAACGGTAGCATCTTCGATCGGGTGGAAAGGGGGGCCTAAATCTAGGGCCGCAGGTAATCGACCTGCCAAGAAACAAGGTTGCACTAACCAAAGCCAAGCACCTGTGACAGACAGGGGTATGGGGCGGATGCTACCCCACCCAGACTTCCTCAGCGTCGTTCTCGCTACATCTGCCTTCCCTTCTTATCTCACTTCCAATGAATGTACTTGCGCCACTTTGATCTAAGCAAAATGCATCCCCTTCCCGTGTCGTACTGGTCCTCGAGCTGGTAAATTCCTCTCAAAGCCACCTCGCCACCTGTCCAACCTCTCCTCGCCTCCTCGTACAAGTTTGGACTTCTCTGTGTACGTCGGGACTCCTAATCATACGTTAATAGTCGTATGCCATCATCTGTCAACGTTAGACAAGGGGTCAGGACGTTTCGTTTTCGGCCCAGAACTACTTTAGTAGTAAGGAGCTGTCTCGCACGTCTTGTACTACGAATACACACATGGTGCCACGAGTGACCGCCCAGGGCGAAAGCGGTCAAGGGCTCCCCTTCCTGATTTTGGCCGCTCTATCTAGCCGTGCTTGTACTTTACTTATCCAGATCATCTGTCTATGGTAGGTGCTTTTGGTTTCAGGTCGACAAGTACGCATATCACTAGTCGGCACCGGAGCTTCTACGCGTTCGAGTAGTGTTTTCTAGAGCCCAAACTGCTGAAGGCTTGGACAGGGGAGAGGGAGATGACGTCGGTTCAGGAACGACCCAGGAACGGCCCCGGCCATCCATGTGTTAAGCAGCAACTCTCATCAGGCAATATCACATCCAACCTCCCCCACCCCCCGCATCCATTGCCCACCAGCGAACGGAGTTAACTCTGACCGAGCCACAATCCCGGTCATTTGCTTTTCGTTGGTCGAAGCTTGAAGCGATTGCCCCGCAAAGCGGACAGCCCTACATACATGTAATAACTGGCGTCCCCGTTTCTGGCCGAAACCTTGAAGCCTCGCCCAAAAGTCCAGTGACCATTATTTGTTCCCCGCGTAATTCTTCCCGGTGAAGAAAACACAGACTCATTCGGCCCTTGTGGAAAGGTTGATTTCATGTCTGATGATCTTGGCTACATCTAGCTTCCATTACGCAATTTGCATCTCAAAGACATCAAGTTCGCAAAAGTGCCGACGCCGCCCTTCTCCTCCTAGGTATCTCATCATCTTGACAAGGTACGAGTATAAAGTTGACGCTAACCTATTAACCCTACTCGTATGTTTAATGCTGTCTCGCCGCCTCAAACAAGTCATACGAGTAGGGTCCAAGCTTACTCCTATTATAACCCACCTGCTTGCTGATAGGATAGATGCCCCTCGTTCTCTCGCCCAAAAATAAACATAACCTTGCCGCCACCAACCTCTTCAGATCCATCTTACTCCGCCTCACCTCATCCAGGCGTCTTAACAAAACCTGTTGACAGGAAAACGGATGGGATCCGAAATCTAAATCTGTAAGCCGAAATATGGCCTCTCCTCCGTATCCGCCCCTTTCCGAGCAAGCAGGCTATTCCCTTCCGTCACACACGCATCGAGCCCGTCGAACCTCCACCACCGAGCTTCCCGGCATGTGTTTTAGGGCAAGCCGAACGAGGGCAGTTACTTCTTAGCTCGCTCCACTAGCAGGGGGAAGGAGAAAAAGGGGGGGGGAAGGACTCTCGCGAACACGATCACGTAGGCTTCGTGTTCGCACACCTCAACCGTAGACTGAACTACAACCAGAGCCTCAGGTATAGCTCCGGCGGCGAGATATTATGGAATGTGGTGTGTCAGTGTGCATCTCAAGGCTCAAGGTGGATGAGTAGTGAGGAAAGTTGTTGGACATAGAGGTTTTATAATAATAGTTGTGGGTGGTTGCGATGGACTGTACACTTGGTCGAGGCACTCGGTGCTGCCTTGGGACATGCGTATGCCGATAGTATCGCCGGTGATCACAGTCCACGCCTGTCCTGGCATGCTGAGCAAGTTCCTACTCTTTACTATACAGAACCCACATTCCTTATATTCTGACCTCCCTTCCTCTCACGGCAGCGACACTCCAAGTCTTGGTGGTTGGTCCCACCACCCGCTTGTGAACTTCCCCCGTAATCTCATCATCTCCCTCCTCTTCCCTTCCCTCCAAGGATCTGATCGACCCCGTTAGGCATCTCAGGGCGATCAATCTGTACTCCTTGGGGCTTCCCCGCTTTTCTCTCGAGCTTGGCTTGGTGACCTCTGGCCCTCGTTTCTCTCCCTCCCCATCAGTTCTCCTGCTCGATTCCTTCGCTGCGGCCTACCCAGTTGTGCGGTGTTTTCGGCGTGGCGGCGCCCGGAGGGACGTTGCAGACGAGTGAGAGATACTTTCCACCAGCGTCATGGCATCCTAACAATAGGGGAGATACATGGGCGTTGTGCCTCTGCCTGGGCTGGTACACTTGACTGAGAAGATGCCGTCCTTGAGAAGCTATCGTAGGCGGCGAACAAAGCTCTAGCTTTTCGCCTGTCTTCTGGCTTCTAAGCATCAACAACGACGAGCCCACGATGTTCTATAATAATAGGGGCGGGCTCCTCGCCCGTGTATCCCTTGGTGTAGTGAATAGCGAGGGTGGATCTTCGCTCCTAACGAGATAGGAGAGAAAGTCGACGCTTTCCAAAGTAGTGAAGTCATGGGGGGGTTCGATCTTAGACCTGGACAGATCCTTCTAGAGCCTCATTTTCATGGATATTGATATAGCGCTCAAGGCGGCAGAGTGTACTAAAACTTGGGGGGATGGAAGGTCAATGTGATGAGGCGTGCCTCGACGCGACGAGGGCATGTGTGGTCTAGTGGTATTATAGCGACTTGACTCCTTTCAGCTAGCACCCTGCACTTCCAAGGTCAGAACACCCTCACTCTAGACTCTGGTTCCTGGGGTTTAAGGACTAGTAAATATCTGGCAGTTCGACTTCCTGCGACCGTTTAGACGAGGATAGCCCTCCCAATATCAGACCCAGGAAACCGAAGAATGAGGATAGGCGTGGATTAGCTTGAAGCCTAGAAGCAACTGCAGTTAATAGTCGACGACTAGGCACATACTAGAGCACTTTGATATCAACGGCCTGGCAAACTAGGGACTCGGGGACTAGGATAAATCAGATCATTGAAGTATCTTGACAGTCCTCATTCGACATCGGTAGCCATGATTCTCTTTCTGGATCGCTTTCCGATCCTGGGCACCTCCCCGATCTCGCCTCCCTTCTGCTTAGCCCTCCTCCGTTCCGGTCTCGACGGCGTAGATATACGGGGTATGATAAGAATGCAGCTTGCCAACGCACCCCTTTCTTCGCCGCTTAACCGGACAGCTCGCTCGGAGGGATGTCGAGGGCGTCCGAATCCTTCCGAGGGAGACGCCACCCGAGACAAAGGCATTGGAAGATCACGATGACAATGATCTGCTCCACCTCATGACAAGTCGGACGGTTTCGGACCCTTCCTAGACTCGCCACAACTGAGGTGGCGTTCTTGATGGCCCCCCCTTCTTTAAAGTATTAAGGCTCATGGTTGAGCGTGGAGTAGACTTCGAAGCCCAATAATGTCGAAGCCCAACAATGAGTCTGGTCTAGCACCGATCTGCGCGGCGGCGGAGTGCCCCACGACCTACTCTCGGCTGGGCTCTAAGTTAGTGCAACAAACCGAAGCGCAGCAGACCTAGCCGTAACGCCGCATCATCATAACGTTTGATTGAGACCGGTGTAGAAATGAAGATGGATCTCCACTTGTACGGTTACAGTCATTTTTCTGGACCTGTTGTCATGTATGACTAGCGAAGACATTAGTCTTCCTCAACAGATACCTCGACGTGCTCTCCGTCACACAAAAGACTTGAAAGATTTCAATACCCCGTATATGGACACTCCACCAATATGTATACGTAGGTTTATATGACGTGTACAGCTAGGACGAATGAGACACCACATTGAGAGTGCCATCCAGTCCTTGGTCTCCGACCGCCACCCCAAGTCTGCCATGATCGGTGCTCTGGACGACACAGGAATGACACCTCTCCCAGCACACTTGCACGTATTGAATCGGCTCAGGTGAGTTACCTAAGGAGGACCCCCCCTGGCTTTGGCGATTAGCATGCCAACCCTACGGATGAAAGTAAGTGCATGACCGGACTTCATCTCTCCTTTGGGAAACACGGCTATCTGCTCGGTAATCTGCAACCATTCGATGAAGTGGGAGGAAGACGCCTGAGCTACCGGAGTCCCTCCTCAGCTCTAGTCCTTCTCTTGACGCCGCTTCGGAGCCCCGACCACCGGAAGTTCGTCGACTCCACGCCGGCAACTAGGCCAACAAGCGCTACATTAATAGGACGGTCGAAGTCAATTAAAATTCCTGCTCAGGCATGGAATGTGTGAACCCGGAGGACCTGATGAGCTCGGCGTACGCTACTGGATGGAGTCTCTTCCATATTACCCTGTTTTCGGGCGTCAGCAGACTCGGAAAGGTCAGTCGTGGGATACTGTGACCAGTTCTGCTTTTCTGATCCGGCTCTAGAACGCCCGGCTATCGCACCGAGCCGAGTTTCCGCCTACAGAGAATCAAGCGGCGGGGCTTGAGTTTTTACCTCGCTATTTGGAAGCCATGCATCTCCCGTTAGTTGATTCCAGGTTCCAGCTTAGGTGAATCAGCGCAGAAGTAGCACGGCAACAGATGCGCATCAGTACATGTAAGAAGTGAAGTCGAGGCGCGGGGATGTGTCGTAGGGAAGGGGACCGGCCGTGTTGGCGCGGTTACTAAATTGGACGGTTAGTTATTAATCCATCGTGGTGAGGGGAAGTCCGACCACTGTCTCGACATGTCTGAGGTAGAGCGTGACATGACCATGTTCCCTTGCTCGTTTTTCAACTTTGGATAAGCTTCGGATGAGGGCAAGTATAACAACATATCTTCTAGTCGAGTTTACTAAATTACGCGCCGATAGTTCTGTGACTATTTCGCGACACCAAGACCGACAAACCCCTACGCCAAAGTTGGTGGTGCTTGTCTTCCTCTTACGCTGATCACGCGAGCTGGATCTGGCCGCCTTCTCGGTGGCCGCTACTGTGCGGGCGCTTACACGCAGAATCCGGTGCGAGTAAGAGAGAGCGACTATTTTAATTTTATTCAGGGAAGCCGAACATGAGTATTTTACATGTAGTAATTATTAGCATGGCTTGTATGGGGCCGGTCTCCACCAAATCTTTTGGTCGGTCCCAGTTGGGAAACTTCAAAGCGGAGCAGGCGAGGTCGTCCAAGACGATCACAGCGACGGCGCCACGCGCGGACAGGTATGGCGCTCTCTCGGGAGCCCGTCGGCGATTACTTATGACCTTCACTCGCTTACCGGGTAAAGGGGGATCCCGCCCATTACCTCGACATTTTTTCTCCTCGCACGATAGACTTGGGGGAGATCTTGGATTTGCGGGCAATCAGCGGGTACGAGCGAGCACATCATCACCTATAATGGGATATATACTCGAGGACGGTGGGGGTCGGTCCGGGTGGTGAAATGTGGGGGAAACACGGGTCGAGGCTCGAAACATGACGGGTTACAATACCAGGATAAGAAAGCGCACTGCCTCCCAATGTGCAAGCACGGGATAAGACAGACACCGTGATGCCAGGAGAGTATGAAACGCGCACTGAGAGTTTAATCGATCATGGGGTCCATGCGGGGGCTTTGAATCGTTTGAGTGGGGCGCAGACCAACACACCGAACATTGGAAGGTGCATCACCTCGTTGAGAGGACGGAGCGGCCAAGGAGCGGATTACGCGTAGCTAAAGTACACTCACTCACTGCATGTACTAAAGGTCAAGGATTTTGCTTTGTCCTCCCACCATCACATCAGGGCGGGCGTGCTGGGGTACATAGGAAGCGAAGATTGTCAGGTTCCTGGCAAGGGGGGGCAGACGCACTTAAAGGCTGACCGAAATTGGAGCAGAAGGAAAAAGAAAAGAAAAAAAAAGACAAGAAGTCTTCGACATCGCCCACGAGGTCTCCCCACGCCTGACCATGGTCGGATTATGGAGAAAGAGCAAATTTCTCTTTTTTGTTTTGTTCGGCCTGGACCACGAAGCTGGAGATCCACCGCAAGCGCCGACCCACTGATTGTTCGTTCCTTGCAGCTCTTAGCACATGGCCCATGGCTCTTCGTCCGTTTTTGGGGCGCATCTTGGCAGGGGCGGTCCTGGCTTTGTCGCCGGGACCTTTCCCAAGAAGGAAAGGGTGGGCCAATAAAAAGTAGTATAATTTGGACATCCGATCCCCACACCAGAAATTGGCATGTCGGCCAGAGTGCCAGCGTCCAATCAGAGGGAAGGTGGGGGGGCGCCAGCGAAATTACACCCGCTCCTGCCATGATTATCGCTCACCCGTCAAGTGGCCCATAGCCGAAGATGGGAGGTAGGTGTGGTCAATCATTTCCCCTTTGGTAGGTCACATCCAAGTACCTAGATACATCGCTTGACTCTTCTCTGGCGGCCTCCCCCCCTGGAAAACGGGTACCGGACACTTGGAAGCTACTCAGCTCCCCATCACCATCGTGGCCGGTGCTCATTCAGTGGTGGGCATGGGTACGAGGAAGGAACATTTTGGGCTGCATTTCGTGAGGAAGGCGCTGACAGGGGTGGGCTGCTGGGAGGCGCAGGGGCCCGCTCCTCCTCCCTTTTGAACCTCCAAAGGCCGCTCTCCCTTTTCCTTCGTTTTCACCCCGGCGTCGTTTTGCTTAACCCATCGTCGACAGTCTTCTGTTCAGGTGTCAAGAGATTCGTTTTGTTTCCCGCTGGGATTCTCTCTCACTCACGCTCCTTCCTACCCACTGTGGAACATCAACTTCATTCTTTCAGTTGATTTCCCGTCCGATCTTTTAATAGTCTTTAATCCCCGCTATCCGAAACCTGGAACAGCCACTCTCTCGGTCTACACTGTAAGTATGACGATCTTGCGTCACCACAACCACGCTATTCATCTATTTCTCCGTATGTGGGTGCGTGGGCGAGCCTGCGACCTTGGAAATGATTATCATTTTCCGTCGCAGCATCCGATCCGGGAGGGCCCGTTTCCATGAAGAAAATGGGACTATAGCCAAAACAAAAGCTGGGGGGTGTCTTGCCTGTCCCGGACATCTTCAAGAATCACCAGACCAACAGAAACAGAACCCCACTAACGCAATGTCTCTCCCAGCCTTCATAATCCCACCATAGCAACCCTCCTCGTTGGTCTGGTTCACTCAACGTCCATTCATTAATCGACTTCCGACTCGCCACCATCGACTCGAAGACGGAAGCTCGAGTACAACGACCCGCGAGAGCACACCGCCCCGCGATCGAATACCCCTTACTACACACCAAACCGCAATAATGCCTGCGATCAGGAACCTCTTCGCCCGAACCGAAGCCGTCACTGTTGACGATGCGGAGGACTCGGGCCACAACAAGGGCATCATCAACGGGATGATCGTCGTCCTCTGCCTCTTCTTCTTCGCCCTCATCCTCTCATCAATCCTGCTCTACCTCCGCAGGGCTAAGCAACAAAAGCAGATGATGGACCTTGGTGCGCCCCCCGCGTACAAGGACGTCCAGCGCCCCGGTCACCTCACGATCCAGACGACCGACATGCACGGCCGGTCCAGCGTGCTCGTCTTCGGCAAGGACGGCGAGCCCATGCTCGCGAACCCGCTCTCTCCGCCTCACTCCCCCGACAACGTACCCCAGATCCGCATCACCTTCCCCGACGAGCAGGACGACACGGGCAAGATGCAGAACGGCAGGGTTGTCGTCGTCCGCATGGGCGAGACGTCGGTCGGCCTGGAGCCCCTAGATGAGGAGCAGCTTCCCGTCTACGAGAAGGAGAACAACTCGCAGTTCTACTCAATCGACATGGAGAAGATTGGCGGCCTCAAGGAGAAGGACAACTCTCGGTATCTATAAGTACCGGCACTGGCACCGGCACCGACACGAACCTCGCGACTGCCGCCTTTTTCTTTCCCGGCTTACCGAGGCTGCATTTCTCATTTTTCTCTCTGGCGCAGCGAATGGAGTTGAAAAGAAGCATGGGCGACCCCCCTTCTAGTCCTTTTTTTCTTTCTTACTTTCTTTCACCCTTACGACTATAAACCTTAATAGGCTCTCCCGCAGTCTTTCGGTCTCTTGATACCCCCCCTGTGTTTGGCCCGGGGGCGCCGGAGGACACAACAATGACGGGACTTGGATACACACAACCCGACCCAGATACCCACGGACGTCACCCATCGCCGGCCAAATCCACCGTCTCGGTGCGAGCGTGTGGGAGGCGGCGCCGTGGCTTGCTGTTTAGACGACAACAGAATCTAGAGCACTGAAATGAAACGATTTTTCTTTTATGTAATCGAAATGAGCGGACGACTGAAGTGGAGGGAGGGCCTTCTTGACCTTTTGGATTACTTTTGAGTATTCCGTTCTGATGCTGTACATACTAGCCTAGGTGTTTATGGGCATCTTATGATGATATTGTTTACTGTTGAGTGTGACTGTGAGTGAAAGCGCCGTTCACGACTACACATGCCAGCCGGGATCTCCGTCGCGACATGAGCCGGCCGTTCGAATCGACCCATCGTGGATCAAGGCCGGTAACGCCGGTCGGTACATACGGAAACTTCGGATCCCTACAAGATTGATAGTGGTTATATGGGGCTACATAGGTAGGTGAAGCACCAGTGGCAGCAACTCTAGACGGTCACGTGACAGCGATGTCAACGTCACATATGCGTAGCTTGACCAAGCTCCGATAGCTCCGTCATTCATCCCAGCTCGTCTTTCATCCGCGCTGAGGAGCAGTGTACCAGTGCATACATTTTTTACGTCTTTTTAAGTAAATTTCATTTGCATGGCCTGGATCATTCCTGTCAGCCCTGATTTTTTTTCTACGGATTGTTTGTCACTATCCCCTCCGGCGTATTTCAAAGCTGGCAACTCATGTCACCGAGTGAGAGTTTTCGGCCCCTGAACTGACCTAGTTCATTTGTCCTAGCGGCGCTCTCATCAACCCAGTCACTCCCTTCCCCCC
>ONZQ02000007.1:792101-857058 GCA_900312665.1 Cephalotrichum gorgonifer | reverse complement strand
TTACTGAGATGAGAACCAGAAGCTCACGAACCCACCAGCGAACCCTTCTTCGAGCCATCGACCATAACCCACGACGGCCACGTCACGAACCGCGACACTGCCGTCCGCGACTCCCTCGTCGCCCTCGTCCCCCGCACGGCGGCCGTGCGGTGCGTCGAGGAGCGCGCGCGCTCCCTGCAGGGCTGGAGGGACGAGGTCTGGGTCGAGAGGCTGCGGGCGCAGAAGTACGTCCCCGGCGGCCACTACGCGCACCACTTCGACTGGAGCGGCAACGCGGGTGGGTGGGGGAGGGTGAGCAGCATGATGGCGTGGGTGGGCGCCAGCGAGGACCTGGAGGGCGGGGGGACGGAGTTCCCCCTGCTGCCGGCGCCGAGGGCTCGCCGCTCGGCGTCCGTGGGCGAAGACGGGGCCGAGGAGGAGGGGGAGAGGGACCCGTGGTGCGAGTTTGTGGAGTGTGAGGATGGGAGGGTGAGGACTGGGGAGGGAGGGTTGGGCGTCACGTTTAGGCCAGTGGAGGGGAACGCGGTGTTCTGGACGAATTTTAGGGCGGACGGGTCGGGGGAGGGGTATAGGGAGACGTGGCATGCCGGGTTGCCGGTCACCAAGGGGGAGAAGGTCGGGTTGAATATTTGGAGCTGGGGGAGGATTTGAGGGCTGGGCTATGGAGTGTTGCTTTGAGAGAGGAGAGAGGGAGAAAGGCAGATAAAAGGGGGGTTCCAAATGTGTGTTGTGGGCGAGAGGGTCAGGCAGAACATAGAACATAGAATATAGAATAGATGCCGTGGGGTTTGTATTATACTGAGGTGTCGAGAACAGTGGTGCAGCTAGCTAGTTGTACACCATGTTGGAGGACAAGAGGCCGCGATAGAATGGAAGGCTAGATGTTCTATGCTTTGGTCTCACTTACACCTACGATTACAATCCTGAGGTAAGCTTAACTTTGAGCCCGCCCTTTCCTCTTATTCACTCTTTCACCCAACCAGTCCTAATAGTTTCAAGCTCTCACCTACCACGCGTAGGGGAGACAGGAAGGGGGACGGGCATGCCTCATCTCCACTCTTTCCCACCCTCTCCTGCGTTAGAAGGCTAAACGATGGTCCTCATGAGCCGTGAGCAAACTGCAGGGAGACAATCCATTCCCCTGCTTGTCGGATTGTTGTCGAGGAACAATGCCTACCTCTGTAAATATAGCGATGTTCCCCTATAAACACGTGACCTGAGTGCTGAAATTCTGACAGTTCGGCGGGGGCTTACCCGACCAACAGGCGCCCAGGCCTATCTATGGATTGCCTGCAGGAGCCCGGGCCTTACGCGGTGATCGTGATTGACTGGCTGCATCCAGATGCGGCATGCCAGCCCAACAAAAAAAAGCGGGCATTGGCCATTAGCAACCGCAACAACAACAATAAGGAGCGGGACAAAGGTCATCACAGGATATCTCTAGGTTTGTGCTGAGAGGAGGCAGTCATTTACAGGTTTAATTCCCTGTCTATAATCATTGTTTTCTCTCTATATAATCCTTCTCCTCTTCCACTTCATCATTCTTTCCACCCTCAACCTCTCCGCGCTCGCCTCACCCATCATCAACCTTTACCAACAGCCAGCTACTTTTTTTTTTTTTTTCAAAATCAAAAGCGGGCATATATGCCAGGCCGCGGACGCGAAACAATGGAGGAATTCCACCCCAACCACCCGTACTCGCCCGCCAACGCGCTAATACCTCACTACGCGGAGAACGACCGCCCTCTCGCGCTGGTGGTTGGGTCTCTGGGCGTCATGCTGGCGACGGTGGGTTTGGGATCGGCCGGCTTGGCGGCGAGGGTGAATCCGAGGTTGGGCGTCGACGAGAGGTGGATTGTGGGCTGGTATTCCATATGTATGTCCTCCTTTGCCCGCCCATTGACCCCCCCTTGCTTGGGGGTTATTGTGCCTTTGCGTGTAGCGCTCGGCTAACTCGTGATAGGCGGCTTTCTTCACTGCTTCTTCGAAGGTCAGTTTATCAGGCCTCACGCTAAACCCCTGGTTTGGCTCAGTAGTCGTAGATGGCCTCTACGCTGGTCCCCACACCGGGGGTCAAGTTCCGGATAAGGGGAAGCTAACACCCGTTGTTGAAAAGGCTACTTTGTGCTCAACCATGCGACTCTGGCAAGCCAGCAGACGCTCTTTGCGCAGTTGTGGAAGGAGTACGCCCTCTCCGACTCGCGATATCTCACCTCCGACCCCTTCATGATCTCGGTCGAGACCATTACGGTGGTAAGTTTTTCGCCGCTTAGAGCCTCCCCGGGGTGCCCCTTCACGCTCTGGCGCCCTCCCTTCTATTCCCCTTCCATTGCGACGAGAAGAACCATTTACTAATGTCCACACCAAGCTCGTCTGGGGACCCCTATGCTTCTTCGCGGCTCTCTGCATCGTCAGGAGAAGCTCTCTCCGCCACCCGGTCCAGATGATGGTGTGCATGGGTCACCTTTACGGCGTCGTGCTCTACTACTCTACTAGCATGGCCGAGCAGTACTACCGCGGCGTGGCGCACAGCAGGCCCGAGGTGCTCTACTTTTGGGTGTACTACTTCGGGTTCAACCTGCCGTGGGTCATAGTCCCTACCTGTGAGTACCCGCTACATCCCCCTTTCCCCCTTCTTCCTAGCCGTGCCTTCGAGGTTTATATGTGTGAAATGAGCTGACATACCCGGAAAGTCCTACTCGTGCGGAGCATTCGTGCTATGAGGCTTGCCTTCATGACGCTGGGGAGCATTCAGGGGGTCGTGTGCGACCTTCAGGAGAGGCTACACGATATCAAGAAGAGGAGCAGTGACGAGGACTGCGGCTTGGAGACCAAGGGAGAAGAAAAGAGCCGCAACACGGAGCGCGAAAGGGAAGAAGATGAAGATACGGGGGATGACGACACGGAGGAGGAGGATGCCGACACGGAGAGTGACGAGTGAAGACGACAAGAACGGGGCCGCGGCGGCCGTGTGTGCTATACTTGGGTGTGGGAATGGTATGGCTGGCGGGCGGACCCACCCACCAAGGCACCTACTATCCCTGTGACCTCAGACCTCGCATCCAGTCCAGGGGTATCCTCATAATCCAGCTGCTCCCTCCCCTGAATACACACATATTTCTCTACCTTAGGCGCCAACTGGAGTCCCGAACCCAGAAATCAGGGCCGCCCAGGAATCGGGGCCACCCAGGGATCTATTACTTCCCCTGGATCCACACATATTCCTCAGCCCTAGTCAGCAACTGGAGTCTCAAACCCAGGAATCAGATGAATGCATTTATACGTTCTCTGCCTTAGTCAGCAACTGGGGTCCCGAATCCGGGAAATCAGGACCGACCACCCAGGAACCGGGATCCACGGCGGCAGCCCCACCTCGGCGACACCACCCCACACTTCGGAAGAGCCTCCAAATTTACCGTACATTTTGCACCTGTCTTTCGCTGGAGCAATAGCTTTCCCACGGACAAAGGGTGACTGGAGCCAGGCAGTGAAACTCGTCATGGATCCACCGACTTTCGGGTGGCTAGTCCCTGGAGATGGCATCCGTATATGCTGGAGCCATCATCCGGGGAACTGGTTCGAGACCAGACTCGTCCAACTGGACTTCCGACGATGATATCTATATATTCTCTTGATCCCTCTGTTTGGTTCATTTCTCCCTTCCCTCCCTTCCCTCCCTTCCCTTTGTTATATCTACCCATTGGACCTTGACCACCAATCTTGGGCCTAGCTGCCACGAACGTACTTACATTAATACTCCCCCACACCCACGCCTATTATCCAGCCTCCTGCATCAGATCCTTACCCCCTCCCTTCGAGGATGTCGTCCACAGCAGACCGCTCTATAGATACCTGCGGAGAATTGAAGAAAAGTATCATCAAGACATGCGTCGAGAATGGCCGCCACATGGATACGGACGACCTACAGTTCACCCACCTGTTCAACTCCACTCTCGTCCCGGGTAACTGGCGAGACCAACCCTCCAAGGCCTGGAGCGACGAGGAAGTGCTCTCACTCCTGGTCTCGCGCCTACGGGCCATAAACCTCGACTTTGAGCGGACGCGCATCCAAAGGGGCTCCCGCCGCGGCATGGGCAGGAGGATCATCGACACAGCCATCGCTCTTGTGTGCGATTCCGAGGGTCCCCTCGCGCGGGAGCACCGGCGGATACGGATGAGGCAGCGCGTGGAGAGGAAGATGGAGAATGAGGCGAAGAGGCGAGAGGTGTGGATGAAGCAGGCGGCTACGGGACGAGGCAAGCGTAGGGGGGCTGCTTGCTTACTCTCGCCCCGCAGGTCCCAGCTCGTGGAGAGGCGACTGAGGGCCCTGTGTCTCACGGTGATGTCTGCTGCTTCGGCCGAGAAGCAGACACACCGGACCTGTCGTGGGCTCGAGGTACAGAAATCGGACGGGAAGCGCGGGTCCCAGGTTGTTCCCGGATGGACGAGTGGATGTCCGCAACAGACGACCCGGCAGTAAGTACATACGTCCTGTGATAGAAGTGACCCATCACGAGTTGGCGACTGACAACACATGCGGAGTTCAAATTACTAACTACCCTACCTCCAAACCGGCAAGATAGTCATCATCTTATCTATAAAACGATTCCAGTATATATCTCGTACCGACAATCACGAAACTGTTCGAGTGGGTGGATGAGCAGCCAATATAATTGCAGTCAGTGGGACAGGAAGTGAAGTACTACGATGCTGCCAAGCTACGGGCATCGCGAAAGGGCTACCGGATCCTTGGGCCCGAAGAGGACAGGCCCCACGACAAGTTCGTCAAGGAGTATAGTCTCGCAAAGCAAGGGAAGAAGCAATGGGAGTTTGCCGGGTCGTAATGGACGAGGCCCATGTGGCCAAGAATGCGGATGGCATTTTCATCAACTTTCTCCGGATGATCCGCTTCCGCGCCGTCCACCTAGTCACAGTCACACCTATTGTGAACGGATTGAAGCATATCCTCAATCTGTTAGAGGTATTATGGACCTGTATGGGTCTGGAGGCGGGCTTTGAGAAAATCCCTGACCCGTCCAACCTCCCCGTTGTATACAGTAGGGACCTGGCGCTGCCCGTGCTGCCGGACCTCTCGAGCCCGATCCGGGACGAGTGGTGATTATGAAGATCTGTTAACGGCCCCCCCCCCTCCAACGTGGCCATAGGGGGTCTTGGGTGAGAGGGGACATGTTGACGTTAGAGAGAGGTACGGGGCATCGGAAAAGATTAGTTTCATTCCGCAGGTCTGTGGGCATGTGGGATAGTGACGCCGAGTTCGAGTTTGTCCGCCCTTGAGAGTACTTTTGAACTGAAAAAGCATAGGTGACTGGCTTGGGGGTGATGATGGGGCCAAGGTGTGAATACACTTAGACCAGTTTACCTTCCTCGCAATAGGTTATATATATGGTAAAGATTTTCCCTTCATGAAGTCCAGGATGCTTGTATAACCTTGTCTCTTCTTCTCAGCTTGCTAACATTCTCCTTACATCACAGGAGCACCTCATCCCGTGGATTGACCGGTTTCTGAGATACATGGATGGGTGATTTCCCTCGTAAGTTTATATACACCGATCCAGTACGGGAATAGAGACTGGTGGGCAATATAGAATATGATATGCTCTAAAGATGGGTGCTGATATGCTAGGTGGAATAACAATGCTGGGTTGACGGCGGGCCAGGCAGCGGCGATCCTTTGTTTGACTTGATGAGGTGAACTGCCGGGAACCCACTGGACCAAAGGTGTACAAGGCGCCACGTACATTGCTTCTAGTCCAGTAGGTCCTGGTATATCCCCAAACCAACATGAACTCGCAGGCCAGTGGTGGTGATGGGCATATCATCTCAGGGGTCCCTTCGACTATAAATTGGTCTCCAATCCCCCTTTCCATTCACCCTTTTCACCAATATTCAGGCGCGTCTTCTCATCCGACCACCGATCCTTTCCCACAACGTTAGGCAAGCCAAACAACCTCGACAGACAGCAACGATGACTCGATCCAGAGAGGGTCGGACGCACGAGACGTGTGAAAATCTGGTGCAATACTTCATAGGCAGGCTGGTCTTAAATAAAGGCCACCACGATCTCAACGACTTAGACTTTGCCGAGTCCTTCAACCACGCTCTGAACGGCTACCCGAAGAAGGGAGAGGCCCGGGACGTCTCGAACGACTGGACCCCAGAGGAGGTCACCGCACTTCTAGCGGAGCTCATGACACGAGAAAAGGCCGACTTCCCAGCCCTCCGGAGGGAGAGGTCCCACATCCCTATCAACGAGTGGCGAGCGATTGACTCTGCCATCGTCATCGCGATGGGAGTAGAGGGGATCGAGGGGCGGGAAGAGAGACGGAGGAGAATGTCTGTCCACGCCGAGTACATAAAGGAGGTGGAGAGGGTCCGGAATATGAGGCGTAAGGCAGCGGTGGTCACGACGCGGAAGCCGAAGGGGGCGGTCGTTCTGAGGCTAGGGTCGGACCGGAGGCCCAAGGCACCGAAGAGGGTGGCGTGGACTATGGATATCCCCGTGCGGCTGAACGCTGGTGTGAAGATGAGGACTAAAGGCAAGATACGGTGCCTTAAGAAGCGTCTAGAGGAGAATTTTGCCGATACTGGAAACACCCCCCTTATGCCCGTGGAAGTGGCTGTTCGGCCCCCTAACTTGGACCACACTTAAATAGTAGCATGGTATAAGTGTATTCCATGACTCGACCACGTTTGAAAGGGAGTTCGATGAGCCTGGCCGTGATCCACCTATACCTCCGTTTCGGAGATTTAGTGCCCTCTTTGAGGCAATATCTCCTCATTTGAGCTTTTGTTCTAGTCATTCTTTGTAATATTCCCATCCTCTTCACGAAGCTCCGCCCCCCCTTGTGGGAGGTACAATCACAGCCTATCTCTTTCACGCCTCCCCAATCTCCTAACACTGCGTCTCTAGAACAAGCAAGTCGATTCGGAGTGACTGAAGCTAGGTAAGCCAAGGGAAGGTGTGCTAGAGCAGGCAACATGGAGCACGAGAGATACCGCAGATTTACTCCATAGGACCGGCCTTGCCGGCCCTTGACTGATTCACGGTTAAGATAGACAATGTATATACCTAGCTCTTTTTTATTTGAACCCTCTTCTCCTCTTCCAACCTGCAAGTTTGTTCCACCACCATCATCTACACACTCTCCACACAATGACCACCCTTTAAAGAGATCACACTAACAAGATGAGCTCCGTCAGGTCGAACCACACCTGGTGGACCTGCACCCCCCGCGAAAGGACCATCATGCAGCGCCTCATCAAAGAGGGCACACAGTTCCTGCAGACGACCGACGAACTCCTCTACACCTTCAATGTAAGCGTCCCCGAAACCTTCTCCGACACAATGAGCGATTGGGCGGACTGGACCAACATCGAGCTCATCCATCTCTTGGCCGAGGGGATGAAAGAGGAAGGCATCGTCACCACGGGGCAACAATATAGGCCCCTCGATACGGAATCGTGGCGCGCGGCGGACTACGCCCTGGCCTTGATCGAGAGGACCACCAAGGGGTTCCAGATGACCCGGCTAGAGGACCTGATAGGAGGCGTGGTGATCAACGAGGCGTCCGTCGAGAGGCGGACGCTGGAACAGGTCCCCTCGTACCGCCCCACGGCTGAGGTGGCGCGTCATGGGGAGATGGCCCCGAGTGGTCCGGGTCCGGACTCAGTTCTCAACACGCCGTCCCAGGCCGTGCCTAGGAGCGTTGCGGGCGGTGGAATCGCCCACCCTCCTGCGGTCTTTGGGGTGCTTCCAACTCGAAGTTATAATTTCCGTTCGAGTGAGTCTTCCGAAGCTGCTCTTTACCTACGCCCCGGCGGCTTTTATGAATGCGAAGCTGACTGTCACCTAGCCCCCGCGCGCCGCCACGCAACTTCGGGTCTCCCGTGCGCTGACAGGAGCCTTAGGGATAATCTCGAGGACCTCAGTCTTGAAGAGGGCGACTCGACGAGCAACAAATAAAAAGATGGGGGGGGCGCGATCTGGGATAGATAAGGTCTTTGTCGAGGACATGCGCTCTAGTGCGATACCCTAGTTTCTTACGTTCTTCTATCTTCTGTTTTGCCTTCTTCTTTCCTTTAATAGTTCTTTTTACGTTCAGAAAGACATGGAACTTGGAGCGTCTCCTTTGTGGTTGGTCCGCGGCCGTCAGTCTAGACGGGCATTGTTTATGGAGCTCGAGGGAATGGAGCATGGTGGTTACCCTTAGGTGTAAGGGCATCATGAAGCGGGTTGAGTTTAGTTTGTACGTAGGTCAACATGAAAATGAGACTGGCATTTTACTCCAAGATGATAAGACTGTATCTTCACTTGATATGATACTGGAGCTTTACCAAGATGGCAGAGACTGGAACTTCATTTCTCTCTCGTCCCCCACCCACACTCCCGGTGGCTAAAGGTAGAACTTAGGGTCAGGCTCTATAACAGCGAATATATTGGTAAGTACCCAATCTCCCTTTTTCCCCCTTGAATCCACCGCGACCCCTTTTCGTCTCTCGCCCCCTTGTGACATAGACTGACGATGGGGCAGGGCTAGAAGACACGAGCGAGATGCCCCAAGACTGCCACGGCGCGGATAAATTGCACAAGATGATTATGAATATAGGGACCAGCATGGAGAATCTAGATCTCGGAGTGGAGGTTGCGCCCGGGCAGATCCAAGACGATGGGCGGCACGAGAGGAGGAAGGCAATCCTGAGTGACCCCGTAATGGTTGATACGCAACATGTAATTTACAAGCAACAGGGCGGCGGAGGTGCCGACGGCGCAATCTTTACTATGAACGGGTTTCGAAATGTGGTAATGTCAGAGAACATGACCTGTCCATCTCTGGGAGAGGAATGGAAAGGCAAGGGAAGGAATATCATGATAAGAGGATAATGGAGGGGGGAGGTGGGTCCGAGGTGAGGTCGCACCTTCCCGCCTAGCTTCACATTGGGGCGGGGTTGATCTAGGTTCTTGAGGGGATGTTGAGTAGATTTTAATTCGCCTCATTGCTGTGTCTTACGGGGACGTCCGAGTACGAGCAAGAGTACAGTCAATTATTACGATAGAATGAAACCCCGAATGCGAGAAAAAAAATATGTGATAATACACCCCGACTGCTGTAAGTGAAGTGAAAACCAAGGGCGGCCGACGCACTAGTACCATATCGTCCCTCAGTGACATCCACGCATGGGTTGTATGGAGCGGATGAGCGTTGTCTAATAATGGCATATACTCGGTATTAGCATCGGTTCTCTCTCCACTAGGTAGCAGCATGATCACGATGATGAGGCTGGAGGCCACCCACTCTACTACCCCGCATGCGGAGGCCGCCTCGACTGATGGCTTTATCTCAAGATGCTGTGATCGTGATCGGACGAGACCTGCAAACATTTGTTCTCCGCAGTATACGCGCTAACGGCGGCGGCCCGGACCATCGTCGGCCGATCCAAAGCTTCAATGGAACGACGGGGGACTCCAGAGCCGCTGCTGAGGGTTCTCTCTCTTGGTAGGCAGCATCATATCCGTCCTTATCCCGAGCTTCATACTACCATACTAACTAACTTACTACTCCAGATGGCGGAGGCATTCGGGGCAAGTCCAGTCTCATAATCTTGGAAAAGATTATGGAACGTATCCGTGACTCTGAAGGCCTCCGCGAAGTTCCGAGACCATGCGACTACTTCGACTTGATCGGAGGGACAAGCACCGGAGGGTATGGAATGTCTCTTCCTCCTTTAACCCACATTCACTGCTAACAAGCCTTTAGGATCATCGCGATAATGCTTGGTAGACTAAGAATGACCGTCGACGAGTGTATCCGAGCGTATGAAAACGTTGGTCAAGCCGCCTTTACCCCGAAACAAACGCTATCATCGAGGCTGCCTGGTCCGCCTAGAGGTGCCTTCTCAGCTACGGCCCTCGAGAATGCGATAAAGCAAGTTGTGAGGGAACACTGCACGCAACCGGACTGCGTCGCGAAGCGAAGAAACGCCCAACCAACTACGAAAAGCTGTCCCCACGAAGACCTAGCATTCCGCGACGGGACTTGTACTAAGACGTTTGTTTATCGAATACGGCTA
The DNA here is from genome assembly GCA_900312665.1 of Cephalotrichum gorgonifer. Lineage (NCBI taxonomy): Eukaryota > Fungi > Ascomycota > Sordariomycetes > Microascales > Microascaceae > Cephalotrichum > Cephalotrichum gorgonifer. Next base: position 846,969 of record ONZQ02000007.1, on the reverse strand, counting down.
GTACCTATCGGAAGCATCCATGGCTAACCAATATCCTGCTATAGCGTCATGTTAGCGATTACAAAGGCGAACGTCGATGCACGTCCAACGCTCTTCACAACCTACGATTTATCTGCAAATACCCAAGACTGCAGTATCTGGCAGGTAGCCCGTGCGACCTCGGCTGCGACGACCTTCTTCAAGTCGATCAAGCTTGGCCGGGACGAGATTGAGTTTATTGATGCGGGCTTTGGGTACAACAACCCGTGCGAGATCCTTATCGAGGAGGCCAGAAGGCAGTATCCCAATCGGCATGAATTTCGGGTCTTGAGCATCGGCACCGGCCTAGGCAGCATCGTGGAGGTTAAGGACTCCCGTCGGTCTATCCTGGGAGCGTTGAAAAAGATGGCTTCCAGCTCACAAAGGGTTGCAGCCACACTGAAAACCCGGTATGGCCAAGGCGAGCAGTACCACAGGTTCAATGTGGATCGCGGACTGCAAGATGTCGCGTTATCAGACTGGGAGAGGACGAGTGAGATAGCTGCGCACACACATAACTACATGAACGACAACGAGAATGAAGTCGAGTCATTCGTCAAGTCACTCCTCCATAGGGTAGAAGGGCAGGGCCGGGTTGAAAGTGGTCTCAATGGCGCTCCAAATGGTTAGTACACCTAGACATAAATTTTACTTCCTCTAAACATGGGCTAATCCTGCGTGTCGTAGAACATTTTTATTCCATTCCCTTTCTCCAAAATTCAAAATTTACCGGACGAAAAGAGACACTACGTGACCTGGAACAGAGGCTCTTCGTCAGTCGGGGTTGCCAAAAGCTCGCTGTATTCGGTCTCGGTGGTATGGGCAAAACTCAAGTGACCCTGCAGTTTGCATATTGGGTCAAGCAACACCAGCCACAGTATTCGGTCTTTTGGGTGCCAGCTTTGAGCGAGGAGAGTTTCACCAATGCATACAAGGAGGTTGCAGAGAAAATCGGCATTCCCATAAACCCCGACAAGGAAGACCCACGACTATCCCTGCAGAAGCACCTCAACTCCAAGGATGCCGGCAAGTGGCTACTGATCGTGGACAACGCAGACGATGAAGGTGTACTATTTGGAGAGACCGGCATATACAACTATCTACCGCAAAGCGAGATGGGCTTGACGATCTTCACGACACGATTCAAAGATATCGGCCTGCGGCTTGCACAAACTGACCTGATCAAACTACAGGAGATGGGACAGCAGGAGGCAAGAGAACTCCTAGAGGCATCACTGCATCCAGAGGTGCCTCGCGACGAGGCCACATCGGCGGAGCTCCTTGTCGAGTTGAATTACCTTCCGTTGGCGATTACGCAGGCCGCCGCCTACCTGAACAGGAACGAGTCCTCGTCCGTGGGGAGGTATCTCGAGCTGCTACGCGGGACTGAAAAGGACGCGACCGGTCTGCTGGGGAGGGAATTCCCAGACAACGCCCGCTACCCGCAGCTATCGAACGCAGTGGCGGCTACCTGGCTTGTTTCTTTTGAGAGGATCAAGAACTCCAAGGACCATGGTCCCGCGGCCGACTTGCTCTCCTTCATCGCGTGCATAGAGCCGAAATCCATCCCTCGATCCATCTTTCCACAGCTTGGGTCGGAGGAGGAAACTGACTTTGCAATCGGTACACTCACAGCATACGCCTTCATAACTCGTCGAGGAGTGGATGGGATGTACGACATGCACAGCCTGGTGCACACGGCGACGAGAATCTGGACTCAGCGACAGACCTCAATGGAAAAGGTCGTCTCCGGCGCTATTCAGCAGGTTGGAGAAAACTTCCCCCACATCGAGAGCATCCACCGTCAAGAATGGACAGCCTACCTTCCTCATGCGCTGCGTCTGTTGAGCCTGAGCAAAGGATCTGTGCTAGAGGAAAGAGTTTATCTCCTGATGTGTGTTGGGAGGTGTTTATACGTAGACCGGCGGTTCAAGGATTCCGCGCCGTACTTCGAAGAGGCCGTGGAGTGGACCACGGCGCATCTTCCGGATGAAGCCCCGATTCGACTTGCGTCACAGCACTGGCTTGCAAGCTCATACCTCGACAGCAGGCGGATGCAGGATTCAATTAGGATCTTGGAGCATGTAGTCGAGGTACAGGAGAGGGTACTGAATGAGGAAGACCCTGCGCGGCTGAGATCAGAGCACCAGCTTGCATGCGCATACCTCGGCAACAGGCAATCGCAGGATGCTATCAGGATCTTCGAGGCTGTAGTCAAAGCGTGGAAGAAGATGGTCGACGAGGAAGATATGAATCTGCTGGGATCGGAGCATCAGCTTGCAACTGCATACCTCGTCGACGGGCGGGTCCAGGATGCGATTAGGAACTTTGAGCACGTAGTCGAGGTGGAGAAGAGAGTGCTCGATAAGGACGATCATCACCGCCTTATGACGGAGCAAGTCCTCGCGGGTGCGTATATCGAGGACGGGCAGGTCCAGAAGGCAATCGGGACCTTGCAGTATATACTCAAGGTGCAGGAGAAGGTGCTTGACGAAGAAGATCATGCCCGGCTTGAATCAGAGCACCTGCTCGCAAGGGCGTATTACGATGATGGGCAGATCCGGGACTCGATTAGGATCTTCGAGCACGTAGTCGAGGTGCGGGGGAGGATCCTCGACGAAATGGACCATTACCGGCTCATGTCGGAGATCGAGCTTGCAAGGGCCTACCTCGAGGGTCATCAGATCGACAAAGCGATCACGTCGTTTGAACACGTTGTCGAGGTGCAGAGGGCACTCGAAGAAGAAGATCGTGCGAGGCTGGCGTTGGAATTTGAGCTCGCAAGGGCCTACCTCCTCGATATTCAGGTGGACAAGGCGGTTACGTTGCTTGAACGAGTTGTTGCGGTTCGGCAGGAGATACTAGCGGATGACGACCCAGAGCGGGTGGCATCCCAAGATTTGTTGCAAGATGCCTACGACATGCTACCAGGTAGTGTACCATAGTCTATATTCTAAGACTTGTCGGATACATTTTCATTACGAGGCGTTATATATGTATGTATATATATTATCAAGCGTTAGTTATTTCTGGGGTTATGTTCGATCTGTTCATGGTTTCTGCGAAGTACTCCAGATGTGTATTTTCTCGGTCCCATCTCCATTCTGTGTTGGCGAATCGTCCATGAAGATTCGGTGGCGATATGGTCCCACTTAAATGCAGTTCGGCGATGCCACGCTCGAGAATGGCTCATCAATCAATATACGGCCCCGTCTCCGCCTGCGCGCCGCCCCATTATATGTACCATTTGCTCTACAAAAAAGGTCGAGGGCCAAAGTTGAGGAGGCGTATAGGCCACCACCGGCTCTACTAATACTTACATATGCACCCAAGTTACTACTGCCATACGTTTTCCCTTTCAGTGGGCCCATTTTGCTTCCTGCTCGTAGCCATCGTGTAAGTCCGCGGGGACGGGCAGAGCTTACGCCTACCTCCGGGTCGAGTTAATCTCAACCTCACGCCCCTCATATAAATCCTGCTCGTATCGCAACTAGACTCGTGCCAATGCCACGCGTGGGCCTTGTGTCGCAGGCTCACACGGGGCATTTTATGATGACCGGAATAAGAACTGGGCGCAGGAGGGGCGCGGGTTGAAAGCCGACGGCCGAGGAGTAGGTAGTAATATCATGATGGGCGGGGCTGTTCCGGGTTCGGGCAACGGGTGGGTCCCATTCGCCCCCACTCCGACTCTCCCACTCCGAACTCCGGCTCCACACCTCCACCACGGGCACTAACAGTACCATGTGAACTACGTACAACTGTACATGTACTGAGTAGAGTATCCATCTACACCATCTCGATCGATGCTGTGCATGCTATGGTGCAGAACGACGTACGGTTCCCTCTACGCTTGCCCCGTTCCGGTCCCCCAAGTCACCTAGATGCTCATGATCCCACATGCATAGTCGGGGCGAGGAATCGCTTCGCCCCCCTGGTTCTCTCTCCTATTAGCTTGTCCGTCTATGACGAAGGCTTCCGTTCTCTTCCCCGTCCTTAAGTACATCCAACTCGGGACAAAAAACACTTTCGTACCACACCACCCACCGGCACTTGGCCGAAAAGGCCAAAAAAGGGGAGGACTTCCCGACGTAGCATCCCGGTCAATACATGTATGCATGGCGCGTACCCCCCCCCCCCCCCCAAATCACCTGCGGTGATACAGCGTGAGCCGCACTAATGGCAGAGACGGTACAGTACACGATGTCGAGAATAAATAACATGCAGCAAGCCGTATCATGCAAGCTATTATGTAGTCCAGCCACTCTCCGGGCGGAAAGGGGGAGGGGGCCCCGGGGGCTGAATAAAGCGTCTCCGCGCACCGGAGCGGAAATGCCTACGAATATCATATCATTAGGATCAACGAAATCCCTCTCTGGGCGGCGCGGAGAACTTGTCATATTTCTCAGTCTACATATTGATGCGGTAATACTCCTAGAGTACGATATTGGAGACCAAGATCTTCTCTGTCCAAACCGGTCCCATGACAGTTTTCGACATTTCTTTTCTTTCTTCTTCTTCTTCCAAAAGTCGAGCACCCAAGAGAGATATTGATAAAAACAGGGCTGCCCTCTTTTCTTTCTTCTGCGGGAGAAAAGAAAAATGTCTCACAGATAGAAACCTCGTGATCAATCGACCAAACGCCCAGGTCAAGATGACGATATATTGTATTTGTTCGCCACACCCTTCGTATTCAAAGCACTCGAATACTTTACTTGTATATATATATAAAAGAGCTCAATAGCTGAGGCTGAGGCTGATGGTGTGAAACAAGAAAAAAATGAATTCACCAACCAAGGAGTTCGAATCAGAACGAAAAAAAAAATATTGATTTGCGCCACTGAACTGCTGGTCTCGTCCGTCCGCCTCACTTTCTAACAAAGTACGCACCCCCCCCTTTTTTTGTCTACACCCCCCTCCCCTTCTTCCCCCTTTTTTTGGCTACCCCCATATGCACCGCAGCCGACGACCGGGCCCATGCAACACACCACACCCCATGCAAATCATGCCACGGTATTCCCATTCTATCGTGTTATAATACGATCTCCCACTATAGCAGAAGTGTAAAGAAAAAAGAAACAAAGAAAAGAAACGAACACTTTTTCCCGTCCGGCTCTCCCGGGTCCGGCTCAGTTACTCCGTGCTAATACTCAAGGGTAGAAACGCCCGTAATGTTATGTACACGGAAAAAAGTCTTGATATCGCAAGAAGAGAGAGAAGAAAAGAAAAGGTAGCTGGTAGAGAAAGGAACAAAGGAAGGAGAAAAAGAATAATAATGAAAAGAAGAAAAGAAAAGAAACGAGGATAGGAAAATTGATAATCGCGAGGCGGTGAGTAGGTGAGTCGGTGAGGTGAGTCGGTGAGTCGGCGACGAGGTATTGTATTCGTAGAGTGCCGCAGTAGCCGCCCGTGTTTGCACGCCATGTTGCATCAAGTCCCACCATCGGCCGGAGATGCACACGCCATAGCTTCGGCGGAAGAAGGAGAAGAAGAAGGGGAAAGGTCTGGCTGGTTCCCCTTCGGTGTTCGTGCTCTCATATCCCCGGGGTATCACCAGCCACTGCGTCCTCCGCTCCATATGGCCGGACTACCTGCATGCATGCAGGTTGAGCGTCGAGTGACAGCCACATGCCTCCTCTTCATCTCCGGCTCCGTCTCCATCCCTGGCAGGGCCGCGCAGTCTCGGCCCGAGCGCTTACGCACTACTCACCACCAGGATATCTCGGCCATGGGTACGGTGGGGTGCCGGATGTCGACGACGAAGCGTGGGACGACGCCGCCGCTGCTGCCGCCGAACACCGCAGACAGGTCATCCCCAAAGTCCGTGTCGATCTCGTATGACTCCTCTTCGTCACCGGCCGTGGTGACAACAACTCGTTTGACGACCAAGCTCGGCGGGTACCAGGTGCCGGGGCTCTTGGGGTCCTTGGGGGCGCCCCGTCTCACGATGCGCAGGGCCTCCTCTTGGACGGCCCTCATCGACGGCGCCACCCTCGTCAGGAGCTTGTGGGGGGTGTGATTCCCCGGTTCGTTGACGATAAATCGCGCGGGGAGTACATCGGGCGTCGTAGCGGTGATGGCGTCTCCTATCGTGAGGGATGATGACGAGGAAGTGAGGCGGGTAGACCTGGGGTGTGGCGGTGGCGGTGGAGGTGGAGGTGGAGGTGGAGGTGGCGGGCTTGGGCGATACCGGGGTAAGTCCCGGAAGGCCAAGGGGGGCGAGGCTGGCGGCCACGGTGTAATCTGCTCGGTTATGGGAGTTGCCATCGTAGCCGCAACCGGAGCCGGCGAGAAAGGCGGACGGGGTGGTGGTGGGGGAGGGGGAGGACCAGATGATGATGAGGGAGGCGGCCGAGGTGGTGGTGAAGCATGTCGCCTCGGGGGAATGAGGCGCGTCCTAGTCCTTGCGACTCTTCCCCCTTGCGCCCTACGGTAAGTATGAGACGACCGTGAGGCAAGGCTAGCGCCGAAGCCCGGGCGGTCGTCCTCGTCCTCCGAGGAATCGCTTGTCTCGCCGCCCGGGGAGAAGTCGTCATCTGAGGCATTTACAGGCCACAGAAATCCCTCGTCTTCATCCTGGTGGCATAGCGACGGCCTCGCTCGCGTCGCCCTACTCCTCCCCCCACGCGCGCGCGGGGGCGAGCCAGAGGTCTTCCCCGAGGCGATGAATCTGCTCACTGCGCGGGCGGTCTCCTTGTGCAGGCTGTCGTAGGCATCTCCGAGGGAGGGACCTGAGCCGGAGTACAAGACCTTGCGGGATCTTGAGATGGCGGAAATGGTCCAGTGATGGGCATCGTCGAATGCCGTGACGAGGCGGGCGTCAGCCTCGGGATGAGTGAATGCGCAATTGCCTAGAACACGAGCCCCAAGAGAGAGAGAAAGTCAGCCCAAGGCCTTTATGTTGTCTGACCAGTGGGGCGATTCTGAGGGCATACCCAGGATTAAAGGCGAGAGCGTGAAATAGTCAGGTATGGCAGCACTAGTACTAATACTAGTACTAGGAAGAGTGCTAGACATAGTTGACGAGGTGGGAGGCGGAGTATGAAGGGCCAAGTTAGACGTCGTCGCTGGCCAGTCGGGACCGGGACTCAAGCACGAGCGCGACAGCGGCGCGGTCGGCGCGACGGGATTCTTATGCTGGACCTGGACCTGGACCATGTCGAGCTAGAGAAGGAGACGGAGACGGAACTCGGTGGGAGCTGCCAGTGGTGGGGCCGAGGCAGAAAAGAGAAGCAGGAAGCAGAGAGAGGGGCCCAATTGGGAAAACAGATGGCCAAAAAAGGGAGGGAGGGAGGGAGAGGAGAGGAAAGGGGCGGCCTGAACGGGGTTGGGGGGGGGGAGAGTTACAATCTGGCCGTTGCGCTCGCTCCGCTGATCGGTATGTGTGTGTGTAGTATTGACTATGCATGGGTTGACGTTGGCTTGGCTAGCTATGGAAGTTGGCAAGCGTGGTATCAATAACTTAACCCTAGTAATACAAGTAGGTAGAGAGAGGAAGATGGATGACAGCCCGAAAGAGGGCTCGGTGATTATAAGATATACAGTCCGTTCATGATGAGAGCGAGGTGAGGTAGATTTACTCAGTAACCTAGGGCGAAAGAGAGTAGCCATTCATTCCCCTCGACTATGGGACAAGAAAAAAGTAATACAAAGTGTGTGGTACCATGCAGAAGGTGGGTGGGATTGGCAGGGAAAGGACTACCCGTCCGCCTCACTTGGGGCGCGCCTGCATTTGGCCCAGACCAGGGGGCTTCGATATCGGCATCAGCACCCTGGGCCGTTGTTGCTGGAATTACATGTGTTATTGTATACGGGTACCCCCCCTGCAAAGAGTTACATCCTGGAGGGAATCTGCATTACGGAGTACTCCATTTTATACCGTGTCCGTACTTTCAATGTACTCCGTACTGCAATAGTTACTCCACTTCCCACCTTTTGCGCTCACCTGCCTATAACCACTCTTTCAACATTCTCGCCTCGGCAAGCTTTTGGCCTACAAACGTTCCGCCACAACTGACGTTTTGGGGCTGCTACACACGACAGTCTGTCTACTCGCCTAATATCAGCAGGTCTCCGACGTGTTTTAGGCGTCATTCCTCACCAGCGCTGGAATTAGTTGGACAGCGCCGGTGGAGTGAGTACTTGCACGAGGTCGCAGCATCACGTCGCCTTGCCCTCGATCGTCGTTGGGAAGTCCCATACCCGGGTTTTGGATGCGACGACGTCCCGACACTAGTATTACTGCTTGGCTGGCACTTTTCCGTTGGCGCAGCTCGTCGAGATTCCTCCAAACGCCACGGCCACGGCCCCTTGAGCTGAGCCCGGAGCTGAGCCCGGAGCTGAGCTGACAGCGTGAGAGTGAGAGTGGTGGGAGGGTTAGGGTAAGACCTATGAGAGGCAGACGTGGGAGTTTTCTTATGGGTTACACATCCAGAAAATGCCCCCTTGCGTTACCGTCGGTTTTATCCTCTGGTGAGTCTCCTCGCGAGAACCTCTTAAGGAGCGAGCTGGCGGCGGCCTCCATCCATCGTACAGGCTGCTTACATGCCACCATCCCTTCTGCCCCTTCCACTTGCTGCTCTTGGTCCTCGAAAGTGTGTGCGAGGACTGTGCGTACTCGGACTCCATGTGAGTCGCCCGTCCCATTTGATCGTCTCTGCTCTCGGGCCCACGATGCGATGCCGGACACACGTCGTACTATCTATCCTACGGCGCGTGCTGCACCTTCACCGCCCCTTCCGGTGAGGCCCTCTTCCCCCGGAACTAATCCATTTCCCCTCCCCTCGGCTTTAAGGCTCGGGATATGTAATTATAATGGTTCCCCTAGCTTTTCCCGCGGGCCCTTCACCGAACTGCTCGTCCACGGCGCTCCTAGGAACGGCGAGATTAAGAGGCCCGCTAACACCGAACAACACTACCGAGGCGAGCTGCTCCTACACTCCCGCCTAACTTCCTTCCATGGGCCTACTTTCCGAACCATGCACAAATAGTTGATTAAAAGAAAAGAGAGGCGCTGGCTGTCGCGTCACGAAGCCATACGCGCCTCGCCGTTTCATTGGCGGCCTGCCTAGCACCACAAAAGTTCTACCCCGATGCTTAGCTCCACTGCCCGCTTCTCTTCACTAGAGAACGCACCCCCATTGGACCAATATGAGGATAGCCCTAGAGCGAGGAGGGAGAGTTATTTCTATGGTTCTAATTAAAGCAGAGGAAGGAGGAGAGGAAGAGGAAGAGGAAGAGAAAGAAAGGGTATCTAACAAAAGCTAAGGGCAGTTTTGATAGGCCATAATAGGGCCGGGCTGGGCGAATATAGGCCGTCTTGCTCGGCCGTAGTAGGGCTAGGCATGAGGAAGGGATGAAAGGGCCCGACACGCAGGATTCTCTCTCTGCCTTATGCACATTCCTCTAGTCGGGATAGACCACACGGGAGAGAGGGGCTGGGGGAGGGGGGAAAGGGGTATCTGACCCCCCCCCTTTTTTCTTCTTTCAACTTTGACACTCAAACCAACCCCACGGAGTCAACTCTATACATGCATAGATGGCAAAGGGCCATAACATCGGTCGGTGGCAGGGCTTGCCTTGCGGGTATCTTGGGAGGGGAAGATTCTAGACCCAGCTGGGGGACGGAAACTACGAGTAGATTTGGACTGGACTAGACTACAAGGAAACGGCAGCACTACCTCTTACTTGGCTCCGCAGGTGACGAATGGAAGCTTCCTTCGGTCCCCAAGTCCCCTCGAAAAGCACCAATGATTCCCGCCGATCCCCCATGCCCTGTTGTCCACATATGTACCATACCCTCCTCCACCTTGAGCCTGCAGACACTCCACCCTGCTTGTGAGAGTCATAAGTCGAAGGGCCAGCGGATGATCCTACACCTCATAGGTCCGTAGCCACGGATAGTCGCCCTGTCACAACCCGACAGACGTGGTGAACGCCACATCGTAGGGTACGGTACCCATGGTCGCCACATATGTATAAACGCCTTCTCCCTGCTCCAGTTACCATCCCCCCCCCGCGCTGTCCATCACACAGACATACACTTTCACTCTTCAAGGAGCACGAATAGGCTTAGACCCGAGTAATAGCCCCCCACTGTGAACCTAGCTGATGAGCCTCATCGGGGCCTAAACATCCCCGTTCTTCAAATTCCGGGCATATCGGGCATCTATGTTGTTCAACCTCGTAGTGTACACCCCAGCCGCCCTTTCCGCTATGACTCTTCCTCCAACTTGTGACAGCGTGACGTGACTTGGCAGCATGTTACAAAACCTAATCCCCGAAGATGAGGCAAGCCCCGTAAAACCGTCCGCCAAGCAAACACAGCAGAAGCCTCAAAACTCTATACACACACACCCTATCCCTCAGGAGCCGGACCGGTCCAGTATCTCAAAACCAGAACACTACTGTAACCCCATCTGGAGCTTTTCCAACCTGTTCGAGACAGCCGCGACCATGGCCTCCTCTCTCTCGAGCAGGTTTCGCACCTGCTGTATCTTGGCCCGCCGTATCTCCCCCGGCACCCTGACCTCCACCCCCCCTCTCCCACCCCTCTCCTGCACCCCACCAACACCAGCACCGGCACCGGCCCCCCCGCTCTTCCCATCCACTCCCAGACTCTCCGCCTCATGCATCAACTCGGCCACGAGACTCGTCACCTCCTCCACCCTCCTCTTCGCCTGCTTGGCCGGCACCACCCTCCCACTACTAGGCGCCGCCGCCGAGCCGCCCGTGCCGCCCAGAACGCTAGCCTCCAGCCCCCTGACCTCCTCCATCCACGCCCTCTCCTGGTGCGAGATCTCCCTCGTCGTCCTCTGCGCCACCGTCTTCCGCACCGCCTCGAGCCGCCTCGCCAGCTCCTCGTGGCGCCTCTTCGCGCGCGAGATCCTCTCGTCTATCCTCTCCCTGTCCGACCCCTCGTCCCCGGCCCCGTCCCGCCCGACGATCTTGTCAATCTTGGACTTCGTCTCCGCCGCCTTGGCAAGGTGGTCCTGCATCTCCGACCGCATCCTGTCGCACTTGAGGAAGAGCTCCGACGCCGCGAGGCCCAGCCGGTGCGTCTCCTCGCTGAGCATCTTGTGCGCCTCCGTCAGCACCTGGAGGGTCAGCGGGCTGAGCCGGATCTCCTGGCTCACCACGGCCCTGTGGCGTGAGGACCGGAGGCCCTCGAGGAGCAGCGGGAGCTGGGATCCCTGGTCGAACACGTGCGACACCTGGAACGCGGGGCGTGGCTCGTACGAGTAGAGCGGTTGGATGGGCTCGGCCGAGACCTCGCGGACGGGGGACGCCTCGTCCTCGTCCTCCTCCTTGATCAGCGTGAAGTCGTCCTCGGGTGTGTCGAAGATTAGCACGACGGGATCGTACGCCGTGGCCGAGATGGCAGCGTAACCCACGTCGGGGTCACTAATGGCGCTGCAGGCCGCCAGTGGGGCCGAGGTGTCCGCCGTCGGTTGCGTGAAGAGTCGCTCCCGAATCGAGTTGTTTGAATCGACCAAAAGCCCCAGCCTAAACTCCCCACCCGCCCCACCCGCGCCTTGGATCTCACCCTCGAGCCTGAACACCCAGGGCGCGAGCGAGAAGAAGGTGATGCCTGCGTGGTGGGTGACGAAGAAGGAGTACCGGGACATGACATCGACGCTAAACACCGGCCAGGCATCGGGATCCGCCTCGACCGGGGTCATACTATCCATGGCCTGGAATGTAAGGAGCGACGGGTTGTCGGACATCGAGAGGAGTCTCCCTAGTTTCGACATGTTCTTGGGGGGTAACCATTGCGCTTCGACGCCCTCGAGATCGAGGCAAACCTTGACCTGCCCACTAGTCGAGAGGAGACAGATGACGCTCAAAGACAGGCCTTCCCTGTCCGTCTCGTCAAGGTCGTACTCCGAGTCGTCTCCCATGAGCTCGTCCGCATCGACCTTGGACCCGATGACAAGGATGTCCGTGAGCTCGGTATCTATGTCGTCATCGCTCTCTGGGCTCGCGATGAACTCAAAGGGCCCCTGGAGGCGGGGCACAGCACCCGGCTTCGAGGGTCGGGTGTAGACCTCGACGGGGGGTTCGCCAATAGAGCCGTCTATGACCTGCGGCTCCTGCGAATCAACGTCTCCCATCCATGCAAGCTGCTGCTGCGCTAGGAGCTTCTGCGTCTCAGAGACCGTGGGGTCGTCCTCTATAGCCCCCACCTTGGTAACGATCGACACCGATAGTGAGGCGATAAGTGCCGAAGGTGGTGCCCACTTTGTCGGCAGAAGAGGACAGAGCGCGTAGACATCGCCCTCTCGCATCGCGATCCACAGCGTGAACGGGTTCCAGCCCCCAGACGACCTGGAGCCGAAGCAGGCCGAGGCAACCTCCATCTCGAACGAGTCGGGAGAGAAACCGGTATTCGTGGCTGACGTGGAGGCGGTGAAGTCCTGGTCCAGGGATGTCCCATCGGCGAGCCTCTTTAGATCGATAGAGATAGTAGGGCTGTCGAACGACCAGCGATCAGCGACCGAGAGCTCCCAGACGCGGACGATCGAGTCCGTGGAGACGGTCACCAGACAAGACCCGTTAACCCCGAGCGGGTGCCACAGCAGCGACGCGATGGGGGAGCGGGACGTGACATGGGTGGTGGGGCCGAGGGTCCAGATCTTGGGTCGGATAGGATCTGTGTCTTCGCTGCTCAGGTGACTCGGGTCTGGTAAGAGGCAGATATGTACGGTATGCGAGGTGGCGATGGCCAGCAGGTTCCCGTTCGGCGATATGATTAGTTGTTTGATATCGTCCGCCACTGGAGTAGTAAGGATCTGCAGTTGTGTGCGCGCGGTTAGCTAGGTATATCCCCGGCTTGGTATCTGAGGCGGAGCTTCGAAATGTCTAGAGCTAGCTACACACCCGCCATACCAGACGGAGCGTATTATTAGCCTGCCCCCAGAAGCTCAACGACTTACCCGATATCCTGCCGCGCGGTGCTCAATGCTCTCCAGGGTATCGTCACCACTCGAGTCCTCCCGCTTAACGCGGGCGCTCGCCCTCTGCGAGGCGTACATCTCCTTAAGATACACTAGATCGCCCCATCGTATCTCCCTGCCGCTCGCGACGAAGACCTCCGTGCCCCTGCGGGCGATTGTGCGCCTGGGCCCATTCGGGGACCTCTTCTTGGATTTCGTCGAGTAGGGCGACGAGACAGAAGCTCGAGAAACGTCGATCGTAGGTGCGAAGAGGTTGTTACCAGGGGAACCCTTGGCGAGCCACGCCGGGGTGTAGCTTTTGATCTTTGGCATCGTTGGCCAGGTTTATTGGGCGCGTGGATAAGAAACAAGCGGGAATTGCAACTCCAGCTTGGTGAGGGGGTGCGTTGTATTGTGCTTCCCCGTTTTCGGTAAGGAGGTAATAGGCGAGGTGGGAGAAGGGGAAGCTCGTGGTGCTGTGGGCCAAAAAAACCTGAGGTTGGTTAGGTTCCATGGATGGATCGACCTGTCGTTGTCTTCGCGTGTTTCTGCGCCAATGCAAGGAGGGACCCACTTTTCGCCCTGTTAGCAGCCTTGCACTTTCTCATTAGCTCACAGTAGACAGTACTTCTTAGGTACCCTACTATTGGTATGGGTTGCAGCTATCCTTTTTGTATTTTGGAGTCCTGATTTTCCTACATATGTAATAGCTCACAGCTCTGTGTGTGAGCTCCTGCCCAATCATCTTCTCACAGCTCAACCTCATTGCACGACCCATTGAACGAGGCGGCCCATCCTCAATTCTCACAGGGTTCATCACCCCGTTTTATAACTTTACACTCAAATCAAGGAACGGGACTCGGAGATCATGACCCATTTCCAGCGAAACACAGTCGACCGCCTCGATAGGCCTAGTGCCTACTTCCACAGTCGCGTAAGAAGACGGACTTGCCTCAGTCTCTCTCATCCGAAACGTCATTGGGCCCCGGCTGACTGAGATGCTCTATAGAAAAGGAGACATAACAGGGATCGTGATGGCGATGAAGATATGAAGACCGAGCCCGAGAGGGAGCCCGAGGATCCCCTCCGGGATGCGACGACTCTCTACGTAGGAAACCTGTGAGTCTAGCGAAAACTGCCCCTCCCCCGGGGCGCGTTCATGAGGCGTTCTGCGGCCGCAGCGGCAGAGCGCATCACCTCTCCCTCTCATGCACTTCACTTTCACCCGTCCTATTGACCCACTCCCCCCCCTCTCCTCTTCTCACCTCCAATCCCCACTCACACCCCTTCTTAGGTCCTTTTACACAACCGAAGAGCAGGTCTACGAGCTCTTCAGCAAGGTGGGCGAGATAAAGCGCCTCGTGATGGGGCTCGACCGCTTCGCCAAGACCCCTTGCGGCTTCTGCTTCGTCGAGTACTACACCCACCAGGACGCCCTCGACTGCATGAAGTACATCGGCGGCACGAAGCTCGACGAGCGCGTCATCCGCACCGACCTCGACCCGGGCTTCGAGGAGGGGAGGCAGTACGGCCGCGGCAAGTCCGGCGGCCAGGTGCGCGACGAGTACAGGGACGACTACGACGAGGGGAGGGGCGGCGTGGGGAGGGCGATACAGCAAGAGAGGATGAGGGAGGCGGACAGCTTGAGGGAGGCGGATTCAGACTACGGGAAGATGAGATAGGGAGGTCTCGGGGCGTTTCTATCTGTACGATTTTGGGGTGGGGGGGCTGTAGACTAGGGCGTCGAGCGCCAAAAGGATGATGGCCTAAAGAGAAATCGAGTCATGGTACTCCCGTGGCCAGCGTTTAGCAATGAGGCATATGTTAAGCCTACGCTTGGTGCGCGTGAGATCTAGACGAGCAAAGTTGGACCATGTTTTCCTCACATAGCAGGCCCCCAAAATTTGATCAAGTTCAAAATTGCTTCCCGGTTGTCCCAAGAGATATACACGTATACGACATATTGTACAAGCCCCAACACCTGTGGGCGCTCCGCCACCCAGCCTCGTCGTGACGGCACCAAATGCCTCCGAAGTCCCGTTCCATCATCCGCTGTAGATATACCCTCCACCTTCCACCCCCTCTTCCAACTCCCAGGTACCTTAATAACCAGGCGGGTTGATCCGTTGCGATACCCTCGTCCACTTGGGCAATTCTATCCCCCAAAAGTCAGCACAGTCCAGCACTCCAACCCAGAGAAACAAGACGCTCTCTGCCCCCCCTCCCCCCAAAGGAACGAACTTACTGTGAATACTCTTCCGATACCCCTTGACCTTCCGGTCAAAGATCGTATACTTGTCCCTAGGCACCATCTCCGCCTCGGTCGGCATCTCCGCCTTCCACCTCTCCAGGCTCTCCAGCGTCTCGCCCTTCTTCGCCAGCGCGGCGTCGAGCGTCGCGACGACGCTGTCGACGGCCCTGAGCCTCTGCCTCTGGCGGCGCTTCTGGAACTTGGACAGGCGCCAAGGGGTCTTCCAGAGAAGGCCGCCCGATAGGGGGTTCGTAAAGCGGAAGGCGCCGAACATTGTGTCGTTCTCTCCTTTTTCCTCTCGAACGCTCGCGAGGTCTCTGGGAAAAGAGGGGGGGCGGGTTGTGAATTCGGAGGATCGGAGGGATTGAGTCTCCGCTCGTGGGCGAAGAGAGCGCGTTTGGCGGTGGCGTCGAAGCGCTTCGACGGGTTGTGGTGTCGTCGGCGGTTGGTAGAGTCGTATGAACTGTGATGTCGTGAGGTTTCGTCTCGAAATTTGGACTTCGAAGCTTTTTTGGGAGTGTCGCGTGGCCTGACCAATGAACGTCCACAACTCTGCCCCACTAAGCCAGCATCCAAGTCCCACCTCCAACCTCCAACCTCGATGCGCAGCTATTAACACATGCACCTCGAGGCAAATAAATACCCTCGCCCCTCCCGCCAGATCTATACCCGAGGAGAAAATCCTCCATCTATGGGCGGCGGGCCAACATGTCGTACTACTTCGTCATAGTGGGCACGCAGGACAACCCCCTCTTCGAGCATGAGTTCGGCACCTCGAAGCAGGGCGGCGACGGCAACGCGCACTTCGCCGAGCAGGCGCGCTCCATGAACCAGTTCATCGTGCACAGCTCTCTGGATATCCTCGAGGAGGTACAGTGGTCCACCGGCCAGCTGTAAGTCGGGACCCCGCCCCCACTTCCCCCTCTCCCTACATCCGTTTACCAGAGTCCGTCCCGCTCCGGCATTCCCACTCCTCGACTGCCCTAACAAGCAACTGCCCATGAGCGCTGACGACTAACGGCCCCGAGAACAGGTACCTAAAGCACATCGACCGCTTCTTCAACAACTACATCTCCGCCTACGTGACCCCCACCAACGCAAAGTTCCTCCTCCTCCACCAGCCCCTCCCCTCGACCACGTCCTCGCGCTCCTCTGCCATCGGCGCGAACCCCACGTCCCCCGCCACCGAGGAGGCGGTGAGGAATTTCTTCACCGAGGTTTACGAGAATTGGGTCAAAGCCACCATGAACCCGTTCTACAGGGCCGATATGGAGGTCACGAGCCCCGTGTTCCGTCAGAGGGTCACCGCTGCCGGGAGGAAGTACTTGTAGGATGTTAATAGAAAGGGGGGAAGTTGGTTCGGTTAAGATACGGAGGGAGATGGCATCCGGGAAGCGGAACCGAGCGAACCCCTCACCGGAGAGCTAGTGAGGCTATTGGTGGCAAGAGCGGGTGGGCATCAGGGCCAGGACGTCACATATCTCCTTAAGCAGAGTGCAAGGCGGATTGTGGCAGGCTACATATGCGTCGGCGACAGAGGGCCGCGGGCGGCTGCGGATATAATGGCAATGCTTCGGCTGTGGTCGGGGTGCAAGACGCTAGGCAGCACCACTTGATGGGAAGAGGGATAATGTTAGGCAGTCATGCAAGGGAAGAGCCCCCATGGATAGATACCAGGGCAGGGGGGGTGCCTGATGACTGGTAAACAATGGATATAACCGGCGCAAGTATACATATCTAACAGGTAGCAAGCCGCGTCATTGCCTGCCTGGCTTGGTGTGATGAGCCCGACGAGAACATGAAGGTGGCGGTGAGCCTCTACGAAGACTAAGGGGCAGGACTGGGTGGCTCCAGATTCCGGGGTTAGTTATTTCCACGTACGTGTGATTCGTAATAGAACAATGCCCGCTTTGGCCATCAGAGAAGAAGTTCCCACTGATGTAGAAGTACTGTCGAGTATATGGTGGATCGGATGGTGTAGTGCAGATGCCGTGCCCCAGATATTCCCAGTAGAACAACAGAAGAGCACGGAAATGATGAGACACGCTGAAAGAGATTATTCGACGTCCCTTCGAGAGCTGTCGCGGAGCCCTTTTCAGTCCATCTCCCCCCTCATTTATGTATCTGCTCATTACCTACCAATACGGATAGTTTACCCCGACATTCTTGTTGATATGTAGGATCGTCTTGTCGCCTGAGATCGGGTTCCTACTATCTGCTTCGAATTAATTTATACAGTTGACAAGACTGCAGCGCATTCCCGCACATCAGCTTAGTTAAGGCGACATCTCCGAGTAGCACAGCAAGGCTGCGGATGCTGAGCGTGGCGCTGCCATAGTGAATGGGCAGGAGGTGAGAGGTTAGCATTGGGAGGGTCTCTTCAGGTGGTACCATGATGTGGCAGATGCAATATTCGAAAATATGCTTTCTTGGCTAGGCTTGGTTGAGACTATGTCTACATGTAGCAAGGGTGAAGGATATACCAATATTATGCGGACACGAGTCCAATCCAGACAATTTCCTTTTTAGGAAGGTCACGACACGTAAACATCACAACAGAAAAATCAAGTCGCGGTAGCGGTAGCAAGGCGCCTCATGGCAGCCCGTATTCATTTGGGGGACACGTCTCAACCCTCATAATAAGCCCCATATTCGTGAAGTACAGAAAAAACACTGCCCCCCTTTCCCAGAACGCCGTGGACACCGACTCGGGTTGGTTCAGCGCGTCCAAACACCCAAATCATGTACCAGATGCCATTTGTTCCCGTTTCCCGTAACACAAAAGCAGATTCAAAATCAAACCACAAGAGACGATGTTTAACCACCGAATCCGTAGAGGGTGCGGCCCTGGCGCTTGAGAGCGTAGACGACGTCGAGCGAGGTGACGGTCTTGCGCTTGGCGTGCTCGGTGTAGGTGACGGCGTCACGGATGACACCCTCGAGGAAGGACTTGAGGACACCACGGGTCTCGTCGTAGATCACTAGCGATGAATTGTTAGGACGCGTTCCATTTTGTTACCTCTCAGGGTGTGGACTGCCGAGGGGAAAGATGACTTACTGGCAGAGATACGCTTGACACCACCACGACGCGCGAGACGACGGATAGCGGGCTTGGTAATACCCTGGATGTTGTCACGAAGAATCTTCCGGTGACGCTTGGCACCACCCTTGCCGAGACCCTTGCCGCCCTTTCCGCCTGGAGATAGAGTTAGCCTTTTAGAGTTCAGGTGTAATTTTTTTTGTTCGAGTCACGATGGCTACGGAACTCGGGATGGAAGCCTTCGACGCGTTCCACGCGAGGAAAGAAACCACACCCCCAGAGTCGCGTGGCCGAAGTGCTCGACATGTAAAGTGGTAAAAGTAGATAGTACTTACGTCCAGTCATTGTGAATAAAGGTTAAAAGTATTGGGATACTTGGGGTTGATGGAAATGTCTTGATGACGTTGTCGTTGATAAAGTCGCGACGGAGATGGATGAGGCAAGGTTGTGTGGGGGAGGAAGATTGGGTGCATGGAGCGGGGTGTAGAGGAATAAATAGGACCGGATGGGGGGCGTGGCTCTTGGTGCGGATTTGCGAATCAGTAAAAATAATCAGTACACCGGAAAGTGCGGCTAATCCTGTTTGGGAAATGTCGAAAATGGGGGCCGATGTACCATTTGTTTATGCGGTTTATTTTGCTAAGTACCGCCAGATTGCGGTCGGTGGGTAGCGGTGCTCATTTTCGGCGTGTTATTATTCCTCCCTGAGAGCTGCCGCATTTTCTCATTGGCTTCGGCCTGTGGCTGATCCAGCATGGTCCAAGCTCCGCTGCAAGGGGCCAGTAGCCGCCACTGTGACTCGTCCGAGGTTTTGCCGCCTAGCCCCTGAAGCACATGGCTTCCGCCCCGCTTCACATGTTACCTTCCGGCTCAAACCGTCCTCATGCACCTCTTCGCGTTCGACAACTAGCAGATGTCAAGTCACTCAGCTGTTCCATCTTGTACTTGCCAAGTCTTGACTACAATGGATCTCTAGCCTCGTCAATTCTATACTCTCTAGGTGCTATGACTACTGAGGCATTAGGCAAACTCCATCGTCTATACCTCCGCACAGTGCTGCTGTATTGGTGAGAAGGCGAAGTGTCAAAGGAGTGGACGTCTGCCCTCCGGTCCGCCCGGTCCCGGTCTCCATCCTCAGATCCAACCCACCCACCACCTCCTTGCCGGCCATTCCATATCCGATATTCGCCATTATACAGAGAGTAAGCACGTGTCAACGCTTCTGTTGTGGCGAATCCCAATCATCTGTTCCATGTAAACTGCAACAATACTCCTTCCCATACATATGACGCAGCACCAAGACTAGTCTTCTCCGAACGTTGTCTCGTCTACATAGCTATCATCCGAGTCGTCGTGACCGCATACCTGTTTACCCTCAAGGCTATCGTAGTCCAGGCTTTCGATGGCTTCCTTGATCTGCGTCGATGCCTATTGTGGTGAACCGAGTTAGTCCGTACAATCTCCCAATCACCACTGAGAGCCGCAGTGCAATACCTTTGGGTCAAGAGCTAGAGCATATGTAAAGTAGCGCATTGCCTGGTGTTTCTCGTTCGCGGCCTTGTACAGGTTTCCAAGGAGGAAATGCACCGTTGCCTCATTGGGAGTCAGATCCTTCACAATCATCAGCTCCTGTCTCGCCGCCTCCCTCTGGCCTGTGACCAGGAGAACTCGCGCCTTCTTGAACCGCATATATGCCGCCTTGGGCGCGAGCTCCGTCGCTTTGCTGTAGTACCACAGCGCCTGTTCCAAATGCTCCTGCTTCTCGAGCACTGTCCCAATGCTGCAAGTCAAGACCGCGTTCGCAGGGTTGATTGAAGAGGCGGCAAGAAATTGGGCGTATGCCTTGTCGAAGCTTCCCAGCTTCTCGTACACTTTGGCAATGCCATAGTAGGCATTGTAATGACGCTTGTCTGCGTTCAGAGCGGATCGGTAAGCGGTGAGAGCTTTCTCGTAGTCCTCGCAGGCTACGTACTCGTGACCTTGAAGCGTGTGCGGGTACGCCATCATTGGATCAAGTTGCGAGGCCCTGCTGAAGCATTTGAGAGCCGGTTCGTGCTCCCTGTTTCTCGAGAAGGCGTTCCCCAGGGCGCACTACGCCTCCGGTGAGTGCCAGGACAGATCGAGGAGCTCGTGTGCCAAGAAGGAGAGCTCCGCTTGACGGTCAAGATGCCACAAGACGGTCGAGTATACCTCCATATCCCGGTGCCGAGCAGGTGCTATCGACCTCAATGTCCGAAAGACCCTCTCGGCTTGGTGATAATACCCTTGTTCAAAGTACGCCCGGCCCATCTGCCCGAGTACCCACGGGGTTTGCTCCTGATCTCGCGGCAGTTGACCGTAAGCCTTCAGCGCCTTCTCACATTGGAAGCGGGATAAGGCGAAGTACCCAGCTCCCAATGTCTTTAGAAGACCGAGTGTCCACTTTAGAGACAAATCTACCACCTTGGAACTATCGGGCCGCTTCTCCATGATCGGTAGTGGCCTAGCAATCCAGTCTTGACAGGTTTCCATACTGGTCATGGTTGGATCTACTCCACCACCTTCGGGTTGCTGCGAGTTTCCGCTGTCTCCCCATTCCGCACTGAGGTTCCTAGGTTCTTTAAGGCTAGAGAGGATGACCTTGGGAAGAAGGTGTCTAGCCTTCTTCATCTGCCTTGGTGGGCAACTGCTGGGGGTATTATTGGACTCGCGCCGTTTCCCAGCTACCTGGGCAGCTGATGACGCGGATGGAGTCGTAGTTGTGCGGCGGTGGCGTGCTACGCTAGCTTCTTCAACATTGGATGATCTTGCCGTAACCGGATCTTCTGATCTGAGTCTCTTTCGACCGTTAGTCGGGGTGGCCGAGGTACCTGGTTCCCTAGATACATCTTTCATTCGTTGTTGCTCCTCGTCCCTGATTTTCCCATCTCTCCGCAGGCTCTTTTTCCCACCTATTCTCTGACTCATTCGGGGTAGAACTCCAGCGGAAGCTATTTCTGTCACCTGCCTGCGGGCTTTTCGCACCGAGTCTCGGAAGACGTCGGTCTGGGAATTTCGGACAGGCCGCGGGCCTGGTTCCGGATGCACTGTAACGGATAGTTCTGTTGCTTCCAATTTCAACCCTGCCATAGCCACCGTGGTGGGCCGGGCTTCGTCGGGTTCGGTGGCCGGGTTTTCGGCCTTCTTAACCAAACAGGACGACGTTTGGTAGTTGTTGCCAACGTTGCTGGATACTTCCCTAGCCTTTGATGACACCCGAGCCGATGATCTTCGAAGGGGGCTGTAGGTCGAATCCAAGGCGGTATTCCGGGGGGCATTATCCAGAGAGCAGTCAAAGTTTTGCATCAAGGAGTCGGTACATTTGAATACGTTGTGCACAGATACGGTGACCCCCATGTCGCACAGACTGGTAAAGGCATCCCACATAAAGGGGTTCATCCTCAATGCCGACTCAAAATGATGCACGGCTCTGTCGCTGTCGTCGAGCTCCCGGTAAAGTTTGCCCAGGAGACATAGCAGGGCAGCCGGATCGAGGTTTAGGTCTCGCGCCGAAGACTGGTTCTTGCCCATGGCGGTGGCCCGCGGCCAGAGAGACCGCGACTTCTCCAGAGCAGCGGCTCCATCCTTGTACTTCTTCAGCGCAAAGCAAGACTGGGCGTATATCCACGTGCACGCGAGGTCTGGATGCTTAATGAGCACCGGATTAAGGGTCTCAGTGGCGCTGTGATAGTCATTAAGTCTGAAATGGCACAAGCCTAGAAGTCGTCTTGCATGTGTTGATTGGGGATCGAAGGCAACAAGTCTTTCGGCGAAGAAGAGGGCGTTGTTGAGCAAGTAGTTGTCGAGGTGGTAGTAGATGACTTCCTGAAGGGTTCGCTTTACGGAAGCGGTATTGCCCGTCGACATACTAAATAAAAGTCAGTCCTTGCCTTGACATAGAGACGGGCAAAATGGTCTTTTGGTCTCGTGGGTTGGCTATAGGAAGGATATAATGGGGAGCAGCACATACGATGTGCGGGAGTAAAGAATGGATCATGGCTCGGAGAATGAAATACCTAGTAATATAAACTACAAACAAGGCAAGCTGCCAGAGAGTATCCCAGAGCTTTGGATGAGCTGTTTGACCAAATGCGTCCGGCTCGTCGTAGACCGAGATTGTAAGTGGGAGACCAATCGTGGGCGAGAGACCTGGCCTCGAGGCGGATAGGACTGGTTGACAGTCTAATTGGGAAAGAAGAAGTTACAAGATTCCAGGATTAACCTGAAAAATAATGAGAGTTCTGGTATTACTGGGAATGTTGATCGCTTGGACTGTGGCTTTCTACAAGAAAACGCAGCCCATCAATGATGGGATGGATGCACTTAAGGGGATAGACGGGAGATGACAGGAGTTTCGCAAACAACAATACATATTCCTAGTATAACTATTGGTAGGAGAAACTAAGGTGAGAATTATCAGAACATATCAAATGTTTTGGTGTTTGTTCCCGGGGGATCAAATGGGCAAGAGATACCTGTCGACGAGGATCGTGGTTGACTTTCGACTTACACGGGACGGAAGGAGCCCCCACCACCGTCACAGTACATAATATATATCGGTACAGTGCAATAGTTGTGGGCCAGCCCATGGCCGGATCGATCCGAACACCTTGAGCTCTTGCACAACCGAAGCGAGCAACCCCTAGCACAAACCACACGCACCATTCAGTTGACATCGTCAGTCCATTTCCGCCCAACTCGATCTCAGAAAAGCCCCCCCCACGGGATAACTCCACCTCGCATCTCGACCACGGTGCTCTATCGACACTCGAACTACCACCTTTCCATCCTACCATCACCCCCCCCACAAAGATGGCGCAAAAGGCGAAAAAGGACCTCGCGAAGGCTAACACCGCCTCCCTCAAGACCCTCCACCTCCTCTCCCTCCTCATCAATGCCCTCTTCATTCTAAACGCCATCCTCCGCCCGAGCTCCCGCTCGCTCAAGCTATACCTCATCCTCTCGACGCCCGCCTTCGCGTCCCAGTTCGTCCTCGAGAGGTCCGGCCGGCCGACGAGGGACAAGCAGACGGGGAACCTCAAGAGTGCGGGCCAAGACCTGGCGGGCGGGGGGCTGGTGGGGTCTCTGTTCGATGTGGTGTGGGTTACGTGGGCCTGCGTCGTGCTGGTCCTCGTGGCGGGGGACAAGGCGTGGTGGCTTTGGTCCGTCATACCGGCGTACGGGGGGTACCAGGCTTTCAAGCTGGCAGGGAAGGCGAAGGGGTTGACTGGGTTGGGGGGTATGGGGGGAGGGGCCGCCGGGGCAGGGGGTGACGCGGCGCCCCCTCCCGCTATGAACCGGAAGCAGAGGAGGGCTGCGTAGGGTGGGTAGCCGGTCATGAGATGGCTGAGGGCCTGTTACGCCTGTGGGCTAAGCTGGGCCTTTAAAAGACATCACTGACCCGGAGGTCAGACCCTGGATCATCGCGGACCTGGAAGTTGGGACTCGGCAGGCATTCCCCTGAGCGACTGCACATACAGAGAGACGCTCAGTAGCGATACATGCCTACTCCAACACCACTACCGCTATGATATAACTAGAAGAACAAACACGGCGAACATCCGACAACATATAAACAATAAATCAAGTCACCTCACGGGCCAAAAGCAACAGCGAGGCGATCCAGAGTTAGGTTGATCGCGCTCATATCAATCAATATGGAACCTGCCCCCTCAGGTGCGAACGATGAATGTCGTGTATGTACATTAGTCCCGAAACAGGACCGTCTGCCCCAGATCAGGGTCTTTCCATTTTCCAAAATGTATGAAAATAGTACCCAACAAACGCCTTCTCACGTGTCTATACTCGTGTATGCACCCCGAGATCCGTCTTTTTGTATTCCCCAATGCCAGGACTATAAAAGAAAGAAAAGACAAAAACCAACGGCCTAATAATGTGTAAGAGGTGACGAGATCCCCCCCCTTTCCCTCTCCCCCCCATTCTCCTCCTCCTTTGGTGGAACCTAGTATATACCCTGCGTCCTATATTGGAAAGTATCATAGCTGCGAAACTTCGTCAGTATCATGTCTGCATTGGGTTTCCCCCAAGGGACTCGGGTGTGGGAACAATGGGTTGTCAAACAAGACGAGCGGGGAAAGGGGGGGGGAGGGGGGAGTCTTACAGCCGAGTATAGTAGCTCCCCAATGACTTCCCGATGAGGTCCTGCTCCACGAACTGCTCCGCCGCGTCGGCGCTCAGCTGAAGCTGGAACCGCTGGCGCAGGTTGTTCGTCGTCGTCACCACCCCGGAGGAGAAGCACGGCATCTTGGAGTCCTGGCCCATCATCGCCACGAGGTCGATGATATTATCCGCCGAGCGGCGGAGCGCTAGAAAAGAGTTAGAAACAGTCCAGTGCTCCCCCACCCATCCCAAGACGGGGAAACTTGGGGAAACTTTTTGGAGACACTCACCCTGGAACGCCTGCTTGCAGAGCCTCTTGTAGTCCTCAAACTCCTTCGACTCGACGCCACCCAGGACCTCCACGTATTCGTACGTGAGCTTGAACGGCGCTGCCTCGAAGCCGACCGAGCCGGGCGAGTTGGAGAGCATGAACCCGAAGTCGATGTGGACGATGTGCCCCTCGCTGTCGATGAGCACGTTCCCGTTGTGCCGGTCCTTGAGCTGGAGGATGTACGAGAGGATGCTGTACGCCGCCAGCGACCTCTTGAACGCGTCCACGCCCGCCCTGTACGCCTCGCCGTCCTCGGCGCCGAACGCCTTCCGGAAGTGGTCCTTCAGCGTCGCCATCCTCCGCCGCGGGTTCTGGCCCGACTCGATGGACGCCAGCGTCAGGCTCCGCCTGATGGAGTGGAGGGACACCCCGTTCGTGATGGTCTCCACGAGGCCGGACGCCTCCCCCGTCACCAGGATTCTCATCAACTTCACCCACACGTCCACGCCCTCGTCCACCCACGTCTTGTGGCACACGCGGATGAGCTGGCACGCGAAGGCCTCCTGCCGAAGGTCCGAACCCGTCTTGACAATCACGCTCATGAGGTCCCAGTTCTTCATCCAGCCGTACGGCGACGTCGACCGGATGCGCTCCCTCTTCGCCTGCCAGGCCTCGCCGAAGACGGCCGCACTGGGGTCGTCGCGGTCGCCCTTCCGCTGGAGGCCACCGGTCTTGAAGTCGTTTTCCATCCTCGCTACTCCCGCGTTCGCGTCTATCGTGGGCTCTAGTTCCGAATCGACGTCCAAGTCCAGGTTGTTAGCGGCGGCGGCGGCAGCAGCCGCAGATGCAGTCGCCGCCGATGCCGACGCCGCACTCGCCTTCGCCATGATGGTATCAAACGTCGGCCCGTGCACGTCATCGAAGTCGAAGCTCTCCTCCTCTAGGCTTTGCATGCTGGCAATAATCTTCGACCTGATGGCCTCCACCTCGTGCTTCGGCCGTTTCCCGCTCGTCGCCTCTAGCTGGGAGAGCATTTGCGCGGCAGTCCGCATATGTGTGGCTAAGGCCGAGAAATCTGGTTGGTCGATGGAGGCGTTCGGCCGTTGTTGTAATGTCATTCTCCTCCTCGCAGCCCCGTGGGGGCTAGTAGACCCGGAAGGTAGGTTCTCTGAGCTGAGGCGCGTGGCAAGATCCGAAGTAGAAGATATCGCCGCTGGGATTGTAAGTTTCTGGGCACTTTGTTTCGAGTGGAGAATTCCCGATGACCTCACGGAAAGGCCGTCGTCCGAGGCTCGTAATAGAGGAGAGTTCCCAAGGTCCCCCGACGTCGGTTCAAAGACGCTATCTACAACTGGTTCGGAGGCCCGGACTGTAGTGTCTACGCGCGGCGCGTCAGTCAGGTCAAACAACCTCCGTTTCGGGCCCTCCTCCGAAAGTAGTGTTGCAAGTAGGCGCTCGTTCTCTGCCGTGTCCGGGTCAAACGTAAAATCTTCTCTCAAAATCTCAACCATGAGTAGATAGGGAACCTTCTCTGCGCTGTTAAGTACTGTGGCTTCTGCCGGGTTCAGTCGAACGATCCTGTGGTGCTTGCTCTTACTCGGAGAGCCGTTCACCAATGTCGGCGGGCAGAGGACGGGAATGTCGACCTCCGCCGGCAGGTCCTGTGCGATGAGCGCTAGCTCGGCCCTCAGGGCGCTGAGGCGCGCCAGCTTGGGGACAATGACTAGGCGGTTCGAGATGGATTCCAGCGCTGTTAGGAACTGCGTTTCACTCCTGAAATAATTTTGCCGTAGAAGCTTGATCTTCTGCGTGGCCGTCAAGTCCGCCGTCGTTCTCCTAGCCTTGATCTGGTGTGAGTGTCTCCTCGGAAGTGAATCGTGTGGCCGTGGAGCGAAACCGGCGGAAACCGGGGTTGAGGGCCGCGTGATGGTCTTTGATGTGCGGGTCTCCGGAAGCGGCAAGGATGACGAACTTAGCCGAGCTTCGAGGGAGAGCATCTCCAACTGCCCCCGGTGTCCAGGCTCCACGGACGGCTTCGGGGAGTCCCTGCCCGAGCTAACCGTTGGACGAGGTTTCGACACAGTCGTGGCCGGCGCCTTCCTTGACGGACTTGAACCTGGCCCTTCGGCGAGACCAGTACCGTAAGACCCATCCCTCGGGCGCTTCGGTTTCGATTTCGAGGAAGCCGCGGAGACGGTGTGCGACCTCGTTAGCTTCGTACCCTCGGGCACACTATCCGATATGAGAGCTCCCGGCTGCTGCGGCTTCCGCGCCTGGGCTACGGCCAGGGGGCCAGCCCAGGAGGGCAGCATCGGCACGGCAATGCTGGCAAGGATGAAACTCGACAGCACCGTCACCGGCAGGGTATTCTCCCGTATCTTCTCATGGCGCGTGGTGTCGGACAGGCCGAAGACGATGTGTTGGACCTTGTTGTAGACCCTGCGACAGGTCTGGAAGGACTCGCTCTGGGGGTTCGCGGAGAGGTCGTGTAGGTATGTTTGGAAGATCCAGAATGTCTAATAGCAATTCCCACCGGGTCAGCCTTCGAGGAGCCAGGCTTCTTGCTAGGAGGGATAGCTTGGAGTCGGGCGGGTGTGGGGGGCGGGGGCGGGGCGAGCACTAACAAGGAGCGCGGCGGTCACGGATTCCTCGCACAGGTCTAACAGGAACTCCTCCAGCGCCATTGACTCATTGTTGACGGTGATTATGACATGGCACAGCTGCGGCAGGAAGAATTCAATGTCCTCGTAGGGAAACTGTCGCAGCTTGTTACAGAGGACATACTGGATGCCCACATGGTCGGCATAGCGCCTGGAAACAAGAGCTGGTCAGTTCGACTCCAGACGACTCGGTGCGGCGGGGGGCCGCAAGGGGGGAGCAGTGTGGCGACGGGGCGTTTCTCACGTCAGATATGACACCGGTAGAAAGGGATTGGAGTTAAAGACGTCCGATTCAAGGAACCGCTGGAGCAGCGTCCAAGACATTGGTGTGCCGAGGTCGAGAGTCGAGCTTCGAGTGTGGAGGTAGCGATGTAAGGAGCAGGGACGGCGAGGGGAGTTCTGCGAGGCGAGCTGCCTCAGCGCTAATTGGCATGGACCGGGACTGCGGAGAAGAGGTTTAGCATGGTTATGAATGGCGCGCCCGGGTTGTCCACTTCCGTACTTGGATTTCCAGGTCGTCGTCGAGCTCGGCACGTCAAGGAGGAGGGGACAGACCATCTGAAGCGTACGTATTCTTTCCAGTGATCTCTCCTTGGCAGTGGACCTACCATGAATTGCCTTAGTCATCACTTGAAAGCGAAGGCCAGGGAGAACGAAGCTGCCCATCCCGCACTGACATCATTCCCGAATCTTCGCCGCAAAGGACCTGCTAGAATAAGTAACCAGGACGCAAGGTCTGAAGTGAGAGCCCGTGTGTCCAGGCTTATGGGATTATTTTACGGGACAAGCCCCAATCACCCGTCCTCCGCCATTAACCCTTCCGAGACATGGCGCCGCCTCTGCGCGGCCCGGATGGCTTAAAAGTCGAGACAGCTCTGGCAGACAGACCAGCAGATCTCTGCTACCTATCCGTACCCATAGATATGCAAATGCGAATAATAGCCCTACAAGTACTCTTGCTTGTTCGAGTGCGAGTAGGTGTCAGTTTCATTACTACGATTCACAACACAAGTACTTCGTAATGCCAGTGTCATGAGAGAACCCCACTCCTAAGATGAAGGGTGGAGGCTCAGTCTTGGCCCGTCTCGGCCTGGAAGCAGCTGCGAGTACAAGTGCAGGCAATACGAGCGGCGCACAGAAGGCGGTGAAAAAATGGACTCGAGGAGGGTATGGTATGAATATCATTCTCATGGCTCCATACTACTTATAACCCTTGGCCTATGTTATGGAGAGAGAAAGGGCATCATCGCCCAGTGTCGGCGAGCTCGGACACCGCGGAACGGATGCCCAAACTTGGGCAATGGCCACAACCCCCCTTCGACATCTAGATACAATGAGAATATGTAGTCACCTGTGTTGTGAAGAGTATGCCGGTATGGACTGGAAGCCGCGGGCCGAAAATGCAAAGATCCCATTAAGAGTGAATGACGATGGACAATAATTGCCCCCAGTAGGGTTGCGCAACAAACACCCCCAGCGCCAGTAAACGTCGAATACGCAATGCTCCAATCCGCCCAACGCCTCCCCCTTCCCCCTGCCTAAAAATACCAAATCGAGGCCTGCAGCCTGAGGAATAGTCCCGGGTTGAGGCATCACGTCTCCTTCTTTTTCCGGCCACCCCTAGGCCCCCTCCGCTTAGGCGCTGGGGCTTCCTCGTCGCTCTCGCTCTCGCCCTTGACCCTCGAGTTCTTAGCCTTGTCCTCACTGCTCTCGACCTTTGCGACAATGTCGCGGAGGAAGTCGAACTGCTCGTCCGTCTCGACAACTTGCTTCAACATGTTCGCCGTAACCCTCTTCTGACCCTTCTCCTTAGCAAGGTCGGCGCTCTTTGAGACCATGGAGATCATGAAGAGCTCGAGCGCCTTCCCTACGGCAATCGGCGTCTGCTGCGCGACCTTTCCGACCTCCTCGTCCGCTTGCATAATTCGCTTTATCCTCGCCGTGGGGAATTTGGTCTTCACTATCGACGGTTCGATGGGGGGTGGCGGAGGAGCCCGCTGGCTAGCCCTACGCGGGGGCATCTTTTCTGACTGGTCGGTTTGCTGAGGTGAAGTAGGAGCGGCGGCCGTCCCACCAGGCCCGGTGGGATAAGGGTGGGAGCTTGGCGGGTAGGGGCTGGGGGCAGGGTGTGCGTAAGGCTGGACTTGCGGGAATGGTGCTTGGGAATGCCCGGGTTGGTGCGGTACGGTATAGGCGTCCTGCGGAGGGTATGACTGTTGAGGATGGTGCGGCGGCTGCGACCGGGGCTGAGAATGGTGGTATTGGTAATGCGGTTGTTGATGGTACTGCTGAGGCTGAGGCTGGGGAGGGCGGTGGTGTTGGGGTGTATTCCCAGAGTAGTGGGATCCGTCGCCGTCACGACTAATACCAGGGGCCGGAGGGTTTTTTGCGAGTGGGGAGAATGTGGAAGTTGATGTGGAAGTTGGGTGGGGTTGGAATTGAGGCGAGTGTGGGTGGAGGTGGGCCTGTTGTGGCGCCTGTTGCTGTTGCTGTTGTGCGGGCGCTGGAGCGTGGGTGTACGAGTAAGCCGCAGAGGTGGTCGGGGAATAATAGTAGTTCCCAGGCGGCGACTGATGGGTCTGGAGACCTGGTTGCTGTGCGTAGTTGTCGAGAGGAGGAATGGAAGGGGGAGGTGGGGGCGGCGGCTGGGCGAAGAAGGAAGAAAAGTCCGGCGATTTGGGGACGTAATTAGTGTCCTCGTTTCCCGCCATTGTATTGTTGGATCCGTAAATTTTAGCTCTACCTGGACTGAAAGGTGGTAGCGTCGTTTGACAGGGGCGGGCGGGCCTCCGTGCGTCGTTGGCGCAACGCGCTGCGCGTTTTTGATGGATCTGGTGATGCAAGCTATGCTTCCGGGGCAGCCACTACGACTGGGGGTCGGTCTGGAATAAGAAGTTGCCCGCAGCTTCCCGGTATAATGTCGATATAGTGTAGAGTCGGAGGAATGACCAAGAAGGAAAGGACAAAGGCAGCAAGGAGTCGCACAGTGGCCAAATGCCAAGAAGGCCTAGGATCAACCGCGATAAGGTTGGATGTAGGAGCCCTTTGAAGCTGATCGACAATATGGATTTGCCGAAGTAAAAAGATGGCCTAAGCCCAGGGTTCCATGAAAGGTAGGAACAGGCGTTGCGAGTCTTGTTGGAAATGGAGAATAGGACCATACACAGCTGGCAGCTTGTGGAGGGTCCTTAAAGCTAAATGCGCACCTTAAGAGGCTATCATGGTGAAAATGGCACCAAGAAGCTAATCTAGTGTCACACTTGCCTGTTTGTCTGTGGGAAGACTCGGGGAAGGGGATGGCACTTTATGTGTCTGGGTATTACTGTGCAGTCGGCGCACAAACTAAGGCAGCCAGCATTGATACCAGATCTTCGTTCTGACCGGAAGAAGGGGCCGGAAAGGGAGTGGATGAGATAGGAAGTATGTCAGATGGATACAGGCCAGGCGCCTCTCCCGAAGACAACTGTTCACACGAAAGAGGCACAGTAATACAGTAGGAACTGCTGTGACTAGTCCGAATAGGCAGTCGTCTGGTAAATCGGCGATTTGGTGTCTGTAGGGCTGATGGCGGGGGGGCGAACACTCCGCCAGTGGGGGGGAGGGAGCCTGTTTGTGCAGGCGTTGGATAATGTTATAAAACTGTGTGGTAGAAAGTGGGCGGTATTAACAATTATTACCAGCCCACAATGGCGATGCACATCGAACTCGGGCTAGACGAGGGTGGGGGAAGGACGTGTCGTTTATATGCGCGTCGCGCCTGCCTTCCCCCCCTCCAAAATACACGGCAAGGGTGTGGTGTGTCTGGTGCATCTTTCCCGATTCGGCTAAGCACCGCCTAGGAAGCCCCACCCTCCTTGCTGCCGCCATATGGTAGTCAGAAGGTTCCTTGAAGGTCTTTCTTCCCCAGCTACTTCTTCCCTCCACCACGCCACACGCATGGCCGATCCTCATAATCCTCGGCGGGGTATTGTTTTCTTGGCCTTTTGACGCGACAGAACACGAAAAGTACAAAGCATCCGAGGAAGAACGCGATTTTGGCGCCCTAGTTTTCCCTCTTTCACGTTCGCACCACACCTCTCTCTACCTCGCGATACATTCGAGTAGGAGTTGGCCTTTCCCCGCGCACTGCATTATGCGCTGTTTCGTTTCGCCCACACAGCCACCTCTCCTGCAAGCGCATGGATGGATGCTGGTTGCCTGCATCTCCGAAACGAAAACCTTCTTCACATAAACCCCAGAAGTTGGTGTCGCGAACCGCGAAGCGAACGAACAGCCCCTTTGCCACAGACTCAGGCAGCCATACATGATGATGAAAATCCAACAGAGCTTAAAATTTCCATCCCCGAGACGAACAAATCTTCACCGCCGGGAAGGGGAAAGAAACCGAGCGATCCGTCCTCTGGGGTCTTTCTTTCAACGGCAGGCGAAGCCGTCTGTGAAGGTTGTTGAACTTGATCTAATCTGACATGGCTGAAGGATAATCGACGGTAGCCCTATCGCGTGCTGCTCTGTGTGTCACCTCTCCCTTCCCCCAGTATCTCCGCTTGTCATATGCCTGGCTCTGGGGGAGCCTTTCATTTCACATCATGGAGATCGGAGGCGGCGGCAAGATTGGGTGTCCCCTTCCACAGGCTTAAACGGGAGAGCTCCCAGTTGATACGGGCTAAGGAATAATAACTTTCAGTGTCGTTGCAATTCCCCCGTGTGCCCCACTGCGCTTGCTTCTATCCATGTATGTACTCCCGAATAATGATGATGAGGCTCCCACGCTATTCTATGCTCGGCTCCCAGTAGTCTCACGTAGGCCCCGACGTTTGACAGCCACAGTTCTGTCTATGTCTACACCATCACCGCAGCGATCTCAGCGGCAATGCCTTTCATCTCCGACAATCGCTTCTCCTGGTCATTGGCGAGAAAGAAAGAGATGAGGGGCCACACATGTAGGCTTCGGCCTCCGGCTCGGCGCTCTTCCACGTGTACTGCCGCCCCCAGTTTCCTCATCCGGTGTACCGCCAACTTAATATCTGGAGCCAGAGCCTCATTGGCCCCGTACCAGATGAAGTAGCCATATTGGGGGCTAAACGACTTCCAACCCAGTCGCATGGCCACCGACGCAGAGGCGCTCTCGACGACGCCGGACCCCGCCTTGTCTGGAGCGTAGAGGCGGGCAAACTTGTGTAAACTTGATACGGAAAGGTAGTCCTCAGTCGAGGTGTGGTGGTTGTCGGAGACAAGTGTCATCCACGGTGAAATTAAGACCATGTAGGCCGGTCGCTGGCTCCGTGTGTCCGATGGCTTCGCGGCCTTGCTGATGTCACTCAGTAGAGTTAAGCCCAGCGAGCCACCCGCCGAGTCGCCCATTACGCAGACACGGCTGGCGGACTTGGCAACAGACAAGGCATGGGCGTAACCGTTGAGAACTTCGGCCGGTTGCCTAGGGTACTGTGTTCCAGGAGCAAGACTATACTCGATCGCGAATATGGCCGGGTTGTTGAAGTACCGCCCAAGAAGAGAATGAAATGAAATCAAGAATTCGAGGTAGAAATGAGTAGAGCCCATCATAAAGCCTCCCCCTGCCATCGAGGTCAGTTGGTAGAACACACAGGGTACAGGGGCCATCCCCATGGTCGGCAGAGTAAGACTCACCATGGATGTAGTAGAGAACAATGTCAGGATCCTTGGTACCGTCCTTTCTTATCCATATTCCCTTGAGAGGCGGCGAAGTGGTCCGGTCGTCCAGCTCCTGCCAGTCGACGGGGAACTTGAAGATAAACTGACGAAACATGCGGAACCTCAAGAACGGGTAGGCCACATTTTTGTGAAAGAAGGCCTGGAGCACGTCCGGCGGTAGATTGGCATGCGCATATCTGGTGCAGCGCACCGCGAGTGCCTCGAATATCGTGGCATGATGACTGAAAGAGTCTGCGGGCAAGTAGCTCAGTCCTACCGCAGTGAGGGCCCGACGTATGAACACGGATGGCACCTCGACCACTTTAAGGGGGTTAGCTCCGATGTATGGGGGGGCTGAAAGGCGGGAGGGTGGAAAGGGGGGCCTCCTACCTAGAAACGGAATTCCGGGGATGGCATACTCCAAGGTTCTCCAGAGTCCAACATTGAGAACGAGGTGGATGGCGAGGGCGATGCAGAAGACGAAGCAGTCGAGAAAGGAAACAGGTTGAAGAATCATAATGACCAGATTGAAGCATCTGCTTCGACACAGCAACAAAGAGGCGGTCTCTCGCACCGAAAGCCCATAGCGATGGCGGCGAGTTCAACAATGCGGTGGCTATTGCAAGTTTGATGCTGGCTAGTGATGCGGGTGGGATGGGAACAAACGATTTGACACCAGCGGGAACCCCATGCTGATCCAGTCTCGGACGTCTCACGGCTTGGCCTCACTGGCTTATTAATTCTTGTCGTGATACCTGTCGACCCGCGCCTTCCCCAGGTCCGCTGGTGAACCCATTTCGCAGCTAGAATTTACTGGGTCGTGCCTGCCATCCATTTGCGAGGGAACGAAGGATGACTATTAAGGGGTCGAACCTTCTCTGCGCGGAATACTATCGCTGGTACGATATTCAGGGCGGATGGGGGTATCCGCGCGGGCGTGTCGCTAGGCGAAGAAAAAGGGTGCGATCACTGCCCTCCGATCACACTCCCCCCCATAGCGGTTTCCCTGTGCCAGTGTCGAAGTCGTTTTCTACGATCTCCTAGACGTTTTATCCTATATATCCGCTATATCTGCTACTGAACAAGTCCAGTTCGAGTGTGAGGCAGGGCTGGTGAGAGCGAGAGCGGTCTCAAGGATCTCATACTTTAATGGTACCAGCCACCACCACTGTCTAGAATATTGACAGGCTTGGTCGACGTCATGTTTACGAGTGACACCTGACCGGCCAGTCCCAGTCCCAGACCGCTTCCCGCCTTCGCGTGTGCTGGAGCAGCCCTGATATCTCTCAATCGGGTGCGGGGTGGACCATCGCACACCCGGGGAAGATGAGATCGTTGGATTGTTGCTATTCTTGGGCTTGTGGCCCGAGAACTAGCCCCTGCCAAGGAAACGACCTAGGACCTATACGAGTAAGTAGATCACAGCACCGATGTCACCCCGCCCGACGAGACGTTGAATTGATGCACCTGCTCCGTCCTCACAAAATTGGCGTTGCTTGCAGGACTTACGAGTACAGATATGTGGGCAGCTTGTCCACCGGATATACTCGTACAAAAAAGCTACGGAGTAGAATAATACTATTACGATGACGTCTCACCCAACGGTGCTCTCGGTCCTTATCCCCGCACGCGAGGATAAGAGACGCCAACCACGCCAGCAATCAAGGATAACCATCATGGACACGGACCGGCCTGGGGGGAGGTGGAGGCATCGGGCAACTTGAGCGGGGCTGAATATAAAGACAAGCACGGAGTAACGACTTGTACTCCATTATGCAAGGGGAAGTCCATTTGGACAGGGTGATTGGAATATTAGCGTCGCCAGTGAGTGGATGTGGCATGGCTGCTCATCCTCGGGGTCATCCACTCATCCATCCATACAGGGGTAAGCTCGCTGAGGGCAACTGAAGCCGATGTTTCAGGATCGCCGGGGTCCCCTACAAGTGAATACAAGTACCCACACAACTCGCCCTTTCCTCTTTTTGGTTGACCCACTGACGACTCCTCTTGACGCGGGGCTGGGGTCCTGATTGGAACAGCGTTGGGACATGCATGGCATGAAAGAACTTCAGAGCAATCCACTACTTGCACCTGTGTGGTCGAATTAGGGGCTACTTGCCGCTGGGGGCCCTAACTTCGGACCAATCGAGATGTGATCGAATCCGACTCGGATTCGTATGTGGTTCCGTGGTGCGACGGGAAATGCCACGTCGTAAAGGTGGATGCAGACGGGGATATGTGGAAAGGGAGGAGGTGTGTCTGCCCATGGCTCATGGGTACGTCAGCGGCTCCAATGCCAATCGACATGTCAAAATCAAGTAGGATGGTAAAGTGTACTCGCCGGGACTGGCATGTACTCGTATCAGCGAGAGACAACATTGTGTCTCGGTCCTCTTCCCTTCTATTCAGGAGGCGATGAGACACGTCCTCGGGCTCGCAGTTCAGCTGTCTCCTTTCGGGATTTATGAGTAATTACTCTTCTGGGGTTGGTGGTGACAAGAGTTGCGCCAGCTTGATTACGTCCTCCGTACTTTGCCCCCTTTTCCTGCAGCTAGTTCGTCAAGTTCGAACACAGGCCTTTCCATTTGCGGATCGAAACTAGCAATATCGTGTTCTTGGTGGCCGCGCCACTTTGGGCCCAACTTCCATCAAGACCTACAATTAATTGTTCCTGCCTACCCATTAATGGGCTGGCTAAAGTCAGGGACTAAGTCATACATGTAAGCTACAAGCTACCAATATTAGCCCAAGCCATTCTGGAAAGGGAGGGAGCACGAAGGAGCGTTACTGGCTGCGAAATAAACCCTGGAACGGAGCTGGATTCTGAGTTCCACGAACTAAGTGTACATGTGAATATGCTGGACGAAGAAGTACTTTGCCAACGACGAGGTGGCTGCAAGGCACGGGTGCGTGCACCCACCAATTGCAATTGCTAAACGGCCTTTACCTGCCGGTACTCGCAATACTCGGCTTCCATCCTTCATGACACCTCGTTGTCCATGTATCAGGTTACGGGCATTGGACGTGAGACACAGGAACGGACCTTGCGCCCAGTGGACGGATCCTGCAGCCACTCCCACGAAGGATCTAGGCTTACCTCCTTCATTCCATCGTATCGACGCGTCTATCCCATTGACAATACGAGTATTCAGAGACTATCCGGGGAGGGAAGCATTATGCTTCGACCTTGCAGTGATTCGGGGTCTGGGCTCTTTTTACATGCTTTACCACTTGTTACAGATTTGCCAGCAATGAGTACGGACTTCTTTTATCTACAATGCAATTCTCGGTACGAGTATAATTAGAATACGGGACCACCCTGCCGACCGACCTGCAAGTAGAGACGACGCGGGATGTCGATCCGACTGCAGACATCTGCTCGCAGGACACGGAGCGCCGATATTGATATATCCATTTGCTGCGTATTGCATAGAATGCCTGGAGGTGTCCTGTTATCATTACGAGTACCTGTGGCGTGTTCACTACCCTACGCCGACGGGCATAGAATCTTCCTAGCTTACTTCCACACGGACGCGTCGTGTGTTAAACTGATTGCTTCAGTCGATTCAAGGTGGCTCTTCTCTACAAGCACATGGATGACGGATGAGTAATGATCACCAGTTTCCGCAGCTCTGGCTCAGGGAACGCGAGCCTGTACTTGTCCAAATCAACCCACTCCGTTCCTGCCCTCTGAGCTCGTACGGAGTACCTACCTTGAGTACATCGTAGTGAGTATACGAGGAGGTATATAACTACAAGTACGAGTGCGGTGTATTTGAAAGTGATCCCTCCCATACCAGGATCCCTGCTTCCCCGCCGGTATGTACGACCATGGAGTACGAGTACAAGTACCTCTTACCCCTAAAAATGGGGCGGGCAAGATCCATCTTGTTTCACACCACACATTGAAAATAGGAGGAGAGCGAGAGCTCTGTGCCCCCTCAAGCTCGACGCGAGAGCGGAATGCCAAATGCTCAATGCCAAATGCCAAATGCCCAAAATGTGATGCCGCCTGCTCCAAGGATAGCATGGAAGCCGCTGCATACATGTAGAAGACAGAGCCTGCAACATTAATATTGCGGTTACCGAACAACACCACTTGTACGGAGTAGTATGACGACCACTCTAGAGCCGGCGGCCATCTCGTCCCATTGACCCCCCCAGTTTTGACCACCTCAAACCAAAACTATCCTCCTCATCCCCACCAGTCCCCGTCAGCAACCCCATTTCTCCCATCTGGTTCGACGCCTGCGCCATCCTTTTCTTCACTCCTCTCAACTCAACCTCTCATCGTCCCCCCCCTTCCTCCCCGGCTTGCTTCGCACCGGTTTCTCAGGCTTGTTTTGTTAGAAACTATTATCTTAATGACGCCTGTATATTTACCGTAACTTATTTTCTCTTCTCTTCCTCCATTTACGAGCCGCTTCTTTCTTTCCCGGCCGACCATACTTTGCCTCTCGCCGCTTTCCTATCTTGTCTCTCTGGAGGAAAAAAATATTTCAGACGAACGACAACACCTCAAGACATATACTCGTAGAGGGAATACATACCGAAACGGCCGACTCGCATCGCGTTATCCTGAATGCATCTTTCGAATCCCACTGCTTCCCGACAAGCGCCACAAGGCCAGCGATTCCGAACGAATTAATCACAAAAATCAGCATTAATTTCCTTTCGAACACGTCCGATGCTACGTCTCGCCTGGCGATTCCTCCCCGAAGCGACGACGGCGAAATCAATTCTCGTTTGCGCGGAAACAGGCTTTCCCGCCTACTCGAAGAGACTCCTCCCCGACCGATCCTGTCCGAATTGAAGCCTCACCATATCCTACAACTCTCTCTCTCACCCCGCACCGGGTTCGATTCCTTGGCCTTGCACAAGCGCAAGCTGCCTGGCCTCGCCGTAACTTCTCCCGAGAACCTGTCCCCCTGCGCAGCAGCTCTGCCGCAGTCTGGGCGTCTTTCGTGTATACTCAACTGGGACGCCTCGGTCTAATTACCTTACGCCATTACCTCTGGCCGTCCGATTCGATCGGCCAAATAATTGATAATGTCAACTTCTAGATCCGACCATTTGACCTTTGGCTACTCGTCCCAGCCTCTATCCCAGGGTCGGTCAACTTCGCCGGCTACGAGCCACTCCCCGAATGACCCGACCAGCGGCACCAGTCTTCGATCTGCATTCGGGCTTCCCCCAGGTGGTTTGAGCTCTGCGAAGATGGCAAACCCCACTCGGTCTGGCTCGGGCTCGCCGTCCCATGAGATGGCTGGCTCGAGTAGACTCTTCCCTAAAAGGTATGTCTATGCACCATCGATCTCCCCACCTTGAATCCCCCCCCCTCCTTCTCCCCCCCGCTGGGTCTGACAATTTTCTTTTAAAGGGCCCGGGAAATCCAGGCTCAGGAAGGAATACCAGGCATACCGCTAAACCCCTGGGCTGGGCCTCCCACGAGCGGGAATTCCACCCCTCTTCGCGAGAACATACCCGAATCGCCGACCGATAGCTTCCCCGACTTTGCTCAGCACGCCGCTGCCCAGGATACATCTGGGGGTCGACGTGCCCGAGCCGGTACCTTACCGTCCAGGTTCTCCCCAGGCGGCGCCGGCGGTCCGGGTAGTGTTGGCGGCGGTCTTCTCAATCTCGCGGGTATGGGACCCAAATCTTCTCGACCCATTGCTTCCGAAATTCCGTACAAAACGCCGTCCCCTGCGCCGGAAGGACCAGAGGCGGCCAGGTCGGGTGGCTCGTCTCTTCTTTCCCGTCTCCGCGCGGGCTCTATGCCTCAGCGGAGCCCCTTCATGCACCTCCCTGGTACGAACTCGCCATTTGGCCCGTCCGTGTTTAGCAGTGCATGGAATCCCGGCGGTGTCATCCGTGAAAGGGGTGCTACGCTTGCGAGTATCGCCAGCGTGGGTTCCAACGGCTCCAACGGTCCCAGCTCTCCGACACAGTCGGCCTACTCTCGGGATGGCGGCGCAGAGAGTGATGTTCACATGAGAACCCTGGATTACCTGGGCCTTGCAGAGACACCCCAGCCCCCACGCGCACAGCTTGCCACTCCGTATTATAGCGAGTTTGCAAAGGCGAATCGTTTCCGGTCCTATTCCGTGAACAACAAGGATAAGTATGATGACGAGGATGGAGATGATTTCGACGAGACCCAGGGCTACGATCCCCAGTACGTTGCCCGACTTCAGGACCAGCTCGCTGCCACTCACGCCGCCATCCGCAACCACAACATGGCCGTCCAAGCCTTTGCCAGCCAGGCCTCTCTTACACGGCCGCGTGCTCGTACTGCTGGCGTGCTAGATACGCCGGGTAGCCGGCTTCTGGGTACCTACTTGTCGAGCAACCAGGCTGTTCCTGGCCCCGCCGTGCCAGCCGAGATTCGACTGCCCGAGGAGAAGGAGTTTGACGATCTACCCCAGGTCGTTGCTGCGATGAACCTGGGGAGATCTAACAGCCGTAATGCTGCCCTTCTCGGTGCCGATGAGCCGCAGGGTCTCGAGGGCCCCACGAGTGCACTGTGGCTTGGAAGCATCCCCGCGAGTACCACGACTTCTACACTCAATGAGATGTTCAAGTCTTACGGCTCTATTCTGTCCGTTAGGGTTCTCACACACAAGAGCTGCGGCTTCGTCAACTACGATCGTGTAGAGAGCGCTGTCGCTGCTAGGACTGCGCTAAATGGGAAAGAGATATTCCCGGGATCGGGCCCTGTTCGGATCAATTTCGCCAAGCCGCCCTCCGCCTCGAACACTCCCGGGCACGATGGCCTGTTCCCGTCACCAAGCCCCGACCCCTTCGCTGCCGGCCAAGAGCATGGTGGCCAGGGGACAACCTCGACGACTTCAGCCGCCGCCAAGGGTGCTGCGGGATCGCAGGTCGGAAGCAGCGTACCAGCAGCACGTCCTCTACGTGACATGGTACCAGAAGTTATGGAAATCGTCAAGCAGTTTGGCGCGAGCGAGGAAGATCTTTACAACATTTCCAGGAGTCTCAAGGCGGCTATCCAGTTCGGCAGCTTTGCGGATGAGATCCCAGCTATCCGCGAACCCTCCCACACCCGGGTTCACGACGCGCCGAAGTTGAGGGATATCCGAAAGAAGATTGACAACCAGAGCCTGACCCAAACAGAGACCGAAGCCATTGCCGTGGAAATGCTCCCGGAGATCGCAGAGCTCGCATCGGACTATCTCGGAAATACGGTCGTGCAGAAGCTTTTCGAGCATTGCAGCGACGACATACGGGATGCTATGCTGGCGGAGATTGCACCGCACATGGCAGAGATTGGTGTGCATAAGAACGGCACTTGGGCGGCCCAGAAGATCATCGACGTTTGCAAGACGCCGCACCAGATGTCGCTGATTGTCGAGCATCTGCATCCCTACACAATTCCGCTGTTCCTCGACCAGTATGGAAACTACGTCCTTCAAGGATGTCTGAAGTTCGGCCAACCTTACAACAACCCCATATTCGAGACGATGGTTGGCAAGATGTGGGAAGTCGCCCAGGGCCGTTTCGGTGCGAGGGCTATGCGGGCCTGTCTCGAAAGCCACCACGCCGGCAAGGATCAGCAGAGGATGATGGCTGCCGTCATTGCGCTTCACGGCGTGCAGCTTGCTACGAATGCCAAT
Organism: Cephalotrichum gorgonifer; assembly: GCA_900312665.1. Taxonomy (NCBI): domain Eukaryota; kingdom Fungi; phylum Ascomycota; class Sordariomycetes; order Microascales; family Microascaceae; genus Cephalotrichum; species Cephalotrichum gorgonifer. The sequence goes on along the minus strand of ONZQ02000007.1, from coordinate 806,352 downwards.
GGCGCCCTGCTCCTGACATGGTTCCTCGACACATGCACCTTCCCCCTGCGACGTACGGTCTTGTCGCCACAACTTGTTCCGTACCTCGTCCACCTCTGCACGCACAAGGTGGCGTATCTGACAGTGCTGAAGGTGATCAACCAGAAGACAGAGACTGAGGCCCGTGACATCATTCTCCGGGCACTTTTCTTCACGCCTAATGACCAGGTGTTGGAAGCTATCCTGAGTGACCATGCTTGCGGGGCCACGTTGATCTTCAAGGTCCTTACCACGCCCTTCTTCGACGACAGCATACGCAGCCAAGTAGTGGAGACGGTCAAGAACGTCCTGGTACGCATCAAGGCGCAGCCAAACCAGGGCTACAAGCGTCTCATGGACGAGGTCGGTATCTCGACGAGGAGCGCGGGAGGGAACAGCCGCGACCATGGGCCGACCACCGGCTCTAGCGAGCACCGGCAACGGCCTGCATCTCGACAAGCCAACCCCCCCCAGCATCACGGACAGGCTCCGCATGCGGGCAAGCAGTTCTACCCGCCGCACCCGGCCTCGGGCAACCAGCAAGGCTATGACATGGGATATGGCACACAACGCACCGAAGGGACGGATGGCGGGCTTCAGCCGTTCCCGTCACTGAGTAGCCAGCCACCGATGTTTAACCAGGGTAACCCCCAGATGCCGAACCAGCCTATCGACCTTCCACCGATGCAGTATCAGCAGAATATGATGCCGCGTGGAGGACCGCCTACAAACAACTTCTTCCCGCCGGTGCAAGCGGGGTATCCCGGGTTCGGCTCTCCGGCTCTACCTGATCAGTTCCGCAACCCGGCTATGGGCAGTGGGCCTATGCCACCGCCTGGTACTGGGAACCAAGCGACCTTTGGGCCGCCGCCCGGCTTTGGAGGACCCGGAGTAGGATACAACGGATACGGAGGCATGGGAGGGATGCAAAACTTGGCGTACATGCAGCAGCAGGAGCAGCAGGTAAACGCTAGGCGCGGACGGGTAAGAGACACCACCCGACTTTTCACAAAGCCCAATGATCCCCACTAGTAGCTACTACACCCCGCCGCCAATATCCCCAGCCAAACTACACAACTCCTCCCCCCCCGCACGTTCGTTCATTGCAGTGCCTGCGGCATGACTTCGAACGAATTTGGCGCAGATGGCTCTGCACACCACACCTACCCAACGATATCTTGATAATGTTCTGCAAGCTAACGTGTGGAAGAGATGATGTAGAGTTTGTTCTCGGAGTAAAAGGCCGCGGCTCGGTCTCTGACATTCGGCCCCATGTCATTCGTTTCAGCGGGTAGGGTCGGATCGTTGGGTTTGGTCTCGGGGAGTTGGAAGGGATTCGGATTTCTTTCCTGGGTGCGTGGCGGAACCCACCTAGAAGCAGCTGGCACTCCGTCTGACGAGTGGTCGAAGCCACCCATCATGGCTTTTATACGAATGCCAGCGTTTTGCAGAGGGGTTTCTGGGCGTCTGGATGACGTACGTCTACTTGGTCGGCGCCTTTTTGTTTCGCTTTAAGCCAAACCATTCACTTCACCTTTCACTTCTTCCCGTTGAATGTTTCGACGGGGGGAGTTTTTTTTCTTCATCTTTTTTCTCTTTTGCTGGAGATCTGCCTTTTCGTACCATGTGTTTATACGCCAGTTCCATATTAGATTTTATTCATCGGCAAGAAGGTTGGCAGTGATGGAGGTTTTGACACGCTCGATGTTTGCGCTATCGATTTACGGGGAATCATGTAAATAGGAATGGAGGGGGCCTTCACCACCGGAAGGGGGTCGATATTGGATGAACTTCTTGTTGAGTGTATAGTTCTTGAATGTGAGATGTATATTTCTGAAGGTTTATACTAGGGATAACGCGGAGAGTGCTCTTTCGTGTAGAGCAGGGGAGGAAGTAGAGTGGGATACGGTATCGATACCCACGGATGACTGCGTTGAGTCCTTCTTTTACAACCTTGACCGCATCGGCTCTTGGACAAGCATGTAGTACGAGACACGAAGGATCCCAGACCACAAATACTGGCAAAAAAGGGGCAACAGGGAGAACAACGAGGTTGATATCTATGCACGCACAGGATAGACAGATATGTAGTACATGTATAGACAAGATCATGTAAAACAGCGAAGAAAGTAACAAAAACAAAATAAGAAACCTATTTTCACTCCCCCACTCCGAAACCTTTTAAAAAAGAAAAATTCCCCGACCAAAAAGCCCGCTCGTACAAAGAAAGAAAACAACCCTCTCCACGCAGTAGCCAAGATAAACCCTGCCACCTCAGTCCTTACCAGGTATGCCTCCTCTCCCTCCCTCTCCCTTGCCCTTTCACCCCTTTCACAGATTATTATCATCCAAAACCCACGAAAGCTACCTCAGATGCGCAGGCCTCGTCTCCGTCCCATGCCTGGCATTGACCCTCTCCCGGTGCTTGTTATTCTTCAGGTGGATCTCAAAGTTCGAGGCCGTCATGTCCGCGCCGGGCGTGTATAGCTTCCCGGGGCAGTCCTTACACCTCACCCGCGGGAGGAACGTGTACTTGGTGTCTGCGGGGAGGGCCTGGCCGGCCTGCACCTGGATGGGCTGGTTCGTGGTCGGGTTCATGGGGAAGTACTTCATCAGGCCCTCGAAGGAGTCGTACGTGTAGATGGCTTGGAGGTCCGCTAGGGCTTTCGTGAGCCAGTCGGGGGGAGGGGGCTAGATGGGAGAGACACCTTCGCGTTAGTAATGGAAGCAGAGGGGAGTAGAGGGGTAGATTAATAAGGAAAGAAAAGGAGGCGTACCGGTGACGGTTGTGGGCGTGGGGCTGCTGCGGACGGCGGTGGCGGCGCCGCCCCTTTACTGTGGTTCTTCGGTCCCTGGCCCTGGGACCCCGGCGTCGACGCGGAGGGGCCGGGCGTGGAGGGCGGGTCCATGAGGCCTACGCTGGGCCGCGCCCTGTGGGAGGGCGCGGGGCTCTGAGATACGCTGGGCGTCCGCACGCCCCGCGGCTCGGCGAGCACCCTCCTCAGCTTCTCCCTGCCGACCCTAAGTGTGACGATGAGCCGGTCGTCCGAATCGTCGGGGGCGTCCCTGCCGAAGCGCCGCGACGTGCGCGTCTCGTGGTGGTGCGTGATGCTAGCCTCGGGGGTCTCGGACCTGCCCAGGTTCGCCATCCGCTGCTGCGCGACCGATGCGGCGCCGCGCATGCCCCTCGTCCTCGCGGTCCCCTGCGCAAGGGCCGACGACGGCGCGGGGGAGTCAGGCGACGAGTCGTCGCTCAGGTCCGAGTCAGAGAGCTCGCCGTCCCGCGCTCCGCCGGGGCCTCCCCTCTTCCTCGGCCCGCCCGCCGCGCGCTTGTACAGTCTGCTGTTCTCGATGTCGCGGGCGGCGCCGGGGAGGACGGACGACACGATCATCGTCCTGATGGTGCGCTGGCGCTCCTTGAGGTCGGGGAGCTGCGGCCCGCCGCGGCGGTTGACGGACCTCTTCTGCCGCCTCTGCTCGCGCGAGAAGATGGTCTCGTTCCGCTCTAGGTCCGCCTCGGTCATCTCCCAGAGGGCTGGTGCGTACTCCTTGGCCTGCTGCTGCGGGCGGAATACGGTCGGTAGCGGGGAGGGTAGTAGCGCGCTGACCAGGTCCGGGTCCTCGATGGGGCGGCCGTCGAATGGATGGGAGATGATGTAGAGGCTCCGGGTGAAGAGCTGGGTCTGTTCGCGGATGGAGTGGGCGATTGCGGTCGAGAATTCGCCCGAGAGGGACAGGTCGCGGGCCATGCTGAGCGCAAACTCCTCGGGCGAGTTGAGCTGGTTGTTCAGGTCCCACTCGAACTGGTCGACCAGCGTGTGTTGGCCGATGGTGATGTTTAGCTTGATTAGCATGCGCATCTCGTCGTTCTTGTACGCCGAGTACGGCAGTTCTGGGTCGAGAGCGTCGTCTTCGGAATAGGTGAATGGGTAGTAGTCTGCTAGCTGCTCGCGCATCTGGTGGACAATCTGGTCGAACACGGCCTGGGACGCGGGGGGCTTGATAGACAGGTCCTCAACGAGCTGAGCGGCGAAGAGCTCAACGGGAACAATACGCTCGTGCAAGTTCCACGTGAAGGTATCGCGCAACTTGATCTTGTCCCAGTCGACGTCTATCCGCAAGGGCACGAGCTCCTCGTACTCCTCGGCCTGCTTCGCCATGTCCTTCTTCTTCCATCGCAGCGGCTGGACGGTTCTCCTCTCGGGGCGGGGCTTCTGGACGGGATATAGGATGCACGAGTGATTGTTGTTCTCGGTGAAGCCGTTGCCAAACCCTTGGTATCCTTCGCCGTATAGCTTGGAGGGCGGGAAGAACGGGCGATACTCCGTCCGGACGCGAGCGAACTCCTTTGTCCGCTCTAGCTTGTATGCGGTATCCGCCTTGACGTCCACGTTCGCCTCGTAGAGTCCCGCGGCGGCGGCGGCATCGCGCGCTATGTAGCGCTCCAGGAGGATTTTCTGGAACGACTCCTTTGTCCGAACGGGGATGGATGTCGTCCCATCCTCGCGCGATCCTTCCCCGTCGGCGTTGTCGGAGCCGGCCGTGGCGGGGGACGCATCTGTCGCTGGCGCGGAGGCGGAGGCGGAGGCGGCAGCGGCGGGGGCCGTCACGGTCGGGGTCGACGTGGTCGTCGGCGTGGAGGTCGAGGGTTCTTCTGCCATGGCGGTTAGATTTGATTGCGGACTCGCCGCGGTGTTGCGACGCCCACGAGCTGGGTCGCCTCGAAAAATGAAATGAATGCGCGAGGCGGAGGACGGGGGAGGATGGCGGCTCTAGTAGAGGGCGTGCTCTCTCAGACAGAGTTCGGGGTTGGAAGCGATTGGTTGATAGGTGTGTTGAGAATGGTGGTCGGAGGCAATGGATATACGCTCAAGACCTAGCATGTAGCTTCCAAAAATTACATTTCCAATGAGGCTGATGCGAATGTGGGCGAAACTGCGAATCGCGTTGAAGCGTCTCGCTCTGACAACACAGCGTGGCGGAGGTAGGACGTGAAGAAATTTAAGGTATCGGTACATGCCGATCACCCCCTGACCTTACTATCGAAGCGGAGACACTGTGAAAACTGAGGTACCTATACCCTTGGCGTGATTCGAACCTGTGAGGCGCATTATATAAGCATCGATTCTCCTCACTTGCCTTGACCTCACATCTAAGAAAGACTCATTTACCACACCATGGACGAGATCTTCTACTATAGTCTGCACAACATCTCCCCGGTCCATTCTTATAACTTAATCCTGTATTTTCCCCCCCCTTCTTAAAGTGCTGGACCGTGGAGTCACTGGTTACTCTTCCCGTCATCAATATCACCATGTCCTGAGTACTTCAAGGCCGGTCGCGACACATTTCTTTCCCTTCGCACTCAGTAACACGTCCTTTTCAGAATAGCCTGCCGAGGTGGTATTGCTTGCGCAAGGCAGACAAAAGAGGAGCTGCCTATTTATTGACGTTTATATACTCCTCCTTGACGAATTAGTCTAGGCGATTCAAAGGAAGACGAGTAGCGCCAACTCTGTAACTGCTCCCCATGCGACCACGGCATCCACACCCCGCTGGACACCGTCGTTACCGTTATCGTCGTCGCCGTCAGTCTGTGCTTGTGCCCTTGACTCTATTCGAGCCAAGAAGGCGGGGAGAAGAGTCGTGTGTTTCATATTTGCCATCTGCGGTAGGGGATACAAATACCTTCAAGCGTGAGGAAGACGGAGAGCTGTTGCGCCTGCTCGCAGACAGCAGCATAGAGGGTATAGATAAATATCCAAACAAGACCCTGGGGCATAACAACTACTCATGAGCCACGTCTAGAACGATCCTGTCATCCATACATATCCCCGCGTGAGAGTGCAGGACCTACTACTAATAACATCGCCTTAAGGATGAGAATACGAAGTTGCTCAACCTGACTTTGATGAGGATCTTACTTTGTTCTCATGGCCGACAAATGAACGGCGCGACGACCGTATTCCTGTAGGCACGTCCTCAGGAATGGGAGCATCGCCTATGACGATATGGTATCGTCTCCGATAAGACGCGACTCGGTTCTGCTCCTCGATCCTGAAGTCCCGAGTGCCGCTAGCGGCGCCGGGGTAGATTCGGGCAGGTTGAGGCCCTGGAAGCACAAGAAGATGTGAGCAATACCATTTCCGCCTACGAGTGTTACCAGTAAGATGGTCGCTGCAGCCCATTGCCATTAAGACCAATGTACCGGAGCAAAGCTACTGCTCTCGATCGATACATGGTAATGTCGTGAGTAGGGTGTCAGATCCGGGCACTAATACTATTTCAAGCTAGGACAACCACGTGACTTAGCACGTGATGCAAAGCTGGACGATGGAGTTGGCCTACTCAGTATGTTTATTGTCAGCTCCACAACAGGTCTCAAAAGGAAGCTGCCCTCCAAAACCTGTATTATTATGGGACCTGATCTCGTGCAGCTCGTGTGGATACTGTCTGCTCAGTATGAGTACGATGGCTAGCAGCCCCGGCTACCACTTCGATGAAGAACTACTCATATGAATACTTTTACGCCCCTGAATTGTTATTCATTGGCCCAGGGGGAAACGGACACACAAACAAGCCGAGGTACAAGGATAGCTTGCCCATCTGTTAGCAAAACTGGAAGCAAGCGCGACTACTCGTACGAGTATTACCCACGAGTTACTCATATTACAACCTGGAAAACGGAAACTAGAAAACGGGGCAAGCCGTTACTAATCTTCCCTCATACCATGACCAACATGATGCATTATTACGCATAGCTACCCGGTAGGTACCAGGATGTGTACATGCAAATAGGGCGCCCGCGCCTGACGCGCACAGGTGAGGGCATAATTCGAGAGAGCCCCTCCTTCCCCGCCTTCGTCGCAAAGTCAGGAACGTCACCACACGATATTCCACCTGCTTTGGTAGTCTTGTCTCGTGCACCCCTCACCCCATTCCTTCCTTCTTCCCTCCAGGACTAGAGCCAGTGTTTTGCGCAGGTCACTGTCCCTTGACCCCCCCCCCGTTTTCCTTTATAAAATACCAACTACGCAAGACGTGAAGCTGCATTCGTCCAGCTCCTCGTGCAAATTCCAGATCTGCCCCGCACCAAACCCAACCTAGGCTCCCCGTCGAACCCATCATCAACCAGCCAAAATGTCGGACGCGAAGGATATCGGTGCGTGCACGTCCTCCTGATCGCCCCTCCAAAAACTCGTTTCTTCTTTTTCTTTTCACAAGCGCGTCTTGATCCTTTGCAGCTTCGCGCGTCCCAGTTTTCTTCTGCTTCCTCGTACCATGTCTGCCCCTCCACTCATCTACATCTACCCCGCCTCACCCCACCTTCCTGTTGCGAAGAGCTTTCCGTTTGAGCTTGCTGCCCATGTCCCACGACGCGGCGCGGATCTACGAGTAGTTTAACTGACTATCCTCTTCAACTATGCAGACTACTCCCTCAACAACCCCGATACTCTTACGAAGTACAAGACTGCCGCCGAAATCTCCCAGAATGTGCTAGCTGCCGTCAAGAAGCTATGCGTTCCTGGCGCCAAGATCGTCGAGATCTGTGAGCAGGGCGACAAGCTGATCGAGGAGGAGGTTGCCAAGGTTTACCGCGGCAAGAAGGTTACTAAGGGTTCGTTCCTGGAAATCGAAGAACCGAGTTCTTGTGCCAGACTTGTCCTGGCATGACTTCTGAGCGAGGGGGCGTGTTACTGACATGGCCTCCTAGGATTCTCGCACCCTTGCACTGTCTCCCCCAAGTCCTACATTACTCCCTACACCCCGCTGAAGACCGATGAGGCCGAGGCCGCCGTCGAGCTGAAAGAGGGCGAGCCCGTCAAGATTCAACTCGGCGCCCAGATCGATGGCTTCGGGTCCATTGTCTGCGACACCATCCTGGTCGGCAAGACCGACGAGGTAGTTACTGGCCGTGAGGCCGACCTCATCCTCGCGACCCACTACGTCAACGAGTTGCTCCTGCGCCTGATTCTTCCTCCCGGCTTACTCGCCAGCGGAACTGACGAGGAGAAGGCCAAGGCCGCGGCTGCGAAGCCCCCGAGCCAGCACAAGATCACGAGCCTCCTCGAGACGGTTGCCAAGAGCTACAACTGCAACCTTGTCGAGGGTACCACCTCGTGGCAGTTTGAGCGCAACGAGATTGAGGGCCCCAAGAAGATTGTTCTGCTCCCATCGGAGGGAACCAAGGGAGAGGGTGTCCCCGCGGTCGGCGAGGTTTGGGGCGTGGAGACCGGTGTCAGCCTGGGCACTGGTAAGTCGAAGAGTGTGGAGGGTCGTTCTACCCTCCACCGCCGTACTCTTCAGACTTATGGTCTCAAGCGTCCTACCTCGCGCAAGATCTTGTCCGAGGTGGTCAAGAAGTTCGGTACCTTCCCCTTCAGCCTGAGGCAGCTCGAGGACGAGCGCGATGCCAAGTCCGGTGTCGTCGAGTGTGTTCGTGGCAACGTCTTCCGCCAGTACGAGCTCGTCGGCGACAAGGACGGCGCCGAGGTCGCCCGGCTGCTAACCACCATTGGTAAGAGCAAACCGTTTTTTTGTCTCGTTTCTCACAATCTCCGTGGCACGGAGTGCCTGGGCAATGGGTGTTACAAGCCAGTGAGCTAACCTCTGTTTCTAGCGATTACCAAGAACGGTATCACCAAGCTTGGTGGCCCCGAGCCGCTTGATCTTAGCAAGTACCAGACAGAGAACAAGATTACCGACGAGGAGGTTCTGGCCATCCTGGAGCAGCCTCTGGCTCGCAATGTCGGAAAGAAGAAGAGCAAGGCGAAGAAGAAGAAGAAGCCCGCCAAGAAGGCTGCCGCGGGGGAGGAGGAGGAGGAGTCCAGCGACGAAGAGTAACTGGGACACTGATGGGATGTTGGGGGCCGGCGATAGCACTTACGGCTATGGTATAGAGGATGGGATGGCCGAGTTGGAATGTGCCTTGCGTCTAGCACGGGAAATGAAATGGCTTCAACCGGTTCCCGCGACGTTTGAGTTTGAGCCTCTTCGGCGCAGGGTCTGAACAAGGGCTCTTTCTCTATACATCTCTCTAGAGATTATGGGTGGGATGGTATGCGGGTGGCATTCTGAGGGACATGTGTACGTGTGGAATCATGTGAAGAACAAGCTGGCAACTTATTGCCGGCCTAGTAAGTCCTCTATCAAAGGCCATGAAGCGGTTTTCACTTGGGAATAGGATAGCTTGTGCATACCCCCTACTCCTATACTCAGCAACAAAATACACGCTCAAGGGATGGAACAAGAACCAAACAAAAGGGAAGAAACTTCCTCGCCTCACTCTCAAAGATGGAGCTCTCGGTGTGTCGGTGAGAATATGTCCCCATCAGGAGAATCAACGGCATGTATAGGCGGCGGTAAGGATGCACTGGAAGCCAGAAGGCGGGCAGCACATAGCTGCGGGTTGAACGCGGGGGTCGTGTCGTAGTTGGGCTGCACAGCCCCCTGCTGACACGACGCCCTCCGGTCCGATCATGAACTTGGCTGCTTCCTTGGAAAAATGAAGAGATTAACTGACACTGCGAGGCCAGGATATGCCATCATCCCTCCTTGGAGTGAGTGGTCCTACAGCGAGGGAGACGAGTCGCCAACTCGAGCAGCGGGGTGTACCGGAAATACGCACTGGGTAGGTTAGGATGAATCAGTTTAATGTCAGGGACGGCTGGTTGGGGGAGGTCGTCATCAGCTTAGGGTTGTGCGGGCAATCCTACCACATCACTTAGGTTTGTGAGGCAAAGTGAAGCTATTGCTTTTTCTATCGGGTTATCCTGAGATACTGCCTCCGATCATCTCTGACTCCGAAGCCTGTCCCCGCTGAGGGGATCCCTTGGGGACTCTCCTAGCTGAGGCTACATACCAGTATCACACTTACTTGTCGGGTAGCGTGGCAGACGGGCTGTGTAAGCGCTTGAATTGCCCGTTCGCATCCATCTACGCGTATTCATGCCTCCGTGGCCACAGCTTGATCTGGTGTGCGGGATGGAAATCATTGCCTAGAGCACCACCGTGCAGGAAGTACAGAGGTCGGCCGGAATATGGCGATATGCAGGGCTAGCCGGCCAGTGCGAGCTTCTCGAGCCCTTACAGAGACAAAGGGAAGAAGGAAGAAGGGGCTCTCACGGTGGAATGGAGACAGAGCGCAGACGCTGGCGTCCAGAAGACATGGCCAGAAAAGAATTCAGGGGTAGTTTTAAGGGGTTCGCTGAGAGTCCCAAATGAACAGGGTCTGTCTGCGAGATAGAGGGACGATATGTGGCGAGTGTCTTTTAGATATAATAAATACAAGGCCAAGTTGATCTCTAGCAGGATTCAAACCCATCGGATGGTGTGAAAAAGGTAGAAAGGGGAATGGAATGGACAGGTGGTGTCGGAACAGGCCCTCGACCCAGTGAGGATACCCCTTGTCAGACACCAATTAGTTGTGTGGGAGTGGGCGAGAGAGAGTCTGTCTGGGGGGGCGGGCGGGCCGTGTCTGGGTGGGAAAAAAAAACCTCCGCCAACCCGCGCCCAAGTCCATTGCCTACCACACCCACGCCGACAACGCCGAGCTTCCCATCTTGCGCACCCACCACCACCACCATTTACGCGCAAAGGGGAGAGCGACTAAACGCGATAAAAAGAATGCCGAGGATAGGAAACTAGAGGGATCGATCACGCCTGCCGTTATTTCATCGCTAGGTAACTTTCTATTCTTACCCCTGAACAGACGCGACCGAACACGGTGCTGACCAGAGTCGCGCGCAGGCAGAAATAGGAGAGAACCCTCGGCCACTTTTCACCTGACCCCGACCGGGGCTCCCCCCCTCGGGCGCGTTTCACGATCGGCCAAGTCTCGATACATCCGAGCTATTACGAGGCCGGGGGGATTTCTGCTTTTCGCGCTGTCTTTTGGGATTCGACCTCTCTCGGTCGGAATCAGGGGGGAGGCAAGGGGAGATAAGGTCACGATGGCTTCCAACACGAGAGCGACGCGCTCGCGATATTCGAGTCCAGCACAGGGGCAGGCAGCACAAGCAGGAGGAGGAGGAGGAGGAGCAGGCCCTCTCGAGACGAACAAGAACTCTGGGAACGAGGCGTCGAGAGCCTTCATGCGCAAATGGATGGAGCCGGCGGTTCAGCAGAAGGCAACCTTTGAGCAGGCTGGGATGATGCGGTACGGCGTGCTCGAGAACATGCAGCCGCTGGGGACCCTTCCGAAAGGATCGGCCGCTGCGAAGAAGAACGCCGCCGCAACCCCCGAGAATAACGGCCCCGTGCGAAAAATCATATTGAGGCCGTCGGGGTCTGGCTCCAGTAAGAAAAATGCCGCCGAAGTCCCCGTGGCCCACAGCAGCACCAGCAGCAGCGCGACACATTCTCGGAAACCCAACCGCGTCCAACAACAAGGCAACAACGGCACCAGTTCCAAACCGTCGCCCACAAATTCACCCTCGCCTCCTCCTTCCTCCGCCTCCTCCCCTCCTTCTATTTCTCTCTCGCCCACGCAACGGTCACCACACAAGCGTCTCTTTTTATCCTCCACCACATCACCGCTATCATTACCATCGTCGCGCAAGTCCGCCTCCAAGGCAAATTTGCGTGACTCGATAGAGAAGGACGGCTCCTCGGTGTTCCTGCCCGATTTGGCACCGCCACCCCCCGAACCTCGGGCCCGTCGCTCCCTCACGATGAAGGACCTCGACGATGATTATCAACCCCAGGTGAAGGTGAGCACGACGAAGCGGACGACGGCAGCGACCCGTTCGCCCGCCACGCGCAGGAGCCTCACGAGGGCTTCGGCCGGACGCCAGTCACTCCCCGCTCCTGCCCCTGCCCCCGCTCCCGTCTCCGAGCCCAGCCCCGGCGGGGTGGAACCATCAGTCTCCGCATCAGCAAGCGACGATGCGTCTGGGGACTCGGCCGCGAAGAGGCGAAGGCTCGTCGGCAAAGTAGTCGACGAAGCGGTGGAGAGTGCCCTCAAGTATCACCGATATCCAACGGCCTACGCCCTGCGTACGGTCTACGACGAGAACAGCACCAACCCCCGCATAACGGCCATGTTCGAGGCGGTATTCCTCCAGCGTGCCGACGCTGACACCCTGAACCAGTTCACAGCCCTCATCTCGGAGAGGAAGCGGAGGGGCGCCAGGAATAATGTAGCCTACGGACACTGGGATCTTACCGGCATTCCCGAGAAGCCCGTTCCCGCGCCCTACGGTGACCTCCTCAGGACCGACGTCGGTGATGGCACGCGAGCACAGAAGAAGCAAAAGACTACGCATACCGACTCGCCTTCCTTCTCTCGCCTTCTACGTAAGGAAGCAGGGGTCACCGCCCTCGTCGGAGGTGCCAACTCAAATGCGGACGCGACAGCAAAAGTGCCGGCGACGCCTACGCGAAGGAGAGGCCGCAGCGACTCCTTGGGTAGCGACTCGTCTCTCTCGTCGGCCATTTCATTTGACACGCCCAGCCAAGCCGGCGTGTCTAGCCTTGACCTCAACATTGTCGCGAAGCCGAATGGAGACGCTCATCGACCCAAAACCCAAATCAAGCTCAAGCTTGCCCAGCCGTCGTCCTTCCCGGCAAAGGGCCAAGAAAATAAACCCCAGCCACGAAATCAAAAGGGCTCAGGCAGCGCCGCCAGCGGAAAAGGAAGGCCTGCCAAGGCGGGCGGCAAGGTGGGCAGCAGCACAGGGATGACTACGCCAGCAGCAGCATCAGCAGCAGGGGGCGAGGATGATGTGTCTGTGTCGGGTGCACCACCAGTCGACACCCAACCAATCGCCGGGCGCGGCAGAACTGCGGTGGCCCAGCAGCGCAAATCACCCGCGACCACTGGTTCCACCTCCACTTCCACTTCTGGCACCAACCCTGCAAGTGCAGGTCGCGCAGGAGGATCCGCTGGCACTAAGAACCGGGACACGCTCTCGTCATCCTCAACCTCTGTCTCGCCGCCAATCTCAACCGACCCGGACCAACTTAACAACCTAGACTCTCGTGACAACGCGGGTCCTGATGAAATTGGCACGCGCATCATTTCCCGTGACATGCCTGGCATCGTCACCCCTTTGTTCCCCAACCTGCCGGTGAAGACCTCTGGCCTTCGCACCGCGCTACAGCAACAATCTCAGTCTGACACGCCAAATGGCGATCCGAAGAAGCGAGCCTCGAGAGCCTCGGAAATCAATGCGGAGGGCGCCCCCGCCAAACCCCAGGACGTCGCGGACGTCAGCGAAACCAGAGCGCGCTCGGAGACGCCCGCCACGGGGAGGAAGACGCGTAACGCGAGCAGGGCCGGCGCCGCGGCCACGCCCCCTGCCCTCGCCGGGTTTGCTCCTCGGTCGACTCGCTCGGCGGTGAAGAGGGTTCACGAGGAGACCGAGGGAACGACATCGCCCACGGCGTCCGTATTCAGGAGTGGCGCGCCGTCCGAAGCAGCGACCAGAGCCAGCACGCCCGTACTGCCGCCTCCTTCAAAGCGGCAGAGGGTAGGGCCCAGAGTGAAGACATCGTAAGTTTTTTTTTTATGTCCCCCTCTTTTTTTGTTTTCGCTGCTTTTTGTGGGAGACTTCTACTCGCCTCGCTATGATGTTTTTGGGGTGCAACACACGTCTTTGGTCTTCCTTCTCATTCTCCACGAATGGAATGGGACTATTGAGACTCGGGACTCGGGACTCGATACGACCTCGACAATGGGTCGGTGGCGACTCTCCCCTCGGATGCCACCCAATTTTCATCAGCGACTTGCACCATCTCGGGCTTGACGAGATGCCCCCCCCCCCCCCCACGCATCTAATGACAATTGATTATCGTGTGCCGGCAATGTGCTAACCATGCGATTTCATCCAGGCCTAAGAAGAGCGGCAACACGGCGGCTGGGCTCCCTCGCCCGACCGCAGTTGTGGCCAGCGGTGATCAGGTCAGTCAACGCGTTTGCTTTTTTGTCTTGTCTCTTGCGATTTTTCTATTTCCATCATTCCATTTGCCCCCTTTCAGCTGCCCCATTCTTGCCTTGCATGGCAGTGTCTGTGTCTACACCGTGGCGAGCTCGAGGTCATTTCAAAACAATGGGATGGCCAGGCTGGATCTAGCACCCAAAAGCTTTGGTGTGTGGGCCAAGAGATGAGCGGGGGAAGACGGGCAAGGGCAAATGAGGCATGCCCATGCACCACCCCGGTCGACCCCGTGCCGCCACTCATAGACGACTGTTAATTTCGTGCCTCTCTCCTTTTGCCGACTTGTTTACGCG